>OZ057404.1:31775075-31799586 GCA_964056735.1 Allodiplogaster pararmata | reverse complement strand
CGGATTTAATCTGGAATCTCGGTCATCGTTTGGTAGATAGTAAGGTACCAAAGTGTTTAAATTCTTCTAGACACCTCTTTTCTTCCTATTGAAGTGATAGAAATGGAGAAAGTAGAATATTCTTTGCCACGAGAAGAGGATGAAGTAATCTTATGTTGTGCAGGATGGACTCGCTATCTCAAATCAGTCTGGTTGAGAGCTGTGAACACTAAGCCACCCTCTAAAATTATAATTTCTCTATGATTTTTTATTATTTTTCACGAAATTTCTCTATGATCAATATCATAGAAATGCCGCTCTTTGGTTCATACAAATTCACACTATTGTAATATATGTACTATCAATTATAATGCTCATGAAGATCAAGTGAGCATGAAGTACGTAGAGCATCGGACTGTGAAAGATCGCTACGGTTTGATCTCAATTTCAGTTTAAACGCTTTATCAAGATCAACAAGCCACATCGGGGAACTAACATCATCGATTATGGGATCTGAGCGTTGAGCGGAGGTTGAGGCAGGCAAACAGTAGCGATCGAAGTGCTACTTTTCCTCTTCTGTCGCTCATCGTTTGATCTCATGGTATCATGGTATCCAAATCATTCCGGAGATAAAGTCAACAATGCTGATAAGAGGAACGAAGAGCAAACCTAAATAAACAACCGCCTTCCTGCCGGTCAGCATGGAACCAAACACGAGCTGTGTAGCTAATCAGCATGGAACCAAACACGAGCTCTATAGCTGGTCAGCATGAAACTAAACAAGAGCTCTATAGCTGGTCAGCATGGAACCAAACACGAGCTCTATAGCTGGTCAGCATGGAACCAAACACGAGCTGTATAGCTGGTAAGCATGGAACCAAACACGAACTGTATAACTGGTCAGCATGGAACCAAACACGAACTGTATAGCTGTCACACTCATAGCCTTGTGCTCTTTAGTATTTTGCTATCTCTACGATAACTTACTTAATACACGCACATCAATTTAAGCAACTTCACAATCCTTTTTTCCCAAGTTCTTGAGAAAAAAAAACCCGTATGCTCGAACTTTCGGCCAATCGTATCTTCTTGAGTTGAAAAGACTGATTTTCTACTAGGTCAATGATCCAAGGTGAGGTCAATGATCTACTAGGTCAATGATCCAAGGTGAGGTCAATGATCTACTAGGTCAATGATCCAAGGTGAGCTATTCACCATCGTCAACATTCGGAAAAGCCTTTCTTCATAACTTTTACAAATCATAGAATTTCGCAGGCTTTCACATGAAACTTCTATTCAAGCAACTCGTATCCTATTATTCCCTCAACATGTTCGCCTTGCCCTTTCCCGTTTCGAACCCTTTGACATCAGTTGTGATTGTAACGATGCGATCAATTACAGTATGAATTCATCCTTCACAAGAACAGTTAGATTATCATAAATGTGTCCTAATGTCAGAAGAGGACGACTTAAATTACCTCAAAGTGAAAAACAAAACTGAAACAGATTTTCCAGTGAGATCAATTACTTCGACTTTCCACTAAATCGAGAATCTCACCATCTCACAATCCATCAATCAAACACTTGTCCAGAAATGTTATTTAGACAAATTCGAAGAGAATAAATAGATTAAATTGAAGGTGACAAACAGAAATACTGCTGCAAAGTTCTCAAACATCGAGACATATTCTTAGAACAACAATGTTAATCAAAATTTCAAAAGTTTACTAAAGAAAATAAAAATACGAAAATTACACAATCATGATAATGATAAATCATTCACCCTCCGGTAATTTTTCTCATATTTTCCCCGTAAATATGCAAGTATTCCATTAGAAGATTTCATTTCATTTACGGATGAGCGATATTACCCTGGGAGTTAATTGTGAAAATATAAGAAAAGATAGTGTTGTTGTTAGTCTGGACTGGACTAAGGGCTGAGCCCGCGAAACTTTCTCAACTAGTAGTTAAAAAACTTATTCCAGATTATTTATAAACCCTATTTGAATGTTTCCTGATTACAAGTAGACCCAATTTAATGTTTCCCGATACTGTGAATACCCCTTCTATACCCCTTGGTCTGCGTGACCCTCCCCCACAGTGCTATAATCATCAACAACGGTTAGTTCGACCCCACCGCTTTATTTAATGGACCTTCTTGGCCAGGAAGAGGGAGTGATTATCTGCACAAGACACACTTATTATTTGGTATCCCTCCAGGTGGGCGGAGCTTATTTCGTCAGGCCGGCGGACCTCTTTTTCCTCATCATCTTTAATGCCAAGGCCAAGTTGTCCACTCGTGTCACACCCCCACCCCCAAGCCTTTCCCTTCCTGCTCCACGCGATAGAAGAACCGAGAGTGGCGGAGACTCCGGCCACCTCTCCGTCTGGCAGCGAGTTGATCTTCTCCAGATTCGTGTACCTCAAACCAGATACTCACAAAAATTCATAATGAGCCTGAAAAGAAAACACATTCTTTATTGTGGCCATACGGAACAGGTTTGTTGTAATGTGAAAATCCAACATGAGTAACTTTATTCAAAACTAAAACAGAACCGCAGAAGTTCGAAAGTAACACAGAGAGAAAAACCCTGTGGTGATACATGTTGGAGGTTATTATACCACTTCTGAAAGTGGTACTCAATTTGTGCAGGTAAGCATATTTCTGAACCGGTTTGTTGCAAGACAAAAGAAGGTCCGTACAAGTCAATAGTAGCAGTCAGATAGTCATGACTACCTCCAATGCTCCGAGTCATCCTTCCCTGTCCAAGTACCGAGTCCAAGAGCATTGTCTGTGTTCTTCCCAATAGCATACACCTCACCTGAATGTATGCATTTAAAATCGTTCATTTGCCCCTTTTTTGTTGCTAGATTTACTAATTCTCTCATCAATCCGTAATGTGTATTCTGAATAGATCATTTAACTCCTTTCCCACTTCCACCCCCCCCCATCATTTAACTCCTTTCCCACTTCCACCCCCCCCCCATCATTTAACTCCTTTCCCACTTCCACCCCCCCCCCCATCATTTAACTCCTTTCCCACTTCCACCCCCCCCATCATTTCTCTTCATCTTACGTCATTAAATGGTAACTCGTCTTTTTATCGCTTTCTTTTTCTGCCAAGGCTCCTTCGCTTTTATCGATCCATTGACTTTTTTATTGATTTATAAATTGAATGATGATTACCGATTGTACCTGAAAGCTAGCCTGACCTTTGGTTGATCTGGCGACGATGTGCTGCACGCCTGCGATGTGAGTCCACGTGTGCTGGGAGAAGACTTCGCTCTCCGTGGGGAAAAAGACGCGGAGTTCTCTGCCGGGAGGGGCGGGCACTTCCATATCCTCATCCTGATCTTTCTTCTTATCCTCTCCACTCTCCCCGCTCTCCTCCTTCATGTCATAGTCCTCCATCTCGATTCCAAGCTGCCCATAATTGTTTAGTCCAAAGCCATACACCTTGTTGTCAGTAGTTATACCCATCGTCCAGAAACCACCTGTGTAGACGTCCTGAACGGAAGAATACAGTAGTTTTTCCACTAGTATCTTTGTTAAGAATCGAATAAACTATCACAAGGACAAAATCTAGCTTATCGAGCGGGATCGAACTCAGCCATCTTTCTTTCTCTGACCAGAAGTACTATTTACAAAATTTCTTGGCTTATCATCTCTGTATTGGAAATATATACACTAAACCTAAAAAATACCAGGTTAACGACGAGCTTTGAAGGTCCTCTCTTAAAAACAGTTTCATTAATGACTGTTGTCTCAGAATCAACCGAAACGGTAACCTTGAACAGAATCTTCTTTCCTTTTTTGAGAACCGTTACAATGAGATGGTTCCCACTCTCGTCCACCATGTACTCTGTAATTGGAGACTCATTCACTTCAACCTTAATCTTAATCGATACTCTTGAACCCATTTTGATCTCGACAGTGTTCGGGTCATTGGCCAAGTGAGGAGTGAGTTTTTGAATTTCGAGAAATTGTGATATATAAGGAAGCGAGACGACGAACAAGCGACTGCTAATGATTACGGGCATAAGGCCGAGGGGAGCAGGGGTTATTTAGTCATGACAGATCTTCTGTCGGCGGGCCTCTGTGTTCCAAATCTTTAGGGGGGACCCTTATGTGAAAAAGGGTAAGAAGGACCCTTATGTGAAAAAAGGTAAGGGGGACCCTTATGTGAGAAAAAAAATTTCACCCCTAAGGGGGGGATCCTTATGTGAAAAAAATTTTCCCCAATCGACGGGCCTCTGTTTTTCCAAATCGTAAGGGGGGACCCTTATGTGAATTTTTTTTTCGGCGGGTTTCTGTTTGAAAAATCATAAGGGGGGACCCTTATGTGAAAAAAATTCCCGCTTTCGGCGGGCGTCTGTCCCTTTTTCTTTCACACTAAAAAACCCCTGGAGGGGAGCGGTTGATTTTGTCCTTTTCAGTTACCCATGATTGACACATTCTCTGAAAAGAACCAAGACGTTGGCCACTTTCTGGCATAAATTGAATCAAAAGCCTGTTCTCAACTTAATTATACGGAAAAAAAAAACTCACGAGATCTGTAACAAGAAGTTCGCGAGGATCTCCCTAACTGCCCCATAGATCCATCTCCGAATGTCAACAGAAGACCCGAGGCGGAGAGCATCACCAGATGATTTTCTCCTGCCGCGATCTACAATTCAGATACCGTGTTGATCCTGAGATAGCGCGAACTCAAACATTCAATTACTGAGTCTTCCACAACAAAAATAGTTGTTTTTTTTAAATTTCAACTAGATCTGAATGGTTGCTTACAAACGTCTTCAGGTTAACTATAGACTCAAATTGCCATATAATGGATTGGTGGCCTTCCATTCGATAATATTGAGAGTAAAATTAAAAATAAAAACAATTAAAAAAACCTTGACGATGACTCGACTCTTGTGGGAGATAATCACGACCGGCTTCTCTTTCATCGCATTCAGCAGCGGGTGCACATTGATCTCTCCAGAATTGTCCTACGCAAACACTTCATATTTGACCAGCTTACATCAAATAGCTCTTTATCTGAACTAATACTGATATAAGTGCTGTTTTCGAGGCAGCTCGAAACACACTGGCAACAGTGGTCATTCGTGACTCTACAGCCTTAAGAGCCTGTCACGGATGGAGCCGGATCATCCAGTCCGGAATCGAACGCGACCTCAGGTCGCGGATAGAGGGACGCCTCCCTACGAAGAATTCGTGCTGGGAGGTAGCGGGAGAAATCCCGCCGCGGAACAAAACTGGGTAGTATAGCTCGTCAAAGGAGGGCGATGCCGGACCGACCTGGGCAAACCACCGGACAAAACATCAGCCGATACTCCGCTATACTTATCAATGGCGAGTCGAGGCGCCAGTCAAATAGCCTCTTGCCTATCTCCGGTCAACGACAGGCGAGACGTCTCTACTCCCACCCAAACGATGCTAGGCCGGGTTGACCACCCACTCACAAGGCCTATAGCATGAACAGGTTGCTACAACGATGTCCGCCTTCACAAGGTGCAGCATGACAGTCTCAGGACTGCAAAGGACATCAAAACCCTTCTCCGGACGCATCTTGTCCGAAGAACACGAGAACTTTCCTTATTAAAGAGAGTGTTCTTAACCAAGTCTTCGATGCGGGATGCTTGCCGGCAACAACAACAACAGGCATATGTAGGTAAAACACTTCTTAATTTTTCAATTGTGTGGTAGCTAAAATAGGTTTAAAGATTCAATTTCAACTTTAAGAAACCGGTTGAGGATGTACAATGCCTACAAAAACGTTTTAGCTATGTCGAGGAATGAAGATTTTTTCTTTCAAGTTTGGCTGTGAAAATTATGATACATTCATTTCGAATGACGGAGAGAGTCGGTAGGTGACTCGCCCTAAAAACACTTGGCCAGTTGACAGCTTACCTATGTTTAGAGATGAGCCACCAAAAATTTAAAGCTATAGCCATTGAATTTTTTTTGTTCTGAAGTAGTTTTCAAGCTAATATACAGTTGCCGTTCACCATTCTCACCTTCTAATCTCTTAAACTGACTTCATGTATTTCTACGTTTATGAATGCTAAGTTAAAAAGAAGTCCAACCCTGAGGTTGCCCCAAGCAATCACCGATCCTCTATCTGTCAATGCCGCCGAGAAAGAAGCGCCAGCAGCCAGGAAAATTATCTGAAATAGGAAAAAACTATTCTCAAGGTTTCAATCCAACTCTCATTTACATCAAAAACTGGGAAGAGCTTGTCTTGAGCCAAAAAAGGCCCTACCTTTCCATGAACATCTAGATCGGCGGAGAACTTGATCTCAGTGAATTCATCTACGCATCCTTCTGGCTCAACTCCTTCGCCCGGCACAGTTCCCTGGAAAAGGAGAACAAACTTCTTGAATTCTACATCCTTCAACGAGTCTCAGCCAATTTTTTTTGTACATCAAGCTGTCAACAATGTGAGCGATTTTTTAAGCTATGTTATGGATAGAATTGATCAAGTGATAAACAACATTATTTCTATTTTACATAACTTCTTCCAATTAATTCGGACAAGGTTTTCAAGTTCTACTTCATCAATACTTCATCAAAAAAAAAAATTCTAAAATTCTAAAATGGCGGATTCACTTAGACCAAAAAAGACAAAATATTTTCTATTCAGCTCTTCTAAGTTTGAAAAGTCAGTAAAACATGAAACAGTTGAAGACAAGCTCATAAAAAATCAAATTTTACTAACTATTGGTGTGCTTCCTTTGTATTAAAAACATTGCTTTTTATTTTTGATCTTTTAAATGAGTGAGGGATTTATTTAAAAGTGTAGAATTATAGTTGAGAATAAGCAAATGTGTTAAGAATGAATTATTCTCTATCAATAGAAGTCGGATGACCTTTTCGTTGATGCCACAAGTGAAAACGCGGTGATCTTCTGTGAGTATAAGAGAGTGAACGCCTCCCGCAACAACCTTCAAAGTGACTCTGCTGCATAATTTCTTTTGCAAAACAACTTGAAAATTAAGAATAACTAAAGAAAAAGATTCTATTAGACTCAATTCTGCATGGAATACTTTAATTATTTTAATAAGAACACTAATTATTCTTTGTGATGCCATTTTTTCATGATCTGCAATCTGGAAATGCTCCAATTTTGGTGGTTTTTGACCAAGAAAACTCATCGACATGAATAGTATTATGTTTTTTAATCAAAAACAGTCTGGAAGCAATTTGCAACTTTATGAAGGAGTTTACGCAACATCACCAGAGAGAAACCGGAAAATTAACCTGTCTAATTTTCATGTTCTCCTCCTCCACAATGTCGATCTTTCTCGGCTTTTTCGTAGTTGTCCTGGCGGGATGTCCCAGCTGCTCTCCTTCCCCGCATGATAATACTCGGTCTCCCAACTCACATCCTCCCACAAAATGTTCCCACGAGAGGGTAAGTTTGGTGAACTTGGCTGTAAAATTTCTTTGTGAAGTAAATTGCAGCTATAGCTCTCTTATAAATAAGACAAGATCGATAACAAAACATGCAGCTTGATCGCAATTTATTAACCCTCTTCGACGAAGATTCTTTGGAGAAACACTCACAAGGCTGGAGAGCTGGTATAAACAAAGAAAAAACTCTAAAACGCCAATAAACCTCGTGTTCCTTTAGCTCTCGGCTGTGCTTTGATCGAGGAGTCACTTACGGAGCCCGTTTCACTCACTTTCCGCTTACGGCCTACTGCGCGTTGACTCGGAACCATCTATTTCAAATCGCGAAATCGAATTTTTAATTTAAAAATTCTTTTAAACAAAAGTTTTTTCAAATTATTACTTTAATTTGTTTAAAAATAGGCCGTACACCAAATTTTGAACAATTGCAAAAGTTCGTAACTTTGTTAAAGAAGGACTACTTTTATGAAGGTTGTGTATGCAAGTTGTGATTTAGGATTTACTTTTCAGGAAGAGGTTGTCGAGTTTTCAATTGTTATCGGTAATGTTAAAGTTTAAATTCTAAAGTTTAAAAGACCAAAAATTAAATTTTATAAATTTTCGCTTTGTGTGTTTTTCAAAGTTTTTGCCGCGTTGTTTTTGACGGATTCTTATTATGGGCTAAATTGTCTGTTTCGTTACCTTGCTCACCTAAAATTTGATTTTTTTAAATTCTCGGTTCAAAAATCTTAATTCATGAGATAAGTGAATTTTTCAACGTTATTGCTCAGAAGTTTTTTTAATATTGAGATTTTCCCTTTCTGACTTGAAACATCCTCGCGTATTTTTCTTTGAGTTGTTGTCATTCGTTTTTAAGAAGTTGGAGAAGGGGCGCGGCATGAGTACAGCACACAGACCCGGTCCGCTCAGAGCTCAGCCAAAGGCGCACAAATCGGGCAAACATCGAACCAAGGGACAAGTGGAAAAGGATTCACGGGGTTTAAAAAAATTTCCTCTTTCTTAGAACGTTTTATTACCAGGGTTTTTCTTTCACCGCACTGCGGGTTGTAAAATCTATGCGCTCTTCAAAAAGTCCGAAAAACATTCAAATTTGTGCACTCGAAAGAAGAATTTTTCGATTTTTACCTACGAATATCCCAAATCTTTGAAGAAAACAATTCCAAACTCTTTTAAATTCTGGAAAACTACGCTCTGGAGAAAATTTATGCGGGTCGTAAAAAACACCCCGAGGCCGTATGCATGGAAAACAGATTAGAACAATCTGGATTAGTCAAATCCAAGGATTAGAAAATCCAAAAAAGTTGAAAAATTTAGGATTAGGAAAATCGGTATGCATGGATGTCAGATTTCTTAAACTTGGATTATTGTCAAAAAGGACGCGGAAAGACAAGCGGAAGCACTAAAATGCATCAAAATGCACTCTAAAAACTGTAATTGTCGATAACTAAATGCACTCTAAACACTATAATTGTCGAATGTTAGTATTGTTATATAATTACAACATTTTTTCAATTAATTTCGTTGTTTTTGTTGTTGTTATGTTTTCATTTTTTGTTTGTTTAAAGCCGAGTTGAATGTTGAATGTAAAGTTTGAAGGAATTGGTATATAAAATATTAATATGAACATTTTCAACCTGTTTTAAATCAATCTGTTAGATGAAAGGTGATTTTTAGTAATCGTTGTACTCTATTTGGGACTTCTGCACTTTAGCCCCCTCTCCCCCCTCCCAGAGGTTCCATGGGTCAGTTCAATTGGATCATGTTCTTGATACGGACGAAACTTTTACTAAGCCTAAGCGCTTTCTGATGTAAAAATAACTTTTTTTAATGTAAAAATAACTTTTGAAAATGTAAATGAGTCAGTAGTATGACCCATGGAACCTCTGGGAGGGGGGCCTAAAGTGCAGAAGTGCCCTTTATTTGTATGTGCTATACTTTCCTCTGTAATTAATACATGTTACCATGAAATAAACATAAAAGAAGCACTAAACAAGAGAACATGCAAGAAAATATGTAAAATTCCATTCCATTTTACTTTCAATACACACTTCAAAAAGAGCAACATGAACGGAATGGGTCAAATTGAGCCTCAAATCCTTTCGGATTGCTCGCTAACCCACCTCCGGAGTAGGGTTACGAATTTTGTCGGATTATCTCAAATCCAAAAGTATTATAGCTTCCATGCATACCGGATTAGTGAAATGTATTTGGATAACTTCTAATCCAAGCTCTTAATCCATTTGGATTGCTCCATGCATACGGCCTCTGTTTATCACCAGATAAACTTTTTCAGGACGCTCGAAATTGCGGTGTCCTTCCACGAAGCGGAAAGCGATCAGAATTTTATCAAAAGAAGCGAGACGGCAGAATGCTACAGAAAGCAGAGTCAGTGAGACTTTTTCTCAGTTTTGGGGTATCAGGTAACAAATTAGAAACTGAAATCGTCGTGCATCCCTCAGCTGCGTCGCACATTCATTATCTCCCTGATTTGCAAAAACTCCTCGTCCCTAACTCATTACATTCTTTCCAACTTTCTTATTATTGTAGATACCATTTGTGTTAGTGGTTGAACTAAAATAAGTTGAATAAGAATAGGTCGACTATCTAGACCATAGGTGAACTGCAAACTGGCAAAAAATTTCCTAGGGCGACCGACCTATCGTACCTGTCCCTTACTCGAAATGGATGTATCCGATTTTTCTCAGCTAAAACTGAAAGTAAAAAACCTAAAATTTCTCTACATAAGCAGAACGTTTCTTCAGTTATCACTCAGCCTCAACCGGTTTCGTCAAGTTGAAAGTGGAAATTTTTCGCCAACCTTGGCGATCGACATATTGAAAAATCAAGACAGGATTTAACCGTTACTTTCAAGCAGTAGAGAGTATGAAAACTCAAACGGGTGAACACTATGGGTCCCCTGTACTCATCGAATCAAAAAATGGCTGTTCATCGACCGGAGGCCGTGAAATATGAAAAGAGCGATCCTTTACAGTCTCGACCTCAAAAATTTCCAATTTAATTTGTGCTTTTTGTCATTAAAGGTCCTCCGCTCGAATGAACTGTATTTTTGATCTTTTGTTCTCAAAAGTGACCTGAGGTTCTGTTATATGTAGTTTATACAGGGTTCTTAGGTCCGAAAATAGATTATTTGATAAACTTTCTTTAATGATATTGATTAAAACCCGATATGCAGACGAATCGATTGCGTACTGCAATAAGTGCGAAAAGAGCGGCAGCTGGAGGAATCCTCCCTCCGACTCTCGTCGTATGTTGCACTATTTTGTTCCTTTTGTTTCATTTTCTTCGATTTTGAAATATTTTAGTTTTTTATTCGTATAGATTTCCTTTATTGATCTTTATTTTTGGTATTTCATTCATGACACGGAAATGTCGCTCCTAATCGGAAAGGAGTCCAGATTGTTTGAGAATCATGCTGAAAAGTATGAAGAGGCGAGGTAGAAACTTCCTCTTTTTTCGGTAAGTATAGGAACCGAACTTGTGATGAGTCAAGTGCACTTCAGGGAAAAAAGCAATCGCCGGTATATATCACATATTATTTCCTCACAAAATTTTTTCCCATTCAAAAAATATATTATATTTCAGACTGTGATTGTGTTGAACGAAAATGTGAAAGCAGCTGAAATAGTTGCAAGTTTGGCTGATTGCGATGAAACTATTATCACGACGGAAGCGTGTAATACTGCCTACTTCGCGTTAGCTTTTTTTTCTCATTATTAATTACTCATTTGTTATTAAATTGAATTAAAGTTTATGAAAATTGACTGACGATGTTTAAAAATGTGTATAACATTTTTTTTAAATGAATAATTTTCTTTCAGGATTCCTCGTTTCAAATGCCGACTTGGTTTTCTGACACCTGATCCGTCGGAATTGAGCGACGTTCTGGAATCGATCAAGGTAACTCATTGGTATGATGATTTCAATAGGGGGGACCGACGTTCGGAAAAAGACACGTCCAAGAAAGGTGGAAGCTCATGATACTGATATGGTGAGTCAGAGTGTAAAGGAGATAAAGAGTTTGAGACACTAAATAATGACAAATTAGAAAATGATTTTAAAGGTGAGTGACGCACTGTGCATCGTGTGGCCATTGTCGGGAGTATTGCCGGATTGGGCAGAACTGCTCCTCTCGGCGTTGGTCTCACACGGAATACCCTCAGTCGTCAATATTCTACCCGGTCTGTTGGCTATCTCAGGCGGGAAGCAGAAAGAAGCAGCGCGGAGAGAGGTCGAAAAGCTAATTCAGAAGTGGTCAGCAATTTTTTTCTTCACTACTCTAATAATAAATTGTCATTGAGAATGGGACGAAACAACACACAAAAACGCGTTATAAAAACAAAAGTCGATATTGATTGATGATATTGATTGATAATTCTCTCATGGACTGTCGATAATAGATAAAAGACGATTTTTCAGAGATCATTCCAAAGCGTACTAATATAAATGGCTTTTTAGTTCAGGGTAGTAAGAATACAGCTAGAAATAACTCTCATATAATAATTCACTTATTTGACAATAGTTGAGCTAATCTATTCTTTCTTCGTTTTCAATTGTAATTAAATTTATGCTTTTTTGCATCGAAAGATGTAGATAAATATATATATATATATATTCTCATCCTCAATGACAATTCATTCATTCTGAAAAAAAGAAGTCTTTGAGACCAAGAAGCTAGAAAATTTATAAAAAAATTTTTTACCAGAAGTAGAATCAGATTGAAGAAGAAAGAAAAAAAATTTGCATTTATCGTTTAAAAAATTTTTTAAGTTGGAAGTTCAATTTGTGACATTTGCTTAGTTTGCTAGGGTTTTATCTAAAAAATTTCAACGAAATAATTAAGTTTAAAATCGGATTTATAAAAAAAATTGTTTTTGATGCAGGAGTTTGTTGGAAGGCCGAATATTACATGCAGACTCCGTCTCGGATGGACTCAATGTACTCAGAACCCTAAATGAAATGAAGAAGAAAAAATTGATGATGCAGAGAAAAAGAGGACATCTTCTCGTAGAGTCCATGGTAATCAAAGAACACGAGGTACCCCGGATGCTTATTCACATCCCTTTTTTGAGCTTCATTACTTTCGTATTTGTTTAATCATTTCTTGCATGAGAGTCATACATAAAGAAAGACGAAATATTCAATTTTTTTATAAATTTATAGTTCAAAAACCATGTCTTCATTTTTTAAATGTCACCGGCTTTATACCCTACTTAATTGGTTGAGGAGCCCGATCGAATAGGTTCTTTTACAATTAAATAGGTCTTAAGAGGAATGAGAGTGGGGGGAGGCATCGGTCTTAAGAGGAATGAGAGTGGGGGGAGGCATCGGTCTTAAGAGGAATGAGAGTGGGGGGAGGCATCGGTCTTAAGAGGAATGAGAGTGGGGGGGAGGCATCGGTCTTAAGAGGAATGAGAGTGGGGGGAGGCATCGGTCTTAAGAGGAATGAGAGTGGGGGGAGGCATCGGTCTTAAGAGGAATGAGAGTGGGGGGAGGCATCGGTCTTAAGAGGAATGAGAGTGGGGGGAGGCATCGGTCTTAAGAGGAATGAGAGTGGGGGGAGGCATCGGTCTTAAGAGGAATGAGAGTGGGGGGAGGCATCGGTCTTAAGAGGAATGAGAGTGGGGGGAGGCATCGGTCTTAAGAGGAATGAGAGTGGGGGGAGGCATCGGTCTTAAGAGGAATGAGAGTGGGGGGAGGCATCGGTCTTAAGAGGAATGAGAGTGGGGGGAGGCATCGGTCTTAAGAGGAATGAGAGTGGGGGGAGGCATCGGTCTTAAGAGGAATGAGAGTGGGGGGAGGCATCGGTCATGCTTATAAAATCCTTGCTCGACACTCGCAATATAAAGTCTATTTTGTGAAGACTAGTAATGTGATCAAAGTCAGCAAAGCCAGAGATGGAAAGCAAAAAAGAGTGGGAGATTAATATTTATTCTAATTAGTTTATTAGAAATTGCAAGAATTTTTTTAGAGGACCGATAAAAGAGGTTTATAAGAAGAGGTTAAGGTCGCCAAACTAAACAATATATTCGATTGTAAAACGCGTTCTATCGATTGCTGAGAAAGGTATTGATTGTTTTCCAGGCAGGATCGTGTACTCTTTTAGCTTCCGGCTACATCCGGGGCCCTTTTATGAATGTGAATCGATTGGTTCATTTGCCCGGACTGGGAGATTTCCAACTGGAAAAGATAGAATTTGATGAAGACCCACATCCGCTGAAGCAAATGGTCAGTCGGAAGAATAAAGATCTCTTTTAGGCCTTTAGCAAACATTCTACCTTTCTTTTATAACCCCGTGGAAAGTAAATAGTAAATCGCAGCAAGTCTTGATTTGTTGAGGTTATGGTAGAAGGTTTTTGAGGTTATGGTAGAAGGAGGTTATGGTAGAAGGTTTTTGAACCAGGTAAGCAGGAAAGTATTGACGTTCGATGGGGGTTAGTGTATGTGTGTAGAGTGTTTGTCAAACCCTTTTCCTCTCGCTCCGCTTAATTCCGCTTTGTAATTGGGTGCGCGGAAGAGTGCGGAAGAGAAGTCGCGGCATTTCTGACTCATATCAACGAGCAAAACTTTTGCAGAAAGAGACTATGAGTGAAGGTCGAGTGGTGGCTGCGGTGGCCGATGCAGACAAGCAAGAATCACTCCAGTCCGAGGTTCTTTACCACTTGTCGGCTCAGGGTTTTTAGCTGGGTTGTTCTTGGAGAGGACGTTGCCTTTAGCAGGTCAAGAAAAAATATGTAGTTTGCACTACTAACTCAACACACTATTGGTAATTATGAGTCATACATTATAACTCAAAATGAGTTTTCAGTGATGCTTTTTGCGGTTGGTAAGAAACAGCATTAATTAGATATTTTTCGTACCTTAGCAGTGATTTCTCAGTGACTATAAGTTTGTAGGTCGCCCAACTCTTTTGAAAAGATCAATCCTGTTGAGGTGATCCCTGATCCTATGAATGCAGAGCAGACCTGGCCGGATGAGCAAGAACTACTGGACGCAGAGAAATGTACCTGTACACGATTCTTTTTTCTCCCTTTAACTTTCTATCTCTCTGTTTCTCTCTCTCTCTCTCTCTCTCTCTCTCTCTCGCTCTCTTTTTACCTTTCAAACACTTCCTCTCTTTTGTCTTGGTGGTTCTTTTGAACGCTCGATGGATTTAAATTTGTTTTACATTAATTATTCTCATTATAACTGGCCTTTAAGAAACCGCACTCAATCGCACATCACTCAACTTATCGCACTATAAATCGCACATCACTCACTAAAACACGGCCTCAACTTATTCATTAAAACTCCCTTCCCCCCTTTCTCCTTAGGGCCCCCCTTCCCCCCTTTAGGCCCCCCTTCCCCCTCCCCCTCCCTTTTAGGGCCCAACCCCTCCCCCCTTTGCTTAGGTAGGGCCCTCTTCCTCCCCCCTTCCCTCTTTAGGGCCCCCCTCCCTTCCCTGCTTAGGTAAACCCCCTCCCCCTCCCTCCTTTCCTTTCCCCAAAATTTATAAAGATAATTTTTTGTAAAAAGGAAAAGTAAAGAAAGAGAAAAAAAGAAAGAAAGAGAACAAGAAAGAAAAAATTGAGCCAGGCAGTTTTCAAGTTGAGTGATGTGCGATTGAGTGCGATTTGTAAAAGGCCAGAGTCGAGGTCGTGTTTTAGTGAGTGATGTGCGATTTATAGTGCGATAAGTTGAGTGATGTGCGATTGAGTGCGATTTGCTAAAGGCCTTATAACTTTGTATCAATAATTTATTTTCAGTGAACAACAAATTGGAGAAGAGAAAAGTGCCAAAGGGAACTTCTGCATATCAAGCGGCTTGGATTGTGGACAACCAGGAAGATGAGGAAGACGCGGAAAGTGAAGCTGATGAAGAGGTCTTTGTATATCTCTTTTTCTGTCTCTCTAACTCTTTATTTCTCTTTTCCTCTTTTTTTCTCTTCCTCGGTTTCTCAGCTTCAAAAAATAGTGTTCAGAATAAGATGATTCTAACTAGTTTTATGAAGGAAGAAGACGAAGTCATGAAAGAAGACGCAGAAAGTGATTCTGAAGAAGAGGAGCCAGAAGAAGCAGAAATGGAGGGAATGGAGGAAGGAGCAGATTCGGATGGAGATCGAGAAGAAGAGGAAGGAGAAGACGAAGTGGACATGGAAGAGGTCAGAGCAGAGAATTACTGTAGTGAGATCACGCCAGGGATAGTACGGTATGTTAGATAGCCGCTTACATCCGTGCATTCTAGAAAGGGTGACTATCGAAATCGCACAATGTCAAATTTAACAAAAAAGAAGTTCACTACTGATTCTCTGCAGTCAGATCAGCTTTGTTGCTAGTTTTTGTTTAAAAATAAATATATTAATAATTGTTTATAAAGATCATATTATATATTTATCCACCCGAAATTCACGGTTATGAAATTGGGTAGTGAGTGATGGAGAGCGACTCTACAAAAGCTTCACAATTTAAGTATAAAGAGAAGACGACGTTGTTGAAACATCTGCAGACGTTCATATTCTGCTGAAGATGTTGAGAAGGTTTGGGAATGCGGCTTAAAAATTAACACTTGCTAGAAGCCGTCTGTAGGTTCGAATACTAAACTAAGTTAAAGGAGCGCAGATGACATAGAGAGTCAATCAGAAGTTGTGTTCTTCTAGAGCAAAAGGAAGTTTCCGAATTGAAGGTGGACCAGTACAGGCGAGAAAGGGAGAACAAGAAGTACCCAGATGAAGTGGACACTCCCCTAGATGTTCCCGCCCGTGTTCGATTCCAGAAATACCGAGGACTCAAGAGTTTCAGGTGTGAGTTCAACCTTTCTCGGCAGGAAAAGCCCATTCATCTGATATCTTATTGTAGAATCTTGCAGGACATCACCATGGGATTCAATGGGGAATCTGCCATACGACTACGCCAGAATATACAAATTCGCGAACTTCAAGAGGACCAAAAAGGTGCGTCTATATTTTAAACAGTCTTTAAGAAAGGACTTGATTTATTTAGCATTTTTGGAGGGAAAATAGAAGTGGAATCGTAACATTTTGTTTGAATTTTCCGGAAGAAATTTATGCTTTTGAAGATTCAGTCTGGGTTCCGAAACTAAGCGTAATTTATTGACCCCTTGACGGAAAACACAGATTCGATCGATCCTCGACCAGAACGGGGAAAATCGGTCTATTCTCAAAGTTCTTATTCGGCCAATTGCAGCTGGTATTGGCTGCGGCTGCAGAAGACTCGGCAGAAGGCTGCGTTCGATCTGGAGCCTTTGCAGTGCTGCATATCAAGAATGTACCGTCTTCATTTGCTAGTTCGTTAAATTTCATGGAGAGTTTGTATAAGGGGCCATTACAAAAGCACGCCGTGCACACTGTGTTCGCTGTGCACGCACGCTGCACACTGTATAATTTTCAATGCACGCCGAGGCGCGGGAAAATTCTTAACTCCGCTCATGCGCTTTATTTGAATTGAATTGAATTAGCATTATCATCAACGGATAGCTTGTTATGGCTATCGCTGACATGGATGATGGGGAACTTGAGAGGGAATTTTGGAACTGTGGTTTTCTTGGACGCTTTCTCGAAATGTCAAGTCAAAAAGGAAGGTAGGCTTATGTATTGGGTCAGCGGGGAGTCTTCTAGGATCTTGACGAAGGCTTCGACTTCTTTGATCTCGGAATTATCATCGGCAATTGTGTTCCAGAGAGCAACGACGCGTAGAAGAAAAATTGATTGTGTTTGTAGTTCTCTTCATTTAGTAGGCGCAGTGAGCTCGATCTGGCAGAGGTTCTGAGATTAGCACATGTCCTGAATGATACTTGACGCCTGCATACTTCACAATCTAAAGCACCAAAAATTAATCTGAACAAGAAATATAGATCATACCTTGCTCTTCTTACAATTAAGGATTCTAAATCAAAAAGTCTTAGTCTTTCCGGATAGTTCAATGTGGAGCCTCTACATCTTCTTAAGGCTTTTTTAAGGAAAATTCTCTGGGGATATTCTAATCTTCTGGCCAATTCGCTACAGGGATGATATAAATAGGGGTCTTATATTTGGGATATAAATTATGGTGGCATAATATAATAGGGTCTTATATAAGTTAAATAAACAGGTCTTAAATTTGGGATATAAATTATGGTGGCATAATATAATAGGGGTCTTATATAAGTTAAATAAACAGATCTGAAGCCTTGTAAATCTAGAAATTTAAATACTTTGAAAATTTGAGAAACCTTAGTTAAACTTTTTGCTCGGACCACTTCTATATGCCTATCGAATTTTAGAGAAGAGTCTATGTATATCCCTAGATCTTTAACTAAACTACGTGAACATATTTCGTCTTTGTCTATAAAATTCTTGAGTTTTAGATTTTTGGAACCCAGGTTTAAGCAGAATATTTTGTTTTTTGCGAGAGGTAATTCCCATTTTAAAGACCAGTTGAATATCTTGTCAATGCTTCTCTGTAAGGAGTTTGAATCAGGGCTGTAGATTTTCAAATCATCTGCATAGAGGGAAAATTTAACATTGGAGGTTATTTCATGTTCTATGTCGTTAATGAAAAATAAAAAAAGAAGTTGACCAAGTACGGTGCCTTGAGGGACGCCACTGATCACAGGTAATGGATTTGAAAACTCCTTGTCAACTCGAACTTTATAAGTTCTGTTAGTTAGAAAATTTGAGACCCATCTAACAATGTTGGCAGCTATTCCTAGTTTTTGAAGTTTTTGAACCAGTTTGAGATGAGAAACCTCTATTCCATCAGATTTAAGCAGGAGGTGTCTCCTTTGCGCATTCACTCACCCGAAAACTAAAAACTATTTCAATTCAATTTTTTTTTATTACCACGCAATGTAGAATAGAGCTTGATGGATTTAAAACGTCGCCCTAATATATTTCTTTTGTAATGGCCCAAAAGTATTCTTTTAGTAAAAATTATCACTTTTCATAACTAAATTATAGTGTGAAACAATATAGTGCGTCAAACACTCTTTCTCTCTTTCCCGCGCCTCGGCGTGCATTGGTAATTATACAGTGTGCGGCGTGCTTTTGTAATGAACACAGTGTGCACGGCGTGCTTTTGTAATGGCCGTATAAGGAGCGGTTTTGTGTACCCATTATACCTGAATGGTATGAGAAAGAGAAGTTTAATATTTATGAAATGAGGAATGTCTTGAGGCGAATGGAAGAAAAGCTCTCCTCTGGTGATCTACTCTCTGCTGCCTCATGAACAGAAAATGAGCACCGTCAACTTCGTCATCAAGAAGCATCCGAATTGCATCGTTCCTATCATGAACAAACAAAAAGTCAGTTGACCCTCATCAAATCGATCGGGCCTCGAATATCAATCTATTCGCTTCAGAAGTTTAGTCGATCACATCCAGGGGTTTTATAATGCGTCCAAAAAGGACACAGAAACCCGCAAAAGGCGAAAATTAGAGTAAACAGAGACCCGTGATTAGCCATTAAAAAAGTTTTTACGAGAGACAATGCGGTTTTCTGAAGAATTCTACTCTCAAAATAGAAATAGAGACTCGAAAAAGTCCAAAACAGAGGCCCGCTAACAGTTGTAAGGACTTGATCATTCAACCCCTGTTGTTGTTGTTTGCCCATAGGTCCTGTCGAGGGGTGTCCCTCGGGATAGGTTGGTGAGGATCCTTTTGAGTCCGAAGAAATTTTCTCCGTCTACACTCGTACGAGTCGGCGATCCTCTTTGCGAGAACCATTCGTTAACCGGAGAAGGGCAAGAGGTTATTTTACTGGCGCCCCGACTCGCCATTACAAAGTATAGGGGAGTATCGGCTGATGTTTTATTCGGTGGCATGCCCATGCCAGTCCGGCATCGCCCTCCTTTGACGAACTATCATTCAACCCCTGATCACATCATTTAAGATCATTCGATCCTTATCAGTTCAGTCGCTAATCTCCAGAAGATGAGTCAATCCATGTCACGAGCGTTACCAGTATAAAATCGATAAGATTTCAATTAGCTAACCATGCATTGCCGAAGTGTTTCATAATGTTTCATAATGAAGTGAAAGAGTTGTTTAGTTGATCTTCCAAGTTGGCTTCCGCAAGTTCGAGGCTGAGCCCATTTTCTCGCAGCACACAAATGGCGACAAGTTCAAGGTTGGGCTTCTCCGTTTTCTAAGAAGCTCGGATTACCGGAAATTCAGATAGATGAACATTCGAAACCTCCCATCATTTCAGAATTAACTCTGTTTAAGTTATCTTTAGTAATTGAATATATTTACTATTGCTAAGAACAAAATAGCTTAGTGCTTGCAAAGGAAGAGTTATTTAGTTTATTTCCTACGGAGAAAAACATCAATAGAATTTATTCCATAAAATCAATACAAAAATTTATTGCAAAACCTTTAAAATTTAGATAGGGATTAATCCAGAAAATGTTCTTGATTTTTGAGGACATTCAGGAAAAGAATCAAGAGCAAATAAATAATATTGGTTTTTGAGATGGAGCGTTTCCTAAGTGCGGATGGGGTGAGTGTGGCCACCGTCATTGCACCCATCATTTTCCCGCCCTGTAGTGTACTGGTATTCAGAACAACTGCCAAGGGCAAACAGGTAAACTCTTGCTTATCAGTTTACAAAATGACTTGGTGTGGTAGGGTGATGAGAGGTTTGCAGTACTGGCAGAGAAAGAGGTATTATAACGACCTTGCCATTTTAATAATCTAATATATCTTCCTCGAGCTTGTTCCTTTCTCGCGGCAGGGTACGCGCTCCCCTGAGATGAAGGACAGACCTATCCTGGTAGAATCAATGGCTGCCCGCTAGGTCACTGCTAGTGTGAATAACAGCAGTCGGGAGAGTCAGATTCGTGCATGAGCGATACGAACATTTCTCAACCCCTTGGTTTGAGTGGATCCGTCCGGGGTGGAACTTGAACTTGAGACTCTTCGTACAATAGTCGAACACACAACCATTATGCCACGACCGGACTATATCGACCTGGAAGAATAAAATTGTATAATTTTCGGTTTAAAAGACAAAAAAGTAAGGAAGTGTTATCAATGAGGACCCGATGTCAGGCAGGGAGAGGGCTAACAACCCTTTAGTTGTGGACCCGATGTCAGGGAGAGGGCTGACAACCCTTTAGTTGTGGACCCGATGTCAGGGAGAGGGCTGACAACCCTTGAGTTGCGGAACCGATGTCAGGGAGAGGACTGACAACCCTTGAGTTGCGGAACCGATGTAAGGGAGAGGGCTGACAACCCTTGAGTTGCGGACCCGATGTCAGGGAGAGGGCTGACAACCTTTTAGTTGTGGACCCGATGTAAGGGAGAGGGCTGACAACCCTTGAGTTGCGGACCCGATGTCAGGGAGAGGGCTGACAACCCTTTAGTTGTGGACCCGATGTCAGGGAGAGAGCTGACAACCCTTGAGTTGCGGACCCGATGTCAGGGAGAGGGCTGACAACCCTTGAGTTGCGGAACCGATGTCAGGGAGAGGGCTGACAACCCATTAGTTGTGGACCCGATGTCAGGGAGAGTGCTGACAACCCTTGAGTTACGGACCCGATGTCAGGGAGAGGGCTGACAACCCTTGAGATGCGGACCCGATGTCAGAAAGAGGGAGGGCTGACAACCCTTGAGTTGCGGACCCGATGTCAGGGAGAGGGCTGACAACCCTTGAGTTGCGGACCCGATGTCAGGGAGAGGGCTGACAACACTTGAGTTGCGGACCCGATTTCAGGGAGAGGGCTGACAACCCTTGAGTTGTGGACCCGATGTCAGGGAGAGGGCTGACAACCCTTTAGTTGTGGACCCGATGTCAGGGAGAGAGCTGACAACCCTTGAGTTGCGGACCACCCCGATTTCAGGGAGAGGGCTGACAACCCTTGAGTTGCGGACCCGATGTCAGGGAGAGGGCTGACAACCCTTTAGTTGTGGACCCGATGTCAGGGAGAGAGCTGACAACCCTTGAGTTGCGGACCCGATGTCAGGGAGAGGGCTGACAACCCTTGAGTTGCGGAACCGATGTCAGGGAGAGGGCTGACAACCCATTAGTTGTGGACCCGATGTCAGGGAGAGTGCTGACAACCCTTGAGTTACGGACCCGATGTCAGGGAGAGGGGCTGACAACCCTTGAGATGCGGACCCGATGTCAGAAAGAGGGCTGACAACCCTTGAGTTGCGGACCCGATGTCAGGGAGAGGGCTGACAACCCTTGAGTTGCGGACCCGATGTCAGGGAGAGGGCTGACAACCCTTGTGTTGCGGACCCGATGTCAGGAAAAGGGCTGAAAACCCTTGAGTTGCGGAACCGATGTCAGGGAGAGGACTGACAACCCTTGAGTTGCGGACCCGATGTCAGGGAGAGGGCTGACAACCCTTGAGTTGCGGACCCGATGTCAGGGAGAGGGCTGACAACCCTTGAGTTGCGGACCCTATGTCAGGGAGAGGGCTGATGACCCTTGAGTTGTGGACCCGATGTCAGGGAGAGGGCTGACAACCCTTGAGTTGCGGACCCGATGTCAGGGAGAGGGCTGACAACCCTTCAGTTGCGGACCCGATGTCAGGGAGAGGGCTGATAACCCTTGAGTTGCGGAACCGATGTCAGGGAGAGGGCTGACAACACTTGAGTTGCGGACCCGATGTCAGGGAGAGGGCTGACAACCTTTTAGTTGTGGACCCCGATGTAAGGGAGAGGGCTGACAACCCTTGAGTTGCGGACCCGATGTCAGGGAGAGGGCTGACAACCCTTTAGTTGTGGACCCGATGTCAGGGAGAGAGCTGACAACCCTTGAGTTGCGGACCCGATGTCAGGGAGAGGGCTGACAACCCTTGAGTTGCGGAACCGATGTCAGGGAGAGGGCTGACAACCCATTAGTTGTGGACCCGATGTCAGGGAGAGTGCTGACAACCCTTGAGTTACGGACCCGATGTCAGGGAGAGGGCTGACAACCCTTGAGATGCGGACCCGATGTCAGAAAGAGGGCTGACAACCCTTGAGTTGCGGACCCGATGTCAGGGAGAGGGCTGACAACCCTTGAGTTGCGGACCCGATGTCAGGGAGAGGGCTGACAACCCTTGTGTTGCGGACCCGATGTCAGGAAAAGGGCTGAAAACCCTTGAGTTGCGGAACCGATGTCAGGGAGAGGACTGACAACCCTTGAGTTGCGGACCCGATGTCAGGGAGAGGGCTGACAACCCTTGAGTTGCGGACCCCGATGTCAGGGAGAGGGCTGACAACCCTTGAGTTGCGGACCCTATGTCAGGGAGAGGGCTGATAACCCTTGAGTTGTGGACCCGATGTCAGGGAGAGGGCTGACAACCCTTGAGTTGCGGACCCGATGTCAGGGAGAGGGCTGACAACCCTTCAGTTGCGGACCCGATGTCAGGGAGAGGGCTGATAACCCTTGAGTTGCGGAACCGATGTCAGGGAGAGGGCTGACAACACTTGAGTTGCGGACCCGATTTCAGGGAGAGGACTGACAACCCTTGAGTTGTGGACCCGGTGTCAGGGAGAGGGCTGACAACCCTTGTGTTGCGGACCCGATGTCAGGGAGAGGGCTGACAACGCAGCAGTTCAGGAAGAAACCGAATAGAGTCATTGTGGGATCATTATATCGTTTGATTGAAAGAATGAAAAGTTGTTTTGAGGAGTTGGTGGCTTCCGGAAGTGTGCTTGATAACAACCCAGACAGAATCGTCCTCAAAAGGGTCATACTGTCCGGCCATCCCTACAAGATCAACAAGAAATCAGTCGTCGCCCGATATATGTTCTTCAGCAGAGGCTCGCTTTTTTTATAAGTCTCTTCCTCCTTCTCGCTCTACATCTTTCTCTCTCTAGAATTCTCTCTCCCTCTCGCTTTCTATCTCATTATGCCCCTATCTTTCTTTTCCAATCTCGAAAAGATGTTTGATACTCTCGTACTTTTGACAAATTGTGTTCATCTCAGAAGATATTGAGTGGCTCAAGCCAGTGAATTGCACACTCCTAGCGGCAGAAGTGGACACATTAAGGAGAGCCTTGGTGAGATAAACAAATAGTAAAGTTTCTAATATAAATTCCAACAGTCTTAAACTAAATTCAGACTTGAATTTATACGGGTCAAAACACTCAATGTCCATTACTGTGCCAACAGCGGGATGTGGATTGGTTTGCTGTCTCCCAGCATGGCATCTTTAAGTTATAAGGTAAATGGTAAGATTCAGGGTCACACTACGTTTAAGGTTTTAGGTTGCACTTTCCAGCCAATTTGTAAAAGATTGTTTCCAGGTACCCAGGGATACATGAAGTGCCGATTCGATAATCAGCTGAATGCCCAAGACAGTGTCCTGATGTCACTCTACAAAAGAACATTCCCGAAATGGTCGTATAATCCAAGAGTTGGTCAAAATTGACGCAGCGGATGTTCTTCCACGAGCTTGTTATTGTTGATGTTTTGAAAATTTAATGAAAGTTCCCCAAAATTGTTAGCCAAATATTTGTTCCCCATGAATGTTGAGATATGCTAGTTGGTTTTTTGTTGTTTTAGCTCTGTTGTTGATCTTTTTGTGTGTTATAAAAATTTTTGAATCGAAGCATGGAGAATGAAGAGAAACCTTTAAAGAAGAGGAATTTTACCTTGGACCAATATCTCATTTTATGAAAATGGTGTTTACTACGCGAGTTATTTAACTGTTGAAAACGGCTGGTAATCATGATCAGGGCCGGTTTTTTCGTTTTTGGTTGTTTGGTTTTTTCGACAATTTTCGAAAAAAAAAACTTTTTTCGAAAATTCGAAAAACCAAAATGTCGAAAAAACTTTTTTCCGAAATTTCGAAAAAAAAGTTCCAACAAATGTTTTTTTCGAGGTGTCGAAAAATTTTTCGAGAGCAAACCAAAAAAGGCCAAAAATAGAGTTTTTGCGGTTTTTTTTGGTTTTTAAAATTTTTTTGGTTCTTTCAAAATCGTTTTCTTGGTTTTTTTTTGGTTTTTAAAATCGAAAAAAAAATTCGAAATATTTTTTTGGTTTCCAAATTCGAGAAAAAAAGTCGAAAAAAAATTTTTTTTTCAAAATAATAAAAAAAGTTCGAAAAAATTTTTTGGTTTTTTTTTTCGCCCAGCCCTGATCATGATGATGGAAAGACTCAATTTCGATGGAATCAAGGTTATTCA
>OZ057404.1:31762863-31774875 GCA_964056735.1 Allodiplogaster pararmata | reverse complement strand
ATAAGTAGACGTTTCACTAAAATAGGTAGACGTTTACGAAAATAGGTAGACGTGTTTTGACAAAATAGGTAGACGGTGCAAGAAAATAGGTAGACGTGTTTTGACAAAATAGGTAGACGTTTCACTAAAATAGGTAGACGTTTATTATTTCCCCTTTTAAAGTGAGATGGTCAGATACCAATCATGGAAAAAACTAAGGCACGTACTTGAAGGATAAGTTATACTTGTGAAATTTTTGCAGTAGGCCCTGTCATGCCTCATTCCCCCATGCCCCGGTACATCCTTCCTGCCCCTCTGATTTTCTTTTTTTTCTTTCCTTTTCTTTTCTTTCTTTTTAAATTATCTTTATTATTTTTTTCTCTTTCTTTTTTCTTTCTCTTTCTTTTTAAATTATCTTTATAATTTTTGGAGAAAGGAAAGGGGGGAGGGGGGTTTACCTAAGCAGGGAAGGGAGGGGGCCCTAAATGGGGAGGGGGGGGAAGAGGGCCCTACCTAAGCAAAGGAGAGGGTAGGGGCCCTAGGGGGGAGGGGAAGGGGGTCCTAAGGAGAAAGGGGGGAGGGAGTTTCATGAATAAAATCTTTGGACGGCTAAAATAGATTAAAGCTAACTTTTTACTAAGCCTAAACGTTTTTTAATGTAAAAATAATTTCTGATGTAAAAATAAAATTTGGCTAAATTGCTCATCAGAGCGAATCCGAACTCTCACCGAGCTACTCACAGACAAGCACACTAACCCCTACACTAAAGTGCCTCATAGTTATGAAGACAGAATAGCAGTCATGAAGGTAATTGAATGAAGAAGGAAGGTAGGATGTATGGGTGTGTGGGGGGGCATGGCAGGGCCTACTGTAAAATTTCAAGTTGTCGTTTTCTAAAAACTCTCAGCAATAACTAAGCTCTTCTTATTCGTAGCTTATGTCAAGCAAAAAATCTGCTGGTATGCTACTCACAAACCCTTGAAAATGCAATTATCGGTTTTTGAGCTATATCTCTCATCGAAGAACTAACGAAAATTTCCTCACTAGTAAACATTCTTCGTACGATAGAGATTTTGCTGATGGTTTATACATTGAGAACAGTCTTTTTGATCACAATTGTTTTTGATTCAATGCTGAATAAGTTCGATGAGTAAATGGAACAGGGCGAGCTTGCGAGCAAGAGTTGGCTCGACTCGTGAGGCTCCTCGAAAAGATCCCTTCTCTCTCTGAGAGTGACGGGATCTCCCGCAAGGAGGACTTCCTACCAACTTGCGAATTCAAGTTGAAGCCAAGAGAGGACTTGATTGTTTTCGAGGTTCATTTCATTTAGTTTTTCTCTTCAATTTGTGTTTTATCACGCTATTCAGCACGCGGAAAATGTGGAATTTTCATTGGAAATTCTGGATGAATGAAAGGAGTTTATGAGGTTGGAAATGGCACAGTTGAGATCATCTCACACCACTGCCGTGTTGAACCAGTCCATTGACATGACATCTGAGATCTAAAATAAAATGTAGATGTGCTTCTTTTTTTGAAAATTTTAGAGTTTTGGAGGTGCTTGTTTCTTCAAATTCATGCTTGTTTCAACTCATTATAGCGAGAGCTTTGATGTAAAAATGCAAAGTCTCTGATCGAAAATTGAACTGACGAAAGGCCGCGTACGCCAATCAAAAGTAAGCAGTTGATATATGAGAGATTTGCAAGAAGAAGAAACGACAATGCTCTCCGGGAAAGCATAGTTGCTACGCCTCCAACAATTAACAATCCTTCTCACTCATAGGCTAATCAACAAATGCCGAATAACACAGTCCAGAGACAATATTTTGGAGAAAAACATTTTAAAAAAGGTTTTTTGGTTTGTTTCTGGAACAAAAATTGGGAAATAATGTGTGAATAATAAAAAATAAAGACTTAAAAAACAAGAGATGATGAGAATAAAACAAGAGATGATGAGAATAAAACAAGAGATGATGAGAAAAAACAAGAGATGAAGAGAATAAAACAAGAGATGATGAGAATAAAACAAGAGATGATGAGAATAAAACAAGAGATGATGAGAATAAAACAAGAGATGATGAGAATAAAACAAGAGATGATGAGAATAAAACAAGAGAAGATGAGAAAAAACAAGAGATGAAGAGAATAAAACAAGAGATGATGAGAAAAAACAAGAGATGATGAGAATAAAACAAGAGATGATGAGAATAAAACAAGAGATGATGAGAATAAAACAAGAGATGATGAGAATAAAACAAGAGATGATGAAAATAAAACAAGAGATGATGAGAAAAAACAAGAGATGAAGAGAATAAAACAAGAGATGATGAGAATAAAACAAGAGATGATGAGAATACAAAAATTCTTGAAAAAAAAAAAGAAAATTTGATAAAACTAATCAAGAAATGAAAAAAAACTGATAAATACTACTGAAATTAGAACCTTGAAAAAAACAGAAGAATAAGAAGAAAAAGAATAAAAAAAGAATGATTAAACCTTTGAGCATAGACGATTTGGTGATTGGGCATGGAGTCTTGGAAAGGCATTCGGTCTGTTAGTGTCACATATGTAATGACACCGAGTGACCTCAACATTCTGTTATTGTCACATATGTAATGACACCGAGTGACCTCAACATTCTGTTATTGTCACATATGTAATGACACCGAGTGACCTCAACATTCTCAATTTCCTGCTAATAGTTGATGCTTTGAAGAATCTGAACATTTATCCCAGGAATATTCAATAAACACGCCGCAGATGACATCAAAAGCTTTCTACCGCTTAAAATGATACTCAGAACAGTCAAAGTGTAGCCCGACTTCACATGGACTGTAGATCAGTTCATTTACTCAGAATTGCTATTTTTCTACTATTCTAGACCTCTAGTTGAATTTAGATATTTTTTTTGGTCAAATACGGGTGACCTAGGAACTAGAAATAAATACTTGAGGCTTGGACAGGAAGATGATCAATCTGAATTAAATTGTGGTCATCACAGAAGTATAAGAAGTGCTGAAAAAAAATGTAAGCTCCATCCGACAAGAAGCTAACCAGACATCAGCTTTGTACGGAGAATAAAGACTCCCAGAAAGAATCTCAGGAGCTGAATATGACTTTGAACCACAATAGGTGCTGGACATTTCCATCACTGATGCGACCTTAAGAACCGTTATTATCGATCGAATAACAAGCATTTCTTCGGAAGAATTCAACTGAGCTCGTTTTGCAAAAGCTAAAGTTGTGTAATTATCGAATAGAAGATAAGGTTTTTCGATTTGAAAGATCTTCTTAGGAAAAAAGGTCTTTATCCTTTAAAATTTAAAATAGATTCAATCACTTTTGGAACAAACCTTCCTAGAAAATCCGAAATCGGTTATTTTGACGACGTAGTGAGAGAAAAGAATGATGTTCTCTAGTTTGAGGTCTCGGTGGGCAATGCTAATCTCAAAAACACACCTTTCACAAGGTTGTAGAGGAATATCAACTTTTCCTCAAGATCATGATTTTCGATTAATGATTTTTTTCAATTCAATTCAATTCATTTTTAAATACTTTTTTCTGTATGCAGAATTTTGTTCTAGTTTTTCTCTCAAAGAAGTTTGGATCTCTAAAAATAACAGGGACTGCAAAGAAAAGGAAACTTTACCAGGTGTCTATTAAGTTTACTTATCAAGAAGAAATTCCGTAGCATTCGAGAAAATTAAATAGTCAAGTTTATTTTGACTTTGGCTTCTTTTTGAGTATTTTCTGATATATAATAAGCCTCTTGGCTTATTTTCACGTTTGATTTTTAGGTTTTTATTTGAGTTCGAGATTTTTGTATACATCAAATTTCTCGTACGGAATGCATATAAAACAGTCCCGAAGTCACTTGTCGCACCCAAACGACGGCCTTCTTCTCCGGAACGGGTCCATTTGTTTGAACATAATTCAGCTTGAAATGAAAAGAAAAACAAATTTTGTTTTAAGATTGATAATGCTCAAGCTGAATGAATATTTTCCCAAAGCTTAAAAGAAGATCATCTTCAGTTCTGAAAATGCTTTAAAAGCTATAAGACGGGCATCTTATTTGGAAAAATTGTCTCTATTCTTATTTTAAAAAAGAGCTAATTTGACATTTATAAGCTACAGGGTGGCGAGAAAGTACGCAGTCCGTGGTTTAGGAGTGTGCTACGCACTATTTCGTGCACGCACCGATTCCTTTTTTTGATTTTCGAAGTTTATTGTGTTTTAAACATCGTGTTGAAGTTTGACAACGATTGTTTAAATTTGAAGGTAATGACGGGTCCCCATCTCCAGCGTGCCGCTATCGTGGATTTGCACCAGCGCGGGTACTCCAACTCCAACATCGCGAAACGCCTCGTCATCCGTCGAGATCTTGTCTGGAATACCATCAAATGTTACCGCGAGCTCGGAAATCTTGAGGACCGTCCAAAAAATGGCCGACCTCGATCTGCTCGGACGCCGGCGAAGATAAAAGCAGTGAGGGAGCGAATACGCCGAAACTCCAAGCGGAGCATTAACAAGATGTCCCAGGAGCTCGGAATATCCTGCTGGTCGGCTCAGACCATCGTCAGGGATGACCTCGGCATGCGCCCTTATCGTACTCGCAAGGGTGCCTTGTTGTCTGCCAAGAACACGGCAGAGCGCGTGAAGAGAAGTCGGACCTTGCTTCGCGACACGGCCGCACCTGGTGCCGAAGAGATAGTCTTCTCAGACGAGAAGTTGTTCACGATCGAGGAGGCCTACAACTCCCAAAACGTGTGGGTTATCGCCAGAGATCCTGAGGAAGCCGATCGCAACGGAAGAGTCGTCAACCGCATCTCCCATCCAGCTCAGTTGATGGTCTGTGCGGTTGTGTGCGCTTCGGGCAAGTCCCCGCTCGTCATCGTTGATCAGGGCGTGAAGATCAACAAGCAGAACTATATCAAAGACATTCTCGAAGGCGCCTTGCTTCCCTGGACCCGTACGCACTTCGCTTGCCGCCCGTTCTGCTTCCAACAGGACTCCGCGCCCGCTCACAAGGACGTTGTGACGCAAGAGTGGTGTGCGAACAAATTGCCCACCTTCATAACGAGTAAGCAGTGGTCCGCCTACTCGCCGGATCTCAATCCGCTCGACTATTCCGTATGGTCGGTCCTCGAGGCGAAAGCCTCGGCTCGTCCCCACCCCAATTTGGCTTCTCTGAAGAAGGCCCTGCTCAAAGCTTGGGAAGAACTCTACGTTGATTACCTGCGTGCCACGACTGATGCTTTCCCCAAGCGTCTCTGCCAAGTCATCCGCGCCAAGGGCGGCCGCATTGAAAACTGACTTCACCCAGTTGTACATATATATGTTGAGAATAAAATGTGTTGAATTGAGAGGAATTGGATTATTGATCACGATACAAAAGCGTTTGGCTTTAAGACTGCGTACTTTCTCGCCACCCTGTATATGACCGAAAAAGTCCACGGTGCGGAATTGACCCCCAGTAGTTTCACTTTCACCGTAAGAGAAAGTGGTATGTGAGTCATTCGACTCCGCTTCTGATAGTAAAGTAGAAGTTCACCAAATCGCCTCGAGATCCGTATTCCATAAGAAGAAAAACGCGTCCGAAAGCCTCTTCTTTTGTGAAAAGACGAACAATATGCGGATGTTTGAGCCTTAAAGCAATCTTCTGACCATAGCTCACTATAGGTTACCTACAATTGTCAAAAAGCTGCCGCTCATTAAAGTTAACAAATGGGGTTTTATAATACGTTGAAAAAGGAATCAGAGGTAAAAAAGGAATTAATATTCGAAACAGAGACCCGCCCGAGAATATGTTAACTTCCAACTGGGAAAAAAAAATTATCTAGAGTGACCGACCTACCGACCCTCTCCCTCACTCGAAATGAAAGTATCAGAGTTTTCACAGCCGAAATTGAAAGACAAAAAATTCATTCCTCTACATAAATAGAACATTTCATTATCCATAACTCAGCCTCAACCGGTTTCGTAAAGTTTTAACCTAGTTTAGCGTTCGACCTATTGAAAAGTCAAGACATATTTTACCTATGCGCCCGAGAAATCCTGAAGTATTTTTGTGTTTTTCACCAGGATCTGCCCTTAGAATGGTAACAAAGTCTAAACAGCAGCCCGATACTAATCTTTATTATTTGGCCATTTAATCCCTGGTGTTGAATGTGTTATGATTTTATACTAGTTTTAAATTTCCTACTTCTCTTCCCTTTCTCTCCAATTGTAAAAAAGTGGCCACAGTAAATGAAATAATTGAGAAATGTCCTCACCTACGCCAACATTCAATTTCCCTCGGTAGAAACTTGATGCGGAATTCACTCGTTACTTTGCGAAGGTTGATCGTCTTTATGGCAACCTAAATAGGAAATGAGATGGGAATTCCCTTTCATAGAGGAATAAGAATACACTCATGACTTGAAAAACTTGCAGCTTTCCGTTTCTTATTTGTCCATCAGCATCAATATTTGTCTATCGGAAAAAAAGATATTGATGCTGATGAGCGCACAATAAAATACACTCCATTTATAATCATGAGAGATAAGGATTAAATATAAGTCTTCTCGACATATAATCCTTTTCAGTACAGGGACCAACAAGTCTTCATTTCATATATTGTTGACTCACACGGACCATCATCGCTCGTCTAATCTTCTTTGCTCTTATTCCAAGTCACGAGCATCTCACTGTTGAGAATTAAGAGAAAAAAAGCCGTTCTTCGAGGGAGGGAGTCGAGAATAATGAAAAACTCTCTTCTCATCCCTTCGCCTCTAGCTCGTTCATCATCATCTCAAACACTCCCTCTTCAAAATTAGTCTTTTTTTTTTTAAAACTTGCAATGATTGTAAGTGACCCTTTTTGAGCTATGGTATCGAGACAGGGTACTCGTTTTAGAGAGACTGATACAGACCTACCTTAACAGAACCAGTGGCTGCTCCTTGTGTCACTATTGGTAGAACCGTTTACTGCTCTATGGATCACTACGATGTATAGCAGCAATAGTTTAGCAGCAACAGCAATAGCAGCAGCAACAGCAATATCAGCAATAGCAATAGCAGCAATAGTTTGAGTCAGATTTAAGCAGGCACAACCAGTATTGCTCAATCTTTTCGGTTTGGGTAGTTTTGTCCGGAATTAGAGTGTAACACCTTTGCGCAGTGTCACCACATTGTTATTATGCTACACGCGGACGGTATCATTATTACACGTAATCCATCGATGTCAGTGCTAACCGTAGTTCCGTTCGTGAGATGAGCTGTGAGAACCTTGGAGTAGCGGCCGCTTCCAATGCGTTCAGATTGCTCCAAGGACACCCCGTACTCAGCGAAACGCGCTGGAAGCAGCAAGCGGGCGGGCACAAGGCGTCGCTCCTTAAAGATCTGCTCAAGCTAATATGCGGTAAAAATATTTTCTCAAAGAAAAAACCACATCTTTCAAATCCCGTCTACTACCCGCGGTTATCACTTCAAATTGTACCATCCGATCCCTAGGACTGTATTACGTATAAATTCATTATGCCATACGGGCAGCTCACCTTTTCACAGAATTTCATGGTTCTGCTGTTTTAACCGAATAATTTCAATATCAAGTTTTAGTCCTATTTATTCCACACTTGATTGTTGTAACAGTGCTTCACGTAATAAACTCATTCATTCATTCAAGAGGAACAAATTTCCTCCGGCTCGGCCCGTTCACAGCCTCTGTTCGCTTGCCCTTACTCGATCCTCCTGCCCATTTCTTTTTACTCATAACCATGCCAAAATTCTAGGGCGACCGGTAAACTGCCAAAATTCTAGGGCGAACGACCTACCGACCCTGTCCCTCTATCGGTATGAATGTATCGGAGTTTTCACTGTTGAATTGAAAGAAAAAATCTTCATTTCTCTACACAAATAGAACGTTTCATCAGTCATGACTCAGTCCCTACCGGTTTCGTGAAGTTAAAAGTGAAACTTTCAACCTACTTTAGCTATCTACCTGTTGAAAAACCAAGACATATTTTACTATGCCCATAACCCGCTTCTCTCTTCCCTTTAGCCTCTCGCTCCTCCATTCTTCTACTACACTTCTCTCAAAAAACTTTAAAAGTGAGTCTTCACAGCTTGCTCTCTTTTATTGTCAATCTCGCTCATTTCTCAGTCTTTGACCTCTCCTTTTTATTACAGGACCTCGCTTAGAAATAGATGGTTTGGAGGAGTCTGGCACAGAAGAATTTTTACAACAAAGAGTTCAAATGCATGAAATGCTCGGTAGCGCAACGTACAGTTTTCTCATGTGTATGAATGACGTTTTCTGAGTATAAACTGTATCTCTGAGAGGGTAGAAAGATCGGCTTCAGAGAAGATTGCTGATTCAAAGAAAATTGAACTCTCACAAGTCCCCACAAACTTAAAAAAAGTTGGTCAAAAAATTGCGTCTCATTCTACGAAGTTTACTTTGAGTCTCCAATGGAAAATAAAGGTCTTCAGTAAACACTTCTAACTGTTTCTCAGCCTATCTGTCTCTTTGAACACACCAAAAGTTCATAATTTCTGCGATTTTTTTTCTTCTAATTTTTCTGCTACACTCTGGCTCGAGAATCATTTTTTCCCAAGTTCATCAAAACTTAATATTTGTGATTTACTAATTAATTTTTTGATTTATTAATTCCTGCATAAGTTAGTGTTGATACAGAGCCAGAGAAAAATGATTGCTAACGGCCAAAAACCTGATCGATTGCTGTGTGAGGTATGTAGTTCTGAAGTTCTTGCAAAGGTCTGCATGCCGTATCACCAGAGAGTGTAGCTCTGTACTGGTTGAGTGCGTGGACAGGTGGATGAAAAAATTGAGGTGGTTTCTCTTTTCGAACGATTTATGCCGTCCTGTAACTGTGGCAGCAACTGGGAGCAATATACTAGACAAATTCTCGAGCACAAGCGCGAAAATAAATGTGAATAAAAAGGGGGATGTGCATATTAAAAAAAAACTTGAGAAGTTTAATTATTTACAAACTGTTACTCATAAGCAAATAGTTATTGTAAAGTTCAAGCAAACAGCTAGTCTATAAAAAGTGAACAAAAACTTATTAAATATGGATATTGATTTTTATGCTTTATTGTAGGTGTGTTCTAATTTACGTTAATTCTGCATGGATTGAATAAATAAGTCAAAGCTCTTTTCGTTATTAACAATAAGAATTATATGTATGTATATAAGGAAACAAAATTTGATCTGAATATTGCGGTTACCTGAGCAGGGAATATTCTCTTCTTCATTGTGAGACATATGCGAATCGATTATAGAGAGATGAAGGCAAACAATATAAGGCAACCACTCGCGAGTGTACAATAACAACTAAATGAGGATTGCAGCAAAGCAGTGGAGTTATTAAGTCATTCATTTTACCTTTTCAAGCAAACTCATTCATACACGTATATGTAAATAGAACATCGACCTTCTAAGTTAATTTGTCGAGAGAAAAGTATCGTGATTGAGTATTCAACTATCTTCCAAAATAAAATCATCGCTTTCTAATAGACTTGTCTATTCGAGTGTGTAAAGCCTAGACACAACGAGAAAAAAGAGGGCGAGAGTGAGGAATTGTCCATGACGAGAGCACGAATATTACTAGAAAATATGACTCAAAATTATATTCTTATCGACATGGAACTGGTTATATTGGAAGGCATTGAAAGATTTAGAAGATCCTGCTTGGAGCTGGCTTTATAATTTTTTAAAATTATTATTTTAAACTGACGAAATGTTCAAGCAAAGTTGAGATATAGTCATTCGTTATTTCAAACAAGTAAAAAACTGGGAAAAACCATATCGATTCACAAAATTACCCCATCCAATAAAGAACATTCTTTTTTTCATTATACTGAATGAGTCATCTGAAACCGCATATGTTGACTACAATTCAATTTCGATTCAAAATTTTTGTTCAGACGAGCAATGTAATATAACTCATTATTCATTCATTTCTTAATATAACTCAAAGTTCTCATATCCCTCAAATCTTACATTTTGTATACGCATCACACCGAAAGGTGTTGGAAACTAAATACACAGGAAAGTGCTTCATAAATTAAGGTCTATGATAATTAATACGATATACTATAACAAAAGAGAACAATAAAATGTATATGCAGCTTTATATCGACTATATAACCGATTCTCATGTGATAAAACATGATAGCAATCAATAAATAAGTTTTTTTTTCTGGCATCCAGTCATGAAATTTTTAATAAGCAGAACAATCATTAGATAAGTTTACAAAAATTTTAAGAAATCAATAAATGAGTATAAAAAATCAGAGAATCCATAAATGAGTTTAAAGAATCGTAGCAATCAGTTGATGAGTTTAAAAAACTGAAGCAGTCAGTCAATAAGTTTAAAAAATCAAAGCAATCGATCAACAGTCTTCAACAAAAATCAAACTAACAGTTTAATATGTTTTTAATTTGGAACAATCATTTGATGAATTTAAAAAGGAGCATTCAATAATTAAGTTAAAATATATATTTTTAAAAAAAGATGTTAAGGACGAGAACGAATGTGGCCATGACCTGGATTCGCTTCTGCTCTACGAGGCAGCGAACCAGGGTTGAAACATCTTCTACTTAATTAGTGAATGCTTTCCCTAGACCTCTTCTGCCCATGACCCTTTTTCGTTCCCGGCTTGATTCCTCCTATTTCCATCGTTTTCGAAATGACAAAATTCTTTGCATTATCTTCATTCCTGGCATCAAATTTTGTTCACAGTCTTTTAATTCATATAATAATTGAAGTATTTCACTGCCTTTTACTGACTCATCTTCTATGTGTTTGTATAAGCACGAATTTCGGTTATTTTCTCATATATCAATTTCAGAGTCTTAAAAAAGCGATAACATTCGAGTTTGATTTGAGGGGAAGAAGATACGACTGGGTGTATCAAGGTAATGGCGACTCTTGTGCGTCGAGGGAGAGGAGTTGATCGAGAAGGCCTTCAACTCTATTCTGCCCCCTCTTCTACTCTATGGAGAGGACGGGTGGTTGGTTGGATCATCTGTCCAGATTTAGAAAAAAAAAGACAAAGGAAGAAAAAGAAACAGAGAGTTTGAGAGGGATTCCCAAACTTTGTCATTAGTTAGTTTGTTTTTGTATTCTCTCATTTCATCAAACTTGAACCGAAATAAAATAGGATATTTCATTTTCATTATTAGTTTGATGCTTCAAAAAGTATTTTCAAGAACAAGTATTGTGTTTTATAATTTCCTCTTTTGCACAAATTGTTCTTCATCTATCTCTTCAGTCTAATTACAATTGACGACCCCCCCCCCTTGGGGACCGCTTGTCTCGGTTTAGCTTTGCCTCGTGTTTTTGCGGGCTCTTGCTTCACAGTTTAATGACCAGTACATGGTGAGCACCCTATTCAACCAAGGGTTTAATAGCTGGATGAGTGCCAAGAGATGTAGGGGTGCCAAAGATTTTGGAAAAATGTCGGGAAAACGGTTACATCTTGGTTCATACTAAAAATCAGAAAACCCAAAGTTGATACATTCGATTTAGCGTGTCGAGTTAACCCTTTTACTTACAAAATTTTCTATTAAAATTACCAATAGACTTTTAGCCAGGACTTTTAAAAACTGACCAAAAAATTGGCGATGTATAAGAAAACGTGTGACGAAGGCGAAAGGTGCAGACTGCTCGCTTGTGAACGAAGATCCGCATTTGTCTATTATATAGTAAGAATCAACAAGAGGTTCTCTTTTCTCGTTCTTCAAGCCTCTTCTTTGAACTGTCTCGTCTCTCATCTTAGATTCCGCAGTCTCGTCTTCGATTCACTCCTCAGAGTCAGCAGCCACTGACTACCCTGCCCCTCCGAATCATGTCGGCCTTTCTGCCATTTCTGGTGGACGTATCCATGTTCCTAGGCCGAGGTTTCTCAGGTTCACCCCATTCTCTCTCTCTCTTTACACGAGTTTCCTGCTCACGACAGTCTGTAATTTGGAAGATACTTTGAAGGAATCGACGATTGCAGGTAGCTCGATGTCTTCTCATGCAGATACACG
>OZ057404.1:31657863-31757863 GCA_964056735.1 Allodiplogaster pararmata | reverse complement strand
ATCAGTAAAAAAAATCAATATAAATGAGAAGGGAGTTTCGAAAAGGTAAAAAAAATAGGTTTAGATGAGTTGTTTGTTGTGCTTTTCATAAAAGGGTTTTTCCTATAGTTGCCACATGCTGTCCGTTCTGGATGAGGCGCGAGCTAAATTGGGAGAAGAGAAGGGCAAAGATGGACGAGCGGGGGTTTCTCTAGTTGCCATTCAGTGCGCAGCTAATGCTCTTCTCTCTTCTGGTTATTCATACAGTTTTGGTTATTAATTAAATAAATGAATACACTGAGAGCAGGTTGAAAAATGTATGATATGATAACAGAAATGAATAAAGGGAAAAAAGAATTTCGAAATCACAATGATTTTTTTTGCTATAGTAATACTGAGGCAAAGACTAATTACTGCAAAGATAAAAAAGATTCAAGCATGAGCATTACTAAAGCTTTCAGCCTGCAGATCTCGGCTCATCTTTGTCTCAGTTGCTCTCGAGTTTGCAGTTCACAATGTTAGCTTATTATCTTCGTTTCATGGAGCTGAAAAAGTTATTAATTTTACATTTCTGACCTTTTTCAAAATCTGATTTTATACGAGTAGCTCCTTGAAAGTTAGCGAGTTCCTATCCACGTTAGCCTAAGTTCTAATGTCCCCATCAAAGTAAATTGAGAGAGAGGATGAAGACTCAAAACAAAAAGAGTAGAGAAAAAAATTTTTTTTTTTAGAAATCCAAAAAAGTTTTTATCAGAAAAAATGGTTTCTTATAAGTCAGACAGACTATATTATTAACATTATTAACATTCATAAACTCTCTATTATTAACATTTATAAACTCTCATTACTAATAAGAGGTTGCTTTAGTAGTTTTTGAAGAAGAAACATTTGAAATAACAACGATAATGTATAACTCACATTATGATCAGATTGGATTATTACTCGGACAAAAGCTCCTGAAGTGGAAATATCGAATTAAATCGTCTTTCTCTCTCTTTCATCCGGAGTCAACAGCTTGCCAAATTATAAAAGACCCATCGCGAACCCGTCCAATATGGTTATACCAGAGTATAATGAATAGAGCGATAAAGTTGATGATTTTAGAAGGTTCGAAGTGGTGGCTGGTCCCAGTTGCCCTCTCTGCTGTCTCGACTGGAAACGCTCTCGAGACCTCGTCGTCTTGTCTCCAGGGTCACCGACTGCTCTTTTCTACTCTTCCATCGGTCCGAAGCTTCATATGTAAACGTCAAGATAGGAGCTGAACATGTCATAAATTTTGAAGTGCAAACTTTACGATTTTCCGTGACTTCTGGAAGTCTGTATCAAAAAATGTCAGAAAAGAAGCAAAAACGCCACAGGACAATTGTTCACGATCATGCATAAAAAGTTTATGATCCCGCCTTATCGGATTCTAAACTTGTCCTTAGTGGTGGATGGGTAAAACTACTCAATAAACACGTTTCCTTACGAATTCCCCTCGACAGTATCTTCATAATGTAGAATTAGAGATTGATTCCTGTCTGAAAATGCGTTAATTTAACCTTTTAAGGACATAATGTAGAATTAGAGATTGATTCCTGTCTGAAAATGCGTTAATTGAACCTTTTAAGGACATAATGTAGAATTAGAGATTGATTCCTGTCTGAAAATGCGTTAATTCAACCTTTTAAGGACATAATGTAGAATTAGAGATTGATTCCTGTCTGAAAATGCGTTAATTGAACCTTTTAAGGACAATTTTTAAGTATTAAATTATTTGAGAATTATTGTTTTAAAAGCCTAAAGAAATGGAAAAACCTGAAAGAAAATGAAAATGTTATTTGAATTCGAACGTTCTTTTTTATGGATAAGGACATGGCGATTACCAAAGACCAAAATGTACAAATTCTTGTAGTGTGATGTTCGAAGATGTTGATATGGTTCGTTTGCTAAGGACTTTTCAAGGACTTCTGATCCTAAATTGAACTGGGCTCAATTAGAAGAGATGGAGAAAGCAGGGGGTTTCAAAAGGTGAAACTCTCTGGACATGCTGATCAAGATTGTTTTAGCCATCTCTTCCGTCTCTTTGCTGCTCACATCGTGGAGGAGATGCCTCCGATGGATGACATACGAGTCGGTCCTTCACATCATTTCAAACATCGCAAGAGTACATGGAGCAGCAATTTGTCGGGGGTAGTTTGGTCGCAACGCGTTTGATTTTGGCAAGAGAAAGACGGCAGGTTCGATTCCTGTTTGTTGACCATCTTTTTTCCAAGCGATTTTCTCTCAATCTTTCAAATAGTACACAATTATTAAATTAAGGGGAAGGGGTTTTATGTCGGAGACACGCAAACCTGGAAATCTAATGATTGCGAATGATCATTAAAAATTTAGCAAATCCACCAAAGATCGTTAAGATGTAGATTCTTGATCAGGTTTGAAATATTAAAGACATTAAAGCTTCTAAATATTTTGATTTTCGTAGAATACGCGTTCAGGCGATCTCCATTCAAAAAAGGTAAAGAAAATGACCGCTCATCCAAGTGGCAACTTGACGGTCATTCGATGATCATTATCAACGAACAATCGATAATCTTCATGAAGACTCAGTTTTTTCAGTTTATGCTGCTCGCTGCGAATGACGGGGCTTCTCTCTCGCGAAGATCTCGATCTCATTTCACTACTCAACCGGATGGATTTCTCCTCGAAGTCATCCGAGGTTTGCGTCTCAACAGGATTGAAGAGGGTAGTTTTTCCTCAATAGAAGCCGTTATGAAAATCTGAGCATTCGAAGTTATACTTACAATTACTTCAACAAAACCAACTAGCAATTGTAGAAAAAAACTAAAGTAATTACCGTTCTTTGAGTGGAGGAGTCGGTAATAATTAGATGCGAGTTATAGGTTAAAGGCAAAGAAAGGAGAGCTTCTTATCATTCTTATCTCCCGCTGGAAAAAGGGTCTTTATAAATTGTGAACAGGGCTGGTGACCTCGCATAATAAGTAATTTGTTATACATGAATTTGCGTATTGCAAATTTTTGTACCCACGACACTTCAACCCGCAAAACTTTAAATCAGAACATCTTAGTTCACCCTTTGTATTCATCTTCATATAAGAATAACTTTCTTTTTTGGAGGGGAACGAGTGTTTTTGGTCAATAAAAGTAGTTCCGATTTCAGGACTACGAGAAGAGCTGATTATCCCACTGTGTGGAAAAGTTGAAAATGACCTGAGAGTTCTCACACATCCGCATCTTAAGGTTATTCAGTCTTAGTCTCTTTATAAGGCCTCAATCTAGTCTTCAGTTTAAGTCTTAAAGCCTTTCTATCAGTCTTTATCGGAAGAATCTAATAACAAGTCCTCAAGCACAGGTGGATGATCGTGACCGAACGAGCCAGGAGGAGTATCGATTTCTTCTCTGTCTGCTAAAGTCTCCGCCTTTTCGCATACTCGACATTGTCTTCTCTGTTAAAGGTGTTAAGACCAATGAGACCTTCAGTTAGCCAATCTGTTTCTACTCCACACGAAATGAAAAATACCACAGAGAAAGACAGACTTTGAATTGAGATCGAAAGCATGCGAAATGAGATTCGTTCCGCTAGCTGTTTGGACACAGTTTTAACCCGCAGTGCGGGTTTGAAAATTTGTACAGTTCACCTCGATTTATTTGATTATTCATCTGGGCTTCGCGCATAGAATCTGAAATATCTGGGCTTCGCGCATAGAATCTGAAATGAATTAATCTTGCAACTAGAAAGTCTCGTCAATACATTTGTATTCAATTATTTATTACATTCAGGCGATGTTGAGATATAACATGGAAATTCTCTATGAGTACATGACTAGTGATATGTACCGAATACTGAATATGTACCGAATTATATTAAGAGGAAGTAGAGAAGTACTTGGAGCGTTCGTTCTACAACGTAACTGCGGTGGCATTGCATGACTGCCACACATACAGTAAGATGGCACTTCTCGCCCACCAAAGGTTCGCCCTTTCCCGCTCACACTAAGAGGACAAAATTCGCATACACCATCAATGCTTTCAGATATGGTCTGTCTCTAATCGATGGCCAGCTACCGTATCAAACCCTGAACCAGGGATTGGATGTCATCAACGTTATGAAGGGGCTTTCTACCTTTGTGACGCAGTACAACTACGATCTTTACCATCAGGTTAGGTTGATCAAAACAAGTATAACACCTCGTAGACATGTCTTTAATGAAACTCGATCTGTTTTACTATTTATGTCATTCATTAATGAATAAAAAGCGACTTAACTAAATATTATAACATTAAGATTAAACGCAAACAATAATTTAATTTTGTGGCGTACATTTAAACTCTGTATTCTTCCTCATACTTAATCCGAATCGGTATGTTATATCATTCCCGGAATTACTTCCGCCTTTTTGCCAACTAAAATGCTAAAAAAGGAAGAAAAGCGAAAATAGTTTTAGTATTTCGTGGAGAAAGAATCCAAGTCACGTGCCTTGCAAATTTTGTCGTGGGAGCACATGAGCAACTCTCTCCGCACTCACGGGATGGGAGTCGTCAACACAAGCGTAAACTGTGCCTACCAATTGCTCAGGTGACGTGCATGTCTTTCATTGACATTCAGTTTTGGTAGGGTGACATGACAAATTGGAAGTGAGAAGATGAACTTTCCAAGGAATATAAAGTTCATAAATTTGGAGTATTTGAGAGTGAATTGCTTCATCGCTATATGTAGAAAGAATCATTTAAGGTCTGAACTTGAATGAATATGAATGATGATAAGAATAACATTTAATCAGCTAAAAGTTATAAAACATATGTTATTCATCAACAAACATTTAGTCTTCGTTCTTTTTTTTGGTGCGACAACAGTCAGTTAAGAAAATATAAAGAAAAGAGAGATTGCAGGAAGAAACTAGGAGTTATCAGTCAATTCTTGGACGATGAGCATGTCAAGGCTCTTCTAGTTGCAGAAGCCAAATTCTGGGAGGAGAACAGAAAAAATCTCAACAAAAAGGTCACTTTTCCTCACAAAACTGTCATTTAAATACTCTCCAAATGTAATTGCATGAAGTGCTAGGTGCGATTGGTGAATAGCTTCCGAGCTTTTATGGCAGTATGGTCATTAAGTATACTTACAGTACCCGGTGAAGCGAGCCGAGAGACTGGGACAGGAGATGGCCGAACTCGGCAGAATAGGCGACAAGGCAACATTCTTCCAGTCATTCAAGCAAACTATCACACAGGTTAGAATTTTTCAGACTTGAGATACTCATGAAATATTGACGATTGAAGATGAACATTGTTGTTGTTTGTTGTTTTTTGCCCATAGGTCCTGTCGAGGGGAGTCCTTTGGGATAGGTTTGTGAGGATCCTTTTGAGTCCGGAGAAACTTTCTCCGTCTACACTCGCACCGCAGTCGGCGATCCTCTTCGCGAGACCCATTAAGATGAACATTCAACTGACAGATGAAAATATTCAGACAATGCTTTGAAGAATGAGCTGAACCGGAACTCGAAACACACTGGCAACAGTGGCCATTCGTGATACATGTTTTCTGGTATTAGGAAAGGGTTCCTACAAAGATTATTCATTCATATAGACATTCATTGGTCCAGATACGTTAAAGTCTTCGATTTGCAGCTCGGAAACGCCCTGGGCTTCGTGCGTTCAATGAAGTCAGCGGCGGAACTCGTGAGCAGCGAGTCGCTTGTCTACGATTGCGCCGATGATGATTGGATAGAGAGTGGGGAGGCGGAGTCAGCGAGAGAAGCGGAGCCAGTTAGAGCGGCCCCGAGGATAACCCCGGAAGAATCGCGAGCCACTGAGATGCTCCGGAGCATTCTGAAAGAGAACCGAGCACAGGACACGAGAAATCGACAGTACATCGAGGTTCGGGGCTTATATTAGAAGCTTATATAGAAAATTCATATTTTTTGTGCTCTTTGTCGCCTCGTAGCAAAGTACGCCCGCACCTTAGATGAAACACAGATCTAAACTTGGTAGATCCTTTGGCGCCCTGAATCACTGTTATGGTTTCCAGCAGGGTAAAGAATCAGAGACTGCAAGCACTATCAAAATTTCTCGAAACACACTGGCAACAGTGGCCATTCGTGACTCTACAGCCTTAAGAGCCTGTCACGGATGGAGCCGGATCATCCAGTCCAGAATCGAGCGCGACCTCAGGTTGCGGATAGAGGGATGCCTCCCTACGAAGAATTCGTGCTGGGAGGTAGCGGGAGAAATCCCGCCACGGACCAAAACTGGGTAGTATAGCTCGTCAAAGGAGGGCGATGCCGGACCGGCCTGGGCATGCCACCGGACAAAACATCAGCCGATACTCCGCTATACTTTTCTATGGCGAGTCGAGGCGCCAGTCAAATAGCCTCTTGCCTATCTCCGGTCAACGACAGGCGAGACGTCTCTACTCCCACCAAAACGATGCTAGGCCGGCTTGACCACCCACTCACAAGGCCTATAGCATGAACAGGTTGCTACAACGATGTCCGCCTTCACAAGGTGCAGCATGACAGTCTCAGGACTGCAAAGGACATCAAAACCCTTCTCCGGACGCATCTTGTCCGAAGAACACGAGAACTTCTCTCATTACTTTAAGAGTGTTCATGACCAAGTCTTCGATGCGGGATGCTTGCCGGCAACAACAACAACAACAACCAAAATTTGAAAAAGTTTGGTTTTTGTGAATTTTCCCCTGATGTTTTCGGCAGATCTTCTCACGTACATATATACCTCTTTCAACTACCTCGTATCAATACTTTGAATTAGGCTCAAATTATGATTACGAAGCTTACAAAAGCTCTTTAGAAGCTCGTAACATTCTTCTCGTCTTCGTTTCATGCGTCAGGGCAAAGATTCGCGCACCTTTCTGCACTCTCTCTTCTGACTCCCACTCTCTCCTGTGAATACGTTGATGAGATGGTGAAGTGTAGGGAGAGAACGCGGAGAAGATGCGCCGGAGGAGGAACACAGGCTAGTCGAATGCTGACTAAGAAGTCATGGATGTCATTGGAAATTACAAACCGAAGTCATGAGACCATTGGTAGAGTTATAGGCTAGCGCCATCTGAGAATTAGTGTTACTCATGGTTCAAAACTCTTGGTAGAGATTACACTCTAAATGTAGTTGTATAAAAGTTGAGACCTTAAAGGAATAAGTAAGAAATTACTTGACAAATGCCAATCCGGAGTTTCAGATTCCACAGTACCATTTAGTTTAAGAATCAATCGTCGAACAAGACATATTTTTTAATCGAAATCCTCATTCCTATAGTGACCTAAGTTTTTTTCTTGAGGGTTCTCCATCCTACAGTACGGTACATCCGGGTCACCCTCCTCCCACACGACAAGCATCAGTTGCTCATAACACCAAGGACCTGACGTTCGTCGATGATGGCTTTGTTCTGGGTAAAGATCGATCGTATTCTGGTACAATCAAACGTTTTGTAGCAGTTGAGTACTCACCTGTTGCTTTGCAGGCATGGCCTATCTCCTCACAGTAATAGAGGGATGGGAAGCCTTCTCCAGTCTGAATTGGTTCGGATCCGTCCTCGATAACGTCGTGGAGGAGAGAAAGAAGCTTACCGATCTTCACAGGTCTGTTCTACTCATCGTGAATTAGTAGGAAGCGCAAGACGTGCATGGATAGGATAGCGGTTAAAAGCATCGCCTGGAAAACGAAGAGCTGGGGTTTGGTTTCTGCCCAATCTCCGATTTTCGCGCAAGTTTAGGCGAGTAAAGTATGTTACTTCGTTGAACGAACTGAATCATCTGCCTGTGAAGACTTCTAAACCAGAATAAAAGTTTACAGAAACGAAGACATCACGAAGACAGTCGCTCTCAAGTTGTCCAAATTGGAAGCGCAAGAGAAGGTTGGCTTGCCTGTTTGTCGAAGGAAAATGGGTAGAAGATACTATATTTCCTCAGGCGTTGAAATCTGTGAGACGCCCTGGGGCCTCTTTCTAATTGGATATTTTGGATACAGCGATACAATATTGTCTTTCTAATCTTTCGATACAGCGATACAGCTATACAAATGGATACAGCGATATTTTGTGAAGGGCACCTATTGTTGTTGTCTTGCCCAACGGGTAGATCTTCCTTCGCGAGACACTGGAGGAAGTCGTCAAAGCTCTCGACCCTCCAGCGTTATAAGCCCACACTCTCTTTCCTCTCTCTCTTATTTTTATTTTTTATTTTTTTTAATTTTTTTTTTACTCTCCTTTATTTTTATTTATTTATTTTTTTTTCTTTCACTTTTTTTTTTTTTTTTTGGAGAGATTTAATTGAACAAGAAATCAACAACCGAGTGCGGCCTATTCCAAAGGTCGATAGGGCTAAGTGAAGTGGGGTTACAGCGACACGAAAAAATATGTCTCGAAGTATGCGGCTCTATCCTACACAGTGGGCAGAGGGGAGATTCATTGGCCCCTATTCGGTGGAGATAACTGTTAAGGAAACTAGAGTGGCCGCTTCGCAATTGAGACAGAGTTATCTGATTTTCTCTGGATAGTTGGGACGTGGACTTGTGTATTCTAGGAGGTTTAGTTCCCAGAACTGGGTTGGGTCGACTATTTCTGAGAAAGTCTCTGACTGTCTCCGTGTGTATTTTTCTGAGGGCCACTTTATAGTCCGTATCACCTAGTACTATGTCTATGTCTTTGGCGTGCTTTCTTATTGCCCTGGGAGGTTTTGCTTCAGTGCAGATGCGGTGAGATGGATGGTTGGGTTGAAGCCTGGCCTTGGCGGTGAATTGTTTGCTGAGCATGAGGTTGTGTTCTTTGACTGGAAGAAGTTTGCTCTCGTATGCCAGGTGCTGAGTGTCCGCAATTGCAAGGTTTCCTGTTGCGATCCGAATGGCTTTGTTTTGTGCTGCTTGCAAGGAAGTCCAATGTGATTCGGCAAGTTGGGGCGAGTAGATGGGTGCTGCGTAAGACAAGACTGCTCTAGTGGTTGCTTTGTAGGTGTTCAGCATTGTCTCGGTCTTCTGTCCCCACCTTCTTCCCGCGATTGCTCGGAGGACATTCAATCTTTTTGTTGCCCTTGTCTTTAGTCCTTCGGCGTGTTGACGGTAGGTTCCCATCTGGTCCAAGGTGACACCAAGGATTTTGGGGGCTCTACTTAGAGGGAGTGGCTCACCGTTGACCACAACTTCTGGTACTTCACGACATTCCTTTGTGTTGGTGGTGAAGAGCGTTACACTGGATTTAGCTGCCGAGATGTCCATCTTTAGTTCCCCAAGATGGCTGGTGAGGGCTGGGAGGTAGGAGTTCAGTCTATCGGCTCCAACTCTCCAGTCAGGGTGAGAGGCCAGTACTGTCAGATCATCCGCATACCCGACCAGTTTAATCGTCTCGGGAGGCTTCGGCAGCCCATTCAAGTATATGTTGAACAAGGAAGGGCTGAGTACTCCCCCCTGAGGAACTCTTGCGTAGCAGGTTTGCTGGCGGCTGAGGCAGTTTCTGAAGTCCACACGGATGGCTCTACCTCGTAGATAGCTGGAGAGCCATCTAACGAGGCCTCTGGGGATGGACGTTTCGGCGAGAGTGTGACAAAGGCGAGAAATGTTGACCAGATCATATGCCGAGGTGAGGTCGAGCGCAACCATCACTGTGCGATGTGGAGGGAGCCGTTGGTTGAACCGTTGGTTATGTGGCCCGTTATCTCCATCAAGGCTGTCGTGGTCGAGCGTCCTTTTCTGAAGCCATGTTGCCAGTTTTCCAACTCAACTTCTTCTGTGATGTGGGGGAGGATGATTCTCTCGAGGAGTTTGACCACAGGGGATAGAATTGAGATCGGTCTGTAGCCTTTTACCGACGTGAGGTCCTTCCCTGGCTTCGGAATCGTGATAACTCTGGCCGTCTTCCAGGCCGAAGGTATGATGCCGGTGCTGAGTGAGCAATTAAAGAGTATTGTAAAGCATCTTGCACACTGTTCGCCAGCCTTTTTAACCATAAGAGGACAGATTTCGTCGAGATCCATGGCCTTGGAGCTTCTCATTTTCTTCATTGCTGTCTTCACTTCGTCAACTGTGACGACTGGGACGTCGGAACGCTCAAGGTTCGAGGTCCAGCGGTGAGTTCTCCTGTTAGATCGATCAGGGGTCTTGACGGCTTGTTTGGCGAGTTGTTTGGCGAAAAGGTTGGTAGCTTCCAGGCTGGATAGAGGTGAACCCTTATGAACAATAGCGGCGTGGGAGGGTTTGTGTGCTCGACCATCAAGTGATTTGATTGTGTTCCACAAACGATTTGTGGGTTCGTTGGGTCTGAGGTTGTTCACGAAATCTTCCCATGCAATGCGCTTATCGTCATTGATCTTATATGAAATCCTTGTCATCAGTTCAGGGAGACATGGGTCTGCCGGGTTTGCTCTACAGCAAAAAAAAAAAAAAAAGGGCACCTGTATCCCTGTAAAGGTTCTCTCTCTAATCTTTTACAGTTTACAGCAAAAAAAAAAAATCGAATCTTTACAGGAAACGGATACAAATTTACAGTTCTAGACGCTGCTGTAAAGATGGCTACAGCACGCATTTACGACGTTTTTTCTTCATGTTTTGTTTTTTTTTTCATATTTTGTTTTTCTTCATCTTTTGTTTTTCTTCTTCTTATTTTGTTTTTTCTTCTTCATGTTTTGCCGACTCTATTTTTTTTCCTTTTTTCACCAAAATGTTTACAAATATTTGATTTTTAGGGTCCAAAAAAATATTTGATTTTTAGGGTCCAAAAAAACAACAGAAAATCTAAAAAAAGTTAGTGAAAAAACAACTTTTTGAGTTGAAAATTTTTTTTGTTGAAAAACTTGAAGCCTACATCGCTTACTTAGGTCACGTAATATACAAAGAACAAAAAACTCGGAATCTAAAGCCTAGTTTAGCCGGAAAATCTTACCAGTTAAATTGCACTAACTAACGCCTCCATGTTATTATCATATTTTCGATCATGTATAATATTAATATAAAAGTGAAAAAAAAGAATTCAAGTATTTGAATAATGTTTGATGCCAAAAAATGAAAGAAAAACTGAAGGTGGCAAAATATGAAGAAAAAACTTAAGGTGCAAAAATAATAAGAAAAAAGAGAGAAAAAACAAAATATGAAAAAAAATGAATAAAAACAAAATAAGTAGAGAAAAAATGAAGAAAAAAAACAAAACAAGAAGAGGAAAACAAATGAAAAAAAAACTAAATATGAAGAGAAAAAAATGAAGAAAATACAAAATATGAAGAAAATTGACCGAGCAAACGAAAATTGCCCCAAACTCAACAAATATTTGTATCCGATACAGCAACTTTTTGTATCGGCTGCTGTATCGGATACAACTGTGAACTGTATCCTTTTATTTACAGGAGAGATTAGAAAGACAAGTAAAATATCGCTGTATCCAAACTTCCATTGTATCGCTGTATCCAAAATATCCAATTCTAAAGAGGCCTCTGAGTTGCACTTTCGTATCTATCGTATCTAGGTTGTTTAAAGGAAATCTATGCGGGACCCCAAAGAACACTAATTAAAATCCTGGATACGATCTAAAGGGACCCTTTGTACATTTGTTCATCCTCGCAATGTTGTTCACAGAGGTTTATTATAAAACGTGATGATGTTGAACAGGAATGGAAGCTGCTCTCTTGCTCATTGCAATCCGCGAGGATGTTGTTCATGTCGGAGGAGAAGTCTGAAGAGAGCGAGCAGACAGAATATCTCGAGTAGGGAGATAGGAAATCAAAGAAGGAAAAGAAGAGAAAAAACTCGTTTTTCATGTAAACTATCAAAAAGTATAATTTGTCTTTAAAATTAAATCTATGTAAATTATATATTTTTACAAGAGAATACGAGAGTGGTTTGAGAGATTGTGATTTAAAAAAAATAGTTTTCTTCGTTGTAAGTTAATTTTGTTTTTCGTATTTTGTTTTTAATAACTTCTTTTACGGTGTAAAATGTTCGATTCACTTATTATATTTTTAAACCTTGCAATAACATGTCACGGAAAAATCGTATAAACTTTTATTCATTCATTCCTATTCGAATTCAACGCAAAAAATGACTCTTAGACTGTTTCTACTTAAAAGTGAGAATGAGGATTCCTTTCAAGCTAGACCAGCTCGAGCCAACGCGTCCTGAGCGATGTTCTTCTTCTGCTTTGCTTGCTCCAACGATAGAGCTTTCGCCTCAAAGACAATCATTACTTTTCATAAATGTTAATGGAAATTCTCTGAATTGTCAATGACAGGTTTGTGAAATGCCAATGACAATTTTTTGAATTGTCAATGATCGCCTACATGTCTACCAACGCCTACCAATGAATGAACTATCAAAAGTGTCGATCACATCATTTAGAAATGTCTAATACTATTTTCTGAATATTCAACGACACCTTTTAAAAAATCAAATGACAATTTCTGTTTTTTAATAACAGCTATCCAAGATGAATGACAAGTTTTTGAATTAATATTGAAATCAACAGCGATAGCATTTAAACGAACCTTCTTCCCTTTGTTCCATTTGAAAAGCAGGTAGATGCCTACGTAAGTGGCAAGGGCGGCACGGCAGATATTCGCACTTAAAACAAAGAATTATGAGCACATAAGTTAGTTCATGTTCCCACATAAGGCTCCATAGAATAACGAATTTCTTCCGACTGTTGTACATGGTAAACCGCACAAGTCAACAAACTAGGGGATGATCTATAATGATATTAAGCGGGCAAATAAACAGAGATTCCAGACAATACAAGAGGTAAAGACTATGAAATCGAGCTCGCTAACATAATTCTAGACTCTCACCGACCATCATCATTTTGAGTACTTTTCGAAAAGCGCAGGTTACCTTTACCCCATGATATCGATTGGTTACCTTTACCCCATGATATCGATTGAGCTCTTTTCACAATTCACCGATCTCTTGCTGTCCATAGCTGTTATTCTCGGCATAAAGATTGTATAACCAAATTAGATTTAAAATATTGCTATTGAAACCAAAGCAGTGTGTTTCACCAACCCACACTGCGTATGAAATACATGCGCAAATCTATGAACTATCCAAAAAAGCCAATGATACAAATGCTCTGATCGTCTGCATCCTTTCTTTACATCACACTCTCTCTCGCGCTCTCGAGGCCAGTCGAACCCTCATGATCTTGACATACATATGTATATGTTATGGCTAGAATTGATCAGGCGCTTTAAATTGATCTGATCAATTTACCCATTTAAAATGATCTGATCAATTTGAAGCGCCTGATCAATTCTAGCCATAACATATATATATTTACATCTTCGGGTAGGAAGAAACAGCCTGAACCGAAGTCCATGTTACCTATGCTACTTCACCCCAGGGGTTTTTTAGTGTGAAAGAAAAAGGGATAGACGCCCGCCGAAGGCGGAAAATTTTTTTTCACATAAGGGTCCCCCCTTATGATTTTTCAAACAGAAACCCTCCGAAACAAAAAATTCACATAAGGGTCCCCCTTACGATTTTTCAAATAAAAATAATTTTTTTCATAAGGGTCCCCCTTATGAAAAAAAAAACAGAGGCCCGTCGAAGGCGAAAAATTTTTTTTCACATAAGGGTCCCCCCTTCAGATTTGGAAAAACAGAGGCCCACCAATGGCGGAAAATTTTTTTTCACATAAGGGTCCCCCCTTAGGGTTGAAATTTTTTTTCTTTTTTTCTCACATAAGGGTCCTCTTACCTTTTTTTCACATAAGGGTCCCCCCTAAAGATTTGGAACACAGAGGCCCGCCGACAGAAGATCTGTCATGACTAAATAACCCCTGCTTCACCCCCTTCTTCGCTCCAACAAACCGTCCAAAGTGTTCATGTGGGTTGAGGTAGGTCCTCTTCAGAGTGACCAATGGCTGGAAGAATCCTCTCAATGCATCCGCCATTCTGAACATTATTCCCAACCTTCTCTCATTCTTTCGACCTTTCTTGAGGTTGGCTTGGAGAAAGAATAGTACAACTCATATATTAGAAACCCCTACTCTCTGTAAGAGAAACGACTGGGTTCAACTCTGTACCGTGAACCCAATCTTGTCCGTCAGCTAGTTTAATCATAACAAAACAACGTTTAATGTCGTAACCAAATAAAAAAACTCAAACTTTCTTGTGGAAAACCTCATATAACGCCCAATTGCCTACATCGATGCTAATTGCGAGCTTTCGCTCAATCTTAAACATACGTAACATCTCCATTACTTAAGGATTCTCTTCAGCTTAAAAAGAGATTTATAGCTGAGACTGAAGCAACTCTTTTCTCCGCCGAGTGCTACCAGGACACCCCTTATCGTGCTCTTACAAAGTTGTTTAGCCCTACCCTTCACCCCATCTTTTCCAAGTTCCATCAATTCTCCCTTTCTGAGCCCCCTTGCCCTTTAAACGTTCGAAATATTCACTGAATCTTTCGGTAATCCGAATCCGACCGTTTCTATCAAACCAATTGCAATAATGAGGGAAGCTTTACTTGAGAAAAGCTTTCAAATGGGCAGAAAATGTCACATACATTATAACCCCAATCAGCGTATTCTGTTAGTTAAGCAAAAGAGGCGACTAGCACTAAAGGATCCACTGTTCCGAGGTCACCAACTTTGAAGTTATCAATTAGTTTCAATACTAATTTACAATAAATACGTAGCAAATTTACGCCTTCGCTTCTATTCATCGCCCGGAATCGGGAGCTTTCATGAGCCTTGAAAGCCTATAACTTTCTGAGAATATCATACACTCTCATCTCTCTTATCAAATACTTTGAGGTGAATCGTGAGAAGAATGATGTTGCCGCACATTTTCCAACTGAAAAGAATCGTCGGATAGGTGTGTGAGACATACACAGAAAAGATATACAACCGAAAACGCTCAGCGTTGAATGAGTGACTGAGAGGACACACACAACATTCATCAACAACAAAAGTAAATATAAAACAACTAATGTGTCCGGGGACGAAAATAAGTCCACGTCCCTTTTTAAGGGCTTCGCCAGCCAAATCACTCAAATCCAAGTCGGCGTGTTACGATAAAATCCTCATCTTCGGTAATGTATATTGTGGTAAGCGGTCGTGTTCTTTGATACTTACATGATATCTCTCGGTTAGGAAATAGCTGTCAACATGTTGATGAATCAAGGCTGAAATAAAACTCAATGAGATAAGCTCACAAACGAATACATGAATACAACTGAATGAATGAATAAACAAAGTATGAATCATGAAAAAAGAAGTTATGATTAGGTAAGGAGTGGGGGGTCATTATTGGAGCGAGTGTGCCAGTTTGGCAGCATTGTGCGAGGCGGAGTGCGGATGCAGATGAAGCAGCCACTGGGTGAAGGAGTGCACCTCGTCTGGCGAGATACACCCAAGTCTCGCCCAGGCAGATGATGGAGGGCTGAACGTTGACCTCAACATGATTGTTGTTGCATGTTTCCCTCGTTATACCCCCATTGGTTTCGTCGAAGTTGTTTCCTTAGCTCAAAAGTTCTTATGGCAGATCTCTCTTATTCTATTTAATTTGAACCTTTTTTGCTTTTGACATTGGAATCTTTATTCATTGAATAAACAAAGTAAAATACAGTCTAAACAATAAATCTATCGCTTTCATTTTTATTGGGTTACAGATGTACGAGAGCCTCTATTCCTAGAAAAGGCTATAGTAGTGTTCTTGCTTCCTATGCGGAGTGTTCAGTAAGCTAGAGTGTCATTTTCGTAATTGAGAAAAAATTGTTTGTTTCTCCCTATCACATGATACTTTAGACCACAACAGTCTATTACTTTGATTTTAAGGATTTTTCATTGACAATGCGAGAAATCCTAGTACAAATCAGAAGTGGCCGGGGTAAAACACCTTGCTCTCTACCTTTCTGAACCCGTCCCCTATTTGCTCTCTACCTTTCTGAACCCATCCCCTATTTGCTCTCTACCTTTCTGAACCCATCCCCTATTTGCTCTCTACCTTTCTGAACCATCCCCTATTCGCTCTCTACCTTTCTGAACCCATCCCCTATTTGCTCTCTACCTTTCTGAACCCATCCCCTATTTGCTCTCTACCTTTCTGAACCCATCCTCTATTTGCTCTCTACCTTTCTGAACCCATCCCCTATTTGCTCTCTACCTTTCTGAACCCATCCCCTATTTGCTCTCTACCTTTCTGAACCCATCCCCTATTTGCTCTCTACCTTTCTGAACCGATCCCCTAATTGCTCTCTACCTTTCTGAACCCATCCCCTATTTGCTCTCTACCTTTCTGAACCCATCCCCTATTAGCTCTCTACCTTTCTGAACCCATCCCCTATTTGCTCTCTACCTTTCTGAAAACATCCCCTATTTGCTCTCTACCTTTCTGAACCCATCCCCTATTTGCTCTCTACCTTTCTGAACCCATCCCCTAATTGCTCTCTACCTTTCTGAACCCATCCCCTATTTGCTCTCTACCTTTCTGAACCCATCCTCTATTTGCTCTCTACCTTTCTGAACCCATCTTCTGTTTGCTCTCTACCTTTCTGAACCCATCCCCTATTTGCTCTCTACCTTTCTGAACCCATCCCCTATTTGCTCTCTACCTTTCTGAACCCATCCCCTATTCGCTCTCTACCTTTCTGAACCCATCCCCTATTTGCTCTCTACCTTTCTGAACCCATCCCCTATTTGCTCTCTACCTTTCTGAACCCATCCTCTATTTGCTCTCTACCTTTCTGAACCCATCCCCTATTTGCTCTCTACCTTTCTGAACCCATCCCCTATTTGCTCTCTACCTTTCTGAACCGATTCCCCTAATTGCTCTCTACCTTTCTGAACCCATCCCCTAATTGCTCTCTACCTTTCTGAACCCATCCCCTATTCGCTCTCTACCTTTCTGAACCCATCCCCTATTTGCTCTCTACCTTTCTGAACCCATCCCCTATTTGCTCTCTACCTTTCTGAACCCATCCTCTATTTGCTCTCTACCTTTCTGAACCCATCCCCTATTTGCTCTCTACCTTTCTGAACCCATCCCCTATTCGCTCTCTACCTTTCTGAACCCATCCCCTATTTGCTCTCTACCTTTCTGAACCCATCCCCTATTTGCTCTCTACCTTTCTGAACCCATCCCCTATTTGCTCTCTACCTTTCTGAACCCGTCCCCTATTTGCTCTCTACCTTTCTGAACCCATCTTCTGTTTGCTCTCTACCTTTCTGAAACCGTCCCCTATTTGCTCTCTACCTTTCTGAACCCATCCCCTATTTGCTCTCTACCTTTCTGAATCCATCCTCTATTTGCTCTCTACCTTTCTGAACCCATCCCCTATTTGCTCTCTACCTTTCTGAACCCATCCCCTATTTGCTCTCTACCTTTCTGAACCCATCCCCTATTTGTTCTCTACCTTTCTGAACCCATCCCCTATTTGCTCTCTACCTTTCTGAACCCATCCCCTATTTGCTCTCTACCTTTCTGAACCCATCCCCTATTCGCTCTCTACCTTTCTGAACCCATCCCCTATTTGCTCTCTACCTTTCTGAACCCATCCCCTATTTGCTCTCTACCTTTCTGAACCCAACCTCTATTTGCTCTCTACCTTTCTGAACCCATCCCCTATTTGCTCTCTACCTTTCTGAACCCATCCCCTATTTGCTCTCTACCTTTCTGAACCCATCCCCTATTTGCTCTCTACCTTTCTGAACCCATCCCCTATTTGCTCTCTACCTTTCTGAACCCATCCTCTATTTGCTCTCTACCTTTCTGAACCCATCCCCTATTTGCTCTCTACCTTTCTGAACCCATCCCCTATTTGCTCTCTACCTTTCTGAACCCATCCTCTATTTGCTCTCTACCTTTCTGAACCCATCCCCTATTTGCTCTCTACCTTTCTTAACCCATCCCCTATTTGCTCTCTACCTTTCTGAACCCATCCCCTATTTGCTCTCTACCTTTCTGAACCCATCCCCTATTTGCTCTCTACCTTTCTGAACCCATCCCCTATTTGCTCTCTACCTTTCTGAACCCATCCCCTATTCGCTCTCTACCTTTCTGAACCGATCCCCTATTTGCTCTCTACCTTTCTGAACCGATCCCCAATTTGCTCTCTACCTTTCTGAACCCATCCCCTATTTGCTCTCTACCTTTCTGAACCCATCCCCTATTTGCTCTCTACCTTTCTGAACCCATCCCCTATTTGCTCTCTACCTTTCTGAACCCATCCCCTATTTGCTCTCTACCTTTCTGAACCCATCCCCTATTCGCTCTCTACCTTTCTGAACCCATCCCCTATTTGCTCTCTACCTTTCTGAACCCATCCCCTATTTGCTCTCTACCTTTCTGAACCCATCCTCTATTTGCTCTCTACCTTTCTGAACCCATCCCCTATTTGCTCTCTACCTTTCTGAACCCATCCCCTATTTGCTCTCTACCTTTCTGAACCGATCCCCTAATTGCTCTCTACCTCTCTGAACCCATCCCCTATTTGCTCTCTACCTTTCTGAACCCATCCCCTATTCGCTCTCTACCTTTCTGAACCCATCCCCTATTTGCTCTCTACCTTTCTGAACCCATCCCCTATTTGCTCTCTACCTTTCTGAACCCATCCTCTATTTGCTCTCTACCTTTCTGAACCCATCCCCTATTTGCTCTCTACCTTTCTGAACCCATCCCCTATTTGCTCTCTACCTTTCTGAACCCATCCCCTATTTGCTCTCTACCTTTCTGAACCCATCCCCTATTTGCTCTCTACCTTTCTGAACCCATCCCCTATTTGCTCTCTACCTTTCTGAACCCGTCCCCTATTTGCTCTCTACCTTTCTGAACCCATCTTCTGTTTGCTCTCTACCTTTCTGAAACCGTCCCCTATTTGCTCTCTACCTTTCTGAACCCATCCCCTATTTGCTCTCTACCTTTCTGAACCCATCCTCTATTTGCTCTCTACCTTTCTGAACCCATCCCCTATTTGCTCTCTACCTTTCTGAACCCATCCCCTATTTGCTCTCTACCTTTCTGAACCCATCCCCTTTTTGCTCTCTACCTTTCTGAACCCATCCCTATTTGCTCTCTACCTTTCTGAACCCATCCCCTATTTGCTCTCTACCTTTCTGAACCCATCCCCTATTCGCTCTCTACCTTTCTGAACCCATCCCCTATTTGCTCTCTACCTTTCTGAACCCATCCCCTATTTGCTCTCTACCTTTCTGAACCCATCCTCTATTTGCTCTCTACCTTTCTGAACCCATCCCCTATTTGCTCTCTACCTTTCTGAACCCATCCCCTATTTGCTCTCTACCTTTCTGAACCCATCCCCTATTTGCTCTCTACCTTTCTGAACCCATCCCCTATTTGCTCTCTACCTTTCTGAACCCATCCTCTATTTGCTCTCTACCTTTCTGAATCCCCTATGTATTTGCTCTCTACCTTTCTGAACCCATCCCCTATTTGCTCTCTACCTTTCTGAACCCATCTCTATTTGCTCTCCACCTTTCTGAACACATCCCCTAATTGCTCTCTACCTTTCTGAACCCATCCCCTATTTGCTCTCTACCTTTCTGAACCCTTTCCCTATTTGCTCTCTACCTTTCTGAACCCATCCCCTATTTGCTCTCTACCTTTCTGAACCCTTTCCCTATTTGTAAATACAAACTCTCGAAAAGTTCTCTTCAAGTCAATATAGTTAAACATCTTTTTCCATTTCTTCCTGGATCAAAATGAAATGATTGCAATCTCATCTTAAAATTCTCAAACCTTCCCGTTACCCCTTTTGATTATAAGCAGACGGACTAACCAGTCCACATCTGGGGGTCCTCTCAGCCAGGAAAAGAGTGCGGAAGCAGAATGGGCCCTCACTCGGGAGCAGCAATACAGCAAGCTCAGCAAGATATCCCGGGTCAACTGCAACCAGGGGTTTTTTAGTATGAAAGAAAAAGGGACATTTTTTCACATAAAAGTCCTCCCTTATGATTTTTCAAACAAAAAATTTTTTTCATAAGGTTCCCCCTCATGAAAAAAACAGAGGCCCGACAAAGGCGAAAATTTTTTTTCACAAAAGGGTTCCCCCTTAGGGATGAAATTTTTTTTTCTTTTTTTCTCACATAAGCGTCCCACTTACCTTTTTTCACATAAGGGTCCCCCCTAAAAATTTGGAACACAAAGGTCCGCCGACAGAAGATCTGTCATGATTAAATAACCCCTGACTGCAACATATTTTTTTTCAATAATCAAAATCAAAAAAAATTAATTTTTAAACAAAAAACAAAAATACTCGGGAAATTCCTTTTATGCTTTGCAGCCCGCGAACATTACGCTATTTTTCATCTCCTTTTTTTCGAAAAGAAAAATAAACCGTATTTCTTTGATGAAGATCCCTTTTAACGACTTCCAAGTCAACGTTCTGCGTCAGATCATTCAACTGGAATGAAAAATATTCAGCACACTAATTACAATTCTTTCGAACTCTTATTGAATATTGCCAGCCGCAAAAAAAAATAAAAGAGAAAGATAGAGATAGAGAAAGAAAAAAGATAGGGGGAATCAAAAAGTATTCCAAAGTAACCCTTTCCCTGCTCCACGTCTCGAGCAACCTCAGGAGGGGATCCACGAGTTCTTCTGAGAAGTTCGCGGTGGCTTTCATGCCAATCATCTTCTGCGCCGTCTGTCAAATATAACTACATTCAACTTAGCTATCACAGACTCATTTGAAGCCGTAGATTCAGAGGTCACAAATCCCCTACAGCCCCAAATTTGTATCTCTCATTTTTCGCTCGCTGGCCCACTCTATAACTTTTCTCTCTTGGCTCGTTCTCTATCAATATCTCGCTTTTGGAAGTTTATGGCAAGGTGGGTGAGTAGGGCCTACTCACCCACCTTGTCAAAAACTCCCTTCTTTCCATTCCCAAAACCCAGGAGCAGGGGTTTAACAGCGATGTCAGACCTTCTGTTGGCGGGCCTCTGTTATTCCAAAATCATAAGGGGGTCCCTTATGTGAAACTTTTTTTTCGCGGACTTCTGTTTGAAAAAAATCATAACCCCCTTATGCGAACAAATTTTTCTCCGCCTTTGGCGGGCATCTGTACCGTTTTCTTGCACACTACAAAAAACCCTTTCCAGGAGCTAAATAAGACCGGTCTAAGTCATGTTTGTACGTGCCGAGCGAATTGGAAAAGGGATTGATGAGAGAGGCAAAAAAAGTGGAATGAGAAGTAGAGAAAAACTCAAATAGAACGGAGAAATAAGAGAATGTAGATCATTTTCGGCGCGGACATAGCTGGTCGGGTAACTAATTCACCCCTGTCAACACTCCTAGACCCATGTGACCAACCTCGATGAGTCTGAGGATGAGTTTGGCCTGATCAGCGGGGAACATTCCATTCTTCAGCCAGCCAATTATCAAACGCCTTCCTTTCGGAATCTCCAATGTTTATACGGTGAATCAAATTCAAAAGAAATAAAATTTAGATATGATAGTAACATTTTCAAGAACTCTGGAAAATCACATTTCATCTCTGGACTACGGCTCACATTACTCCTCCCAAAAAGTTTAATTATTTTTTCAATTATAATGAAGCGAAAAAATTTTTTTATAAATTGTTAGAGGCAATAAACAATCGTAGATAAGAGAAAAAAGGTTGGAAGTCTGAAAAATTTGAATATGACAATCCAACAATCTTTAAAATTTTAGTTATGAACTTTTTTGAAATTAAGACGGAAAAAGAGAAAGAAGTACATATGTTACATATGACATGACCGCTCCTTGGGAAGCAACCTGAAGAATTCTTAGCCCCTTCCTGTATGTATTCTTAGCCCCTTCCTGTATGTATTCCTTGGGAAGCAACCTGAAGAATTCTTAGCCCCTTCCTGTATGTATTCTTAGCCCCTTCCTGTATGTATTCTTAGCCCCTTCCTGTATGTATTCCTTGGGAAGCAACCTGAAGAATTCTCGGCGTTTGTTGAGCAGTCAAAAAGTCATTGAAGAGTCCACTCATTCTTTCACTGATTTCACGCTCGCTGAAATTATGACTAGATGTATGATTTGCAGGTTTAGATGATTCGGTCCTTAAATCCGTTGACAAAACTCTAATAGGAAGGAGCTTCTTCTGTGAGTCTCAACTTCCTTCATATGGCAAAAAATCTATACAAAATTGAGTCTCTAAGAAAAAAAGTAATTGGAGTTGCTATCAGCGGGTTTTTGTTCAGTGTTGTTGTTGTTGTTGCCGGCAAGCATACCGCATCGAAGACTTGGTTATGAACACTCTCTTTAATGAGAGAAGTTCTCGTGTTCTTCAGACAAGATGCGTCCGGAGAAGATTTTTTATGTCCTTTGCAGTCCTGAGACTGTCATGCTGCACCTTGTGAAGGCGGACATCGTTGTAGCAACCTGTTCATGCTATAGGCCTTGTGAGTGGGTGGTCAAGCCGGCCTAGCATCGTTTTGGTGGGAGTAGAGACGTCTCGCCTGTCGTTGACCGGAGATAGGCAAGAGGCTACTTGACTGGCGCCTCGACTCGCCATAGAAAAGTATAGCGGAGTATCGGCTGATGTTTTGTCCGGTGGCATGCCCAGGCCGGTCCGGCATCGCCCTCCTTTGACGAGCTATACTACCCAGTTTTGGTCCACGGCGGGATTTCTCCCGCTACCTCCCAGCACGAATTCTTCGTAGGGAGGCGTCCCTCTATCCGCCACCTGAGGTCGCGCTCGATTCTGGACTGGATGATCCGGCTCCATCCGTGACAGGCTCTTAAGGCTGTAGAGTCACGAATGGCCACTGTTGCCAGTTTGTTTCGAAGTTTTTGTTCAGTCGTACTCTCGCTTTCCGCTGCCCAAAGTCTTCTTTTCAAGTTGGATAATAAAAAAAGGTTTTTATCAGAAAATAAAATCCTCACCAATCGAAAGGCAGTTGACCAGTCAAGGCCAATCTCAACTTCTCCTCGCACTGCAAGACGACAATGGCTGCATTCTCAATCGATAGCAGTAGAGTACGGTACTTCTTCTGGCTGGCCATCTGCGAGGAAGTCCACTTCTTCCCTGCAACATTTGCGTATTCGCTTTGTTTGATCTATGTAGACTAACAATTTAAAAAAAAAAACTACACCACTTGGTAACGTTTTTTGTTGCTTGTTCTCAACTTTGCGTCCCGTTCTTTGCTTGCTGGCCCTCTCTCCACCCCCATATTCACACCTTTCTCTTGACCCCCCTAATTTAGCTTCGCTCTTCTTTGAGGTTTGTAATCTGAGTTCCTGGACAATGCAGATTACTCCCGACTACATGACATTCCTCTCAAGAACTTGATTATACCGCCAAGCAACAAAATGGTGAGGCAGATTAACGGGGATCAAAATCCCACCAGGAGGAGCGACGCTTTCTTCTTCGATAGAATCTGCATGACTCATGACGTCTATCAGATGCCTGAAGAACAGAAACGGTTGGGTCTTTCTCTTTTTTATAATCAACATAAAAATCATTGACTATGAGAAGAGAAATTTTAACGGGAAACTTCAGAATATTTTTTCATATCAGAACTGGGTCTAAAAAAATAAGCGGCCAATAATGACAAAAAATATCCTCCATAGATTTGCAAAAAAAAAATTAATTTGTCTATTGTTCGAATCCAGGTGTTTTCACAACGCAAAATTTAAAAAAATATCATATAACCTCTTCAAGCTTGTGATAATAGAATTCAGAGCGAACTAACTGACAAAATTAAAATCTCTAATCAGAGCATCAAATTCATTTATTGCCTACAACGGATTCATAGATCAATTGTTAATTGTTAAATTGTTAAATTCATACCAAAAAACTAGGATTAATCAAAAAACCGGTTTACGCACCTGGGATTCGCAGTGGTTGAAGGGCACGGTTTACCAAGAGCTCCGTTGAATTGCTTCGGCCTGAAATTATATGCAGTTTCTCATTTGAGGCTTCTAACACGCAATACGGCGTTATTTTTTTTATGTTGTAAGTAATGGTATAAAAAAGGACTGACGTGTAATTCCTCGGATGAATTTCTCTGCTCTTCTTCTCCTTCTCTTTCTTGTTGCCTCCTTCTTCCTTTCCATTCTCGTTCCCATTTTTGTCTTGGACGCCTTCAACTTCTCCTTTCTCCTGTTGATTTTCTCTCCACATCTGAACTCATGATGAAGCTTAAATATTCTTTGTTCGCCCCATGGACAAGTTAATCACTAATCACTCCTCTCAGATAAAACTAAGACCAAATCGTTCAGTTTTCACCAGTTTTCATCAACGTAAGTGCTCATCAAGTCCGCGCGAGGCATTTTGGTAAAATGACAGTGTGTTCGAATATCGTTCAAAATTACCCAAGTTCGACTCCCACCCCGAACAGAACAACGGAGAGAAAGGTTGAGTTTTTATCAGCATCTCAATCAAATGCCGTTCCTTTTAGCTGAATCGCTTTCGCCGAGCTTGATCTAACGACTTTCTGATTATTGATTCGTTTTCATTTACAAGCTTTTAATCAGTTCACTTAACCACTTTTTCTTCAGTCCCCTTATTTCGTCTGGCGGAAATGATTAAGGACGAACGCATAAAACGCTCAAGCCCTTTTCGCTCAAAACTGCATAAAACCTTCTTCCTCTCAACTCCTTAGAAAATTCCCATCAAACTTAACAAGACGTACGGTATAATAGAAATCTTCGACGTAAGGATTCCCAGATCCCATGCATTGAAGAATCTGAATGCGAATGAGCCACTGTCGTTCTTTCTTCGACATAAACCCCGCGTAGGGATCGAAAGCGAAATCCTCGATTGTTTTACCTGCATTCCAGGCTGTTTCTCACAAACAAAAGAAGTGCGAAAATAGAAAATATTAGTAGATAGGAAAGGCAAGTTTTGGAGAAAGACCGAGAGAAACGGGTTAAATGGTTACCGGTCCAGCTATGTTGACGGGTTAAATGGTTACCGGACCAGCTATGTTGACGGGTTAAATGGTTACCGGACCAGCTATGTTGACGGGTTAAATGGTTACCGGACCAGCTATGTTGACGCAAACAAGTTGACGCCGAAAATGATCTACATTCTCTTTTCCTTCCGTTCTATTTTAATTTTCCTCTACTTCTCATTCCACTCTTTTTGCCTCTCCTCATCCCTTTTTCAACTCGCTCGACACGTACAAACTTGCCTTAGACCGGTCTCATTGAACGCCTGACCGAGAGGAGAGTGATAGAGAGAATTGAACACAGAGAAAACTAATCACTGGAAGAAAACTTCTCTCCGCGGGTTAAAGGAATACCCGGCTGCAAACTCATTAAAGGAATACCCGGCTGCAAACTCATTAAAGGAATACCCGGCTGCAAACTCATTAAAGGAATACCCGGCTGCAAACTCATTAAAGGAATACCCGGCTGCAAACTCATTCATATAAATTATGTTCAAACGACAATTTTATTCACTCAGCTCGGTAAAACCTTAGAAAAAGGTTACCTGACGGCATCCCAGGTGGTTTTCTATGAATTGGCCTGTTGTTCCAGTGTTGGTCTTGTCGTTGTTGCGCGCTCTCAAAGATTGGCAATTTTTCTGGGAAGACAATAAAAATCATCACGAACATTGAATTATCATTAGATGTTTTCCTTGTTCTTCTCGCCATAGCTTACCAAAATTGTAAAAATTTTCCCGGTCGCCCGCCCAGCTCCTTCTCTGGTGGGTGAAGAAAATAAAGCAGAAATTATTTTTTCAAATATTTTGATTGAATGTTTCAAGTGAACAAAATTCCGAATGTCACAATCCGGCCCCCACGGCGCGAAAAAAAATTGCATTAGACTTCAGAGACAGAGCAGAATTTTTGTTAATTTCCACTCCCCTTCGCGGTCGCGGTGGGGGCCGGATTGTGACATTTCCACTCCCCCTTCGCGGTTTGTTAATTTCCACTCCCCCTTCGCGGTCGCGGTGGGGGCCGGATTGTGACATTTCCACTCCCCCTTCGCGGTTTGTTAATTTCCACTCCCCCTTCGCGGTCGCGGTGGGGGCCGGATTGTGACATTTCCACTCCCCCTTCGCGGTTTGTTAATTTCCACTCCCCCTTCGCGGTCGCCCATTCAATCGCCCGAAAATATAATTTTTAGCACATCCTGGTGAACTATGCTTCTCGCTCGCTCGTTTTCACGACCTCTCTGTTATCTAATCTTCTCACTAGTCTTCTTCTTCTAGAAAGTACATTATAAGAAAAATTCTTCGTTTCTAAAAACGTTAAAGTCTGGAGCGCGCTCTTAACAAATAATCAAAAATGTCCTCTTTTGAACTAACTGAGCGGAAATTTCTAGTATATTATCGTGGGCTCAGATGATATCAACTCTGGCTCAGCTGCTAAGCGATTCTACAAAACTTTTCACTCCTCTTTAGCTATGGTTCTATGTGCTCTGTCAGCTATTTTAGCTGAGAACAAACTATCCTTTGAGATTTAAACAATCTATAAAGGAATCAATTGATCAACCAACATTAGGCTCTGAAATCGCTTACTTACCTGTCGGAAAGGGGGGCCAATCGTATTGTTTGGCGGCCACTGCATCATCGCAGGATGCGAAGCTTGGAATGACGAATTCATGCCTTGCATACCACCCGGATGGGGCGGATGAGGACCGTTCCTGGCTGGAGGGTGGAAAGAGCTGGGAGGGCCACTTCCGGGAGGAGGCATACCCGAGATGAAGCCTTGTGGTGGGGGTGGTGGAGGGCCATTCGGCCCTCTGAGCGCTTGGAGCATCGCCGGATGAACGGGAGGAACTCCTGTCGGGATGTACTGAGTCTTTCCAGACAGAACCTCTAGCCAGATGGGGATGAATTGATGATAGCCTGGAGGGATGTGGGCGACCCAATGAGGCATTGCCGGGAGGGGTCTCTGAGGGTAGGAAGAGGGGGGCATTGCGTTTTGGTTGGTAGGGTAAGCAGAGGGCGGGACTTGAGGAGGGGAGGGCGGTTTGGAAGGAGTTCTTGAGGCTTCATCAGCCATTGACTTCTCCAGCTGCTGCTGCGCCTGAAACGATAAGAGACTACTAGTATGAAGAGCATCTTTGTCCATCCTGGCTTCCTTCATCGGAGATCTCAGCTTCCTCAAACTCTAATCCTCATTTTTCTGGTTAGTTCTTGGGTTGAAATTGAAATAAATCGTTGAGGTTTGCTTTTGTTGATAGGAAAAAAACTACTGGGATCCCAGCAAAATCTCTACTGCTTGACACTTTTGTAGAAAAACTCTAATTCTCTGACCCATTGACGTCTTACCGCTTGGAACATCGCAACCAATGCAGGCAGAATCGGTTGACAAGCAGTTACTTGTTGCGATTCTTGCAGCAACTTTCGTTCCAAATCAGCAGCGGTACGAGTGGAAGTGGGCGGGGCCGTAGAGTGCGACTGCGGGGGAGGGGAAGAAGCGTGTCTGCTCTTATCCTCAAGTCAATATTTCCTCAATTACTCTTATTTTGAAAGATATTGCTCTAAACAATTTAAACCTTCAAAATTGAAAAAAAATTTCATTGTTCTCACATCTATCAACCTACTTCGATTTTTCAATCGGTGTATCTGAAAAATCGACATTTGAGTGCCATATCAAAATCACCCGATACATCAATACCCCTGCATTTACTTCTGTTGATCTATGAATATTATTAATCGGGTTTTTACTATCAATCCACACACTTCACCATTCCAAGCTAGTATATATATATCCTCTAATGAATTGAGACAGCACATCCGATTGAAAAAAGTTTTTATTCATGACTCTTGATATCTCGGGTGAGGGAGGTACTCACCTGGGACATCTGTACTCTTCTCGCCAGAAGAGAGTTGAGGTCCAAGAAGTCCGCGGGTCTGATAGGCGAGGGGAATGAATTTGCTGCGAGACGACTCGTCAAACTGTCCAGGCCAGAGACATCAGCGCTCATTCGAGAATCCATTTCTATCCGCAAGGCTTCAGGCTTCAATATAAGCTGTTTCTTGGCGAAAAGTCACCAGCATTGTTGAAAATTCGTATACTTATGATTCCTTTATTTTGCAGTGGCTGAGAGCGGTCTACTCACTTCTCGCTCTTTATTTATATTGCCAAAAATGAAGGATTCCGGTCTCTAGCAGGAATTGGACACCTCGAGGCCATATCCTCCTTACCGTTATCGACAATCCAGTTGGTATTCTACGTTCCAATCCTCAAAAAACAGAGAATCAGATGAAATCGTTAGAATTAAGCACTTTATGTCCCATAACAAAGAGAATAAAACATTTGAAATGATTTAAACTGCTGAGAATTTCGAAAAAATACCGTTATTTGAGCGAGGAAGTCTAGAATAATTACTAACTCTGCCTTATCGACTCTTCACATTTAGCTTCTAAACTACATTGCTCGAAGAGCAGTAATTTTTCAAAATTTTATACAATTACACTAGAACTGTGGTGAACTATGTTCTTAAAAAGTGTGTAGAGCAAAAATACTAATCTAAGGGACCGACCGAATCGGGAGAGAGCAGGTCTTAAATGAGACCGGTTTAAGGCATTTTCGTACGCGCCGAGCGGATTGACTAAGATATGGGAAAAAGGCAAAATGGTGAAAAGAGAAGTAGGAAAAAAGAAAAAAAATAGAACGGAAAAAGAAGAGAATGTAGAAAATTTTCACGTGCGAACATGTCTGCGCCAAAATAGCTGGTCCAGTAACTATTTAACCCCTGAAAGAGAGAAAGAGGGCTTACGACGGAGAATAGAAATTGTATACCGACACAGAATTAATATCTCCAGCTCTTTTAGTATAGTAAATAGATTTTACCCTCAGCGCGGATTAGAGAAACTATCTGCTGCAAAAAGAGAACCTATCTGCTGCAATTTCACTTTTTTTTTCCTTCTCAATCATTCTTAACAGCAGAAATGGTTGTTCTTCTCCGTGCTTTGAGAACAGTCTTTCGAATTTAAAAATGATTGTCTTTAGGAACCTGACGATTAATTACTTGCAAGATACCCGGAAAACCTTTAGATTTAAAAAAAACTAAACAACGTCACGTTTTTGGACATAGACAGAGTGCATTCGATTAAAGTGAACATTTTTATACAAACATACTACTCATCGGTGAGTACGGAGATTAGCCACAATGCGAGTTAGCGAGACATCCTGATAATTTGACGAAACATCAGTATTGATCAGTGCTGGACAGGGGTTAAATTGAGCCGCCCAATTTGGGATTACATGTATCCGCCGCTCAAAGTTTGGAGGAAAAAAGAAGAGGGGACGAAGGAAATGGGTGAGAAAAGAGAGGGAGCTTTTTGTCAATAGTGTGTGTACATGTATGCGCCGACGGGACCGATCCGGTCACTATTTAACCCCTGGTGCTGGAAGACTGAGTCTTCGTATTAATGGCGATTATGAGTGAGGACAAATTTAGCAAGGAAATTGGCACTAAGTGTAAAACTTGCTGAAAACAAGAGTCAATTCGAGTATATGGAAATGGAGTATATATATATATATATATATATATATATATATATATATAAATATATATATATATATATATATATATATATATATATATATATATATATATATATATATATATATATCTATATATATTATTATTATTCTTCCTCGCGCTTGTTCCCGCCTCGCGGCAGGGTACGCGCTCCCCTGAGATGCAGGTCAGACCTATCCTGGTAGAACCAGTGGCTGCCTGCTAGATCACTGCTATTGTGATTAGCAGCAGTGGGGAGAGTCAGATTCGTGCATGAGCACTACCAACATTTCTTAACCCCCTTGGTTTGGGTGGATCTGTCCGGGGTGGGAGTCGAACTCGGGACTCTTCGCACAATGGTCTATCACACTACCACTATGCCACGCCCGGACATTCATATATATATATATATATATATATATATATATATATATATATATATATATATATATATATATATAAATATTGAGTTTCATTCGAGTTTGAAACTTTGATCCACAATCCAGCCACTCTGTTTTTCCCCCAGCCGCAGAAAAAGCGACTATATAAAGAAGATAAATCATGAGGGACCGGCAGGCCTTCTAGAGAGCGCGAGACCGTGTGATCAACGAGAGAGGATGCAGACGATCGGAGCGTTTTCAACATTGGCTTTCTTGGATAGCGCATAAATATAACCGACAGTGCAGTTTCAAAAACACACTGGTTCCAACCAGGGGTTAAATGGTTACCGGACAAGCTATGTTGGCGCATACATGTTGGCGCATACATGTTGGCGCATACATGTTGGCGCATACATGTTCGCGCATACATGTTGGCGCATACATGTTCGCGCCGAGAATGATCTACATTATCTTCTACTTCCATTATGTTTAACTTCTTTTCCGCTCTTTCTGCCTTTCCACATTTCTTTTTTCCACTCGCTCGGCGAGCACAAACATGCCTTAGAACGGCCTCATCTAACGCCTGGTTCCAACCTGAAAAGAAAACAGCCCTGCTCCTGTACTCTTCTCCCCTCCTACTGAGCCCCACAAATTGAACAGTCCGCCGGTTCCACAATTCCACGGATTCGACTTCGCATCCTGGAACTAAAAAAATAGTACTTTTCTGACCAAACGTATTCGATTTCTATACTAACCATACTCTCCTCTAATCCGAATTGAGGCAACGGTAGAGTTGAAGCTGCTGGCGCTATCTGTTGATTTTCCGGGGGCTCCGGCTGATCTCTCAGGAGGAATGGCTGATCTACCGGGAGCTTTGCCGGGATAATCCGTTGAACTGCCGGGAGCCTCCCAGAAACTTCCATAATTTTCTTCCAAGTGAAGTTCCGCGGTCTTCAAAAATTTTGTTATTGAAGCTATTGAGGAAAATTTCCAAACATGCATAGAATTTAATTTTTTTAATTAAAAAATTTCGATAGGTGTGTGATATTTAGTTGAATTACAAATTAGGGCTTGTTCATAGTGTGCTTTCAAAAAAAGCGACTCAACCCAGCAATGCAAGGCGAATCTCAGGTGAATTTTTAGTTAGCCCAAACTATATTCGCACCATAGCTCACTAAACCTGCAAAATTTTTTTCCGGTTACCCGCCTAATCTCCGAGTTAGAAATTTAGTTCACTTATCTCTAGTCACTTAAAACCGGCTAATTCTCTTCGCGTCTGTGTGTGGCTTACAAAATGTTCTACAAAGGTTAGTTTTAAACTGGGCGTGCTTAATTACCGCATTTTTGGACATGTTTAACAAATTTTATTAACGGCCGGCTACAATTGGGTAAAACTGAAAAAAATTCTTGTTGGGTCACCCGGTCCTACGCCCGGAAAAATTTTTGCCAGCACATTCTAGTGAGCTATGCCTAGGTTTGGTCTGCGGTTCTAACATTTGGCAAAATGCAAAAAACCGAAAACGCGCACATAACATCTTTTATACGGCAATTGAAAAATGAAGGGTGTCACTACAGTATTCAGGGTAAATTATATTGCGGTGTGGTTTCGTTTCTGAGACGTACAGCCTCGTCAGCCGTACAGCCTCGTTAGCGAGAAAAAAAACAGTGAAAAATACTTAAAAGCGTAAGCCACAGCGAAAAACATTTTTTTAAAAAACCAAAATCTAAAATGCAATGAACAAATTTCAAAAAGTTGCATGAATACTGTAGTCACTTACCCTTCATTTGTCAATTGCCATTAATACGTTCTTGTTCCTAAGCCATAAGGTCTCGTTACTAAGACGTACGGTCTCATTTCTTAGCGGTACGGTCTCTCCTAAGCCATACGGTCTCATTCCTAAGCCGTACGGTCTTATTCCCAAGCAGGGGTTAAATAGTCTTGTCAGACCTTCTGTCGGCGGGCTTCTGTTTTTTTCAAATCACAAGGGGGGACCCTTATGTGAAAACAAGAAAAAAATTTCACGGAATTCTGTTTTTTTTAATCATAAAGGGGGACCCTTAAGTGAAAAAATTTTCCGCCTTCGGTGAGCGTCTGTACCTTTTTCTTGCACACAAAAAACCCCTGTTCCCAAGCCGTACGGTCTCATTCCTAAGCCGTACGGTCTCATCCCTAAGCCGTATGGTCTCATTCCTAAGCCGTACGGTCTCATTCCTAAGCCGTACGGTCTCATCCCTAAGCCGTACGGTCTCATTCCTAAGCCGTACGGTCTCATCCCTAAGCCGTACGGTCTCATTTTTAAGCCATACGGTCTCATTCCTAAGCCGTACGGTCTCATTCCTAAGCCGTAAGGTCTCATTCCCTAGCCGTGCGGCCAAGCTAGCGTAAACTTTGCTTAAGCCTTAGCAGAAAAAAACATGGAATGTACCTGGACGAATTTTAATCATGAGTTTGTGAATTAATTTTTGAGCTGAATTTTACAAAGCTTTGAGAACGATTTCATTGACGAAAAAAATATTTAGAGAGCGTGGGCAATAGCAGAAAAGCAGAATAGACTGGTAGTTTAGATATCACGAAAAGAAAAGCAGACGATCAGAAAACTCTGCTGTCAGACGCTGCGCCACACCTAGGTTTCGAGCAGAGCCCTTCTGTTTATTCGAAAAGACAATAGTGAACCCTTTGGAGAGTGAACCCTTTATAGGAAAAACAGTACGTACCTGAATAGCGTAGTTGTCAAGATCTGGGGTCTCTAAAAAACCAAGATCAGCACCAAAAGTTTCTTCATTGTTCGCGTCGAAATCAATTCTGCCCAAGCCTTCTTCGTCTTCGGGAAATTCCCCGAACTCGAAATCATCCGGATCCATTTCACAACTAAGCTACACAGTTAGAGACATGAAACCTGTAAAAAAAAATTAGAAAGATGAGATCGAATTCCACAAGCAATTCAAAAACTGTAAAGAGCAGTGATAAACTACGTCTTCTTAACAAATGATCACGCGTCTTCTCTTGGTGCCACGCCTAACAGCAGTAAACGAGTACATCGAACACGCTATGCGTCCTATCAGTATGAAAAATTAAGCTAAAATCAAATTTTCAACGCGGAAAGGTCAGATACAGAGTGGAAAACAAAAACATTGCTGATAACCACAATGAGGTTCGCTATTATAGCCCGCATCGCTCTCATTTGTTTCCTAACTGAAATTCGTATTATACTACCAAGGCAAAAAGCTCGAACGCAGAATAAAAAAAAATTAAAAACAGTGTAAATAGCTGTAATCAACAGCGAAAACATAAAAAAAGATACAGTGTCCATAACTACGTTGTGAGAGTAACATCTTGTATCATTCTTGAGCCTTTAACAAGTTGTTCACCCTTACACTTGATTTCCCTTTCTCTATAAAAGCACCAAAACTTACCATTTTCTATGATTTACCAAACTCAAAGTCAAGTGTTGTTACATCGTGTCAAAATTGTTGAAGGCCCTACTCTCACAGAAAAAATCTTCCATCAAACGACACCGAAAATAAACTTCTCTGTGATTTAATAATGAGTTTTGTGCGATTTACTAATATAAGAAGCCAGGGGCCGTATCCCCAATCGCAATTAGACGTCCAATGAGGACGTCCAATCGTTGAACGTCCAACATTTGACGTTTATTGTGGATATGGCCCCAGAAGGCCAATCACAGAGAAGTTTATTTTCGGTGTCGTTTGATGGAAGATTTTTTCTGTGAGAGTAGGGCCTTCAACAATTTTGACACGATGTAACAACACTTGACTTGAGTCAAAACCGAAATTAAATTTTCTGTGATTTACTAACTAAGTCAAAAATGGCCTTTAACAAAAGTGCCGCGATGTGACTTGACACTTGATCCAACACCGAAAATAAGTGATTTAGTACTTGAAAGAACAAAGAAAGTATGCATGTTCTGTGATTTACTAATTTTCTTTAGCAAACCTGACCACTTTTTTTCGGTGTTGGCTCAAGTGTTCATCAAGTGTTGTCACATCGTGTCGCATTTGTGAAAGGGCTCAGAGTTGTGGAAAAATTAGTAAATCAAAGAAAGTGATTACTTTGGTGTTTTTAAGAGTCTAGGAAGCCAGGAGGTAGACAAACCGCGCCGTTAAAGGCCTCAAACTAATTGGCACATATCATGCTAAAACCGGAAAAGTGTTACTTTTCTTCTCTACAACATATCGTCAAAGATTATTAATTTTTCGGCCGTTACAGAATTACACCGTGCACACTGTGCGCACAGTGTGCACGGTGTAATTCTGTAACGGCCAATTTTTCTCGCCTGTGGTTGTTTGCAATCGAAGAATGTTTTTTGCTGGTAGACGCTTGTGACCTGTGTTCTGTTAGCAAAAAATATCTACACCATATGCATTACGTTAAAACTAAATATACAATAAATTGAATTTATTTATTTATTTGTTCATACATCAAGAAGATGTTACATCAATGCCCGAAAGAAAATATTTGTGAATAATATTTTTATTAAAGCATCAAGTGTTTCTGAATGTGTTTCTCCATAATGTGTTTCTCCATAAGAGCGATCATTTCCCATACTTCTCTAGTTTTTTTCGAATTTCAACTCTGCTCACTAAGTGTTGTTGTTGTTGTCTTGCCCATAGGTCCTGTCGAGGGGAGTCCTTTTGCGATAGGTTGGTGGTGAGGATCCTTTTGAATCCGGAGAGATTTTCTCCGTCTACACTCGCACTGCAGTCGGCGATCCTCTTGGCGAGACCCATCTGTTAACCGGAGAAGGGCAAGAGGTTATTTTACTGGCGCCTCGACTCGCCATTGAAAAGTATAGCGGAGTATCGGCTGATGTTTTGTCCGGTGGCATGCCCAGGCCGGTCCGGCATCGCCCTCCTTTGACGAGCTATACTACCCAGTTTTGGTCCGCGGCGGGATTTCTCCCGCTACCTCCCAGCACGAATTCTTCGTAGGGAGGCGTCCCTCTATCCGCCACCTGAGGTCGCGCTCGATTCTGGACTGGATGATCCGGCTCCATCCGTGACAGGCTCTTAAGGCTGTAGAGTCACGAATGACCACTGTTGCCAGTGTGTTTTGATCTCACTAAGTGTTAGCTGATGTATTAACTGAACCTTTATCTGCTGAAACAATATTTTTTTAAAAACACTTTTAGGATCCAAAAAAATATTGAATTTTCTCAATTTGGGCTCTTATTCCCTGATGCGTCTTGTCTTGCAGATATTGGAATGGCAGACGAAAAATTGGCTTTGAACGCCAAGGTTCCGAAATTTTTCTTCACAGGTGATCATTTTGAGCATCAAGGACTCCGGTTCTTGAAAAAAATCAAATTATTTTGCATCAGAAAATTATTTTCATATTAAAAAATTATTTTACATTAAAAAAACGCTTACGCTTAGTAAAAGTTTACGCTAACGAGGCCGTACGGCTTAGGCTAACGAGACCGTGTCCAAAAAACTAAAAAAAGACCGTGTCCAAAAAACTTTTTTAAAAAGCATTGTGCCAAGACAAGCCGCAGGGTATGCCCATCAGGGAATAAGAGCCGGGTAAAGTACCGACCTAGTAATGAGACTTTCCGGGTTTGAATTAGGACATCTTCCAGAAATTTTACCTTCAATAGAAAAAACGCCTGGGTCTTTAGCTGAATCACACAAATTACCCAATTTTTCCTAAAACTTCTATTAGTTTTTTTCTCTAAAAGTTTTGGCAAACATTGAAGATCTCGGAACACAAAATGAATTTTTTTAGGAGGACGTATTATTTTCTCTATCGTTTGGTGTGTTATAAGTAGAAAGAAGTGCATATTCATTCGGAGATGGCCTTCCTTTCTCCGCATACGTTTCTTGTCGTCTCCGCCTAATCCAACGTTTTTTTCCCTCGCGCTTTCTTATGAGGAGAGTTTTCTGGAGCGCGTTCTCTTTCTCCTTGCCTCGCCCAATTTCTCATTTCCTTCTTATGGCACAGATTCCCCATACAATCTCTCTGGGCACCTCATGTGAAGAATGACAATTTTTCCAGACTTCCTGATAGGTACATATGTCGAGTCTTTCTTACTTCCACCCGAATCTTGAATATGAAGGCATCTTGTGACCAGGGTTCATAGCTAACTGGCCCCATAGCTAACTAACTAACTTCATAGCTCACAAGAGGCTCCCCGCTCGGCCGAACACTTGTCAATGTTTTTTTTAAAAAAATGACCATTCTTCCGAGCGCGGGGCTAAGAATAATGACTCTCTTATTTTATCGCCTTTCACATCTCGCTTGCTTCTTATTATTTGAGGCCCCCCGCTCGGCCGAGCGGTCAGTTTTAAATTTTTTGACAAGTACTGGTGAGCTTTGGCAAGGTTTTATAACGCGTCCGACATACCGCAGAAGCTCGTAAAACGCGGTCAAAAACTGAACGTAGATGGCCATTACAAAAGCACACTGTGCGCACTGTACACTGTACAAATGCACGCTGCACACTGTATAATTACAAATGCACGCTGAGGCGCGGGAAAGATAGAGTGTTTGAGTTAAGAATTTTCCCGCGCCTCAGCGTGCATTTGTAGTTATACAGTGTGCAGCGTGCATTTGTATAGTGCACAGTGTGCTTTTGTAATAGCCACGTAGATCTGCATAGAAAGGAAAGCTTAGTTATATCGGCTTGTTTCTAATTAGGATCATAGGTGAACTGCAAACTGGCAAAAAAAAAAGAAGACCATCTTCCTCACTCGAAATTAATGGAATAGAAATTTTGAAGCTAAAATTTAAAGTAAAAATATTCCTTCCTCTACATAAATAGAACGTTTCTTTAGCCATAACTCAGCATCAAACTAATTCGTAAATTTAAAAGTGAAACTTCTCACCTACTTTAGCAACCGACCTATCGAAAAATCAAGACGTATTTTACCAATGATTAGGATGTTTTGTTCAGAGAAAGTTGCCGATGATAACAGATTTTGCTGGTTATAATCAACATACTTGTATTTCAATCAGGGGTTAAATGGAGCCGCCCAATTTGGGTTTACATGTATCCACCGCTCAAAGTTTGGAGGAAAAAAGAAGAAGAGATGAAGGAAAAAGATAAGAAAAGAGAGGGAGTTTTTTGTCAATAGTGTGTGTACATGTATCCGCCGACGGGACCGATCCGGTCACTATTTAACCCCTGATTTCAATATTATGACAATGATTCTTGTATTTCAATTGTAAAAATTGAGCTTTTAAAAGTTTGGCATTACAAAAAACACCCGTGACGCTATTTGCTTAATCTTAATCGGAAATGAGTAAAAAAACAGTAGATAATCAGTGTAATGGATGATGAGGAGATTATAGGGTAATACGTAGAGGTATTTTAGAGTTTGTTCATCTTTCAAATTTAGATTTCTATCCCTCGGTTTCGTCTTATAAATTTACGAGTGAGTGCTAATTCTCGCGTCTAGAGTATTATAATTTGGTTTTCTTTCAGTGCCGTTAATTTACTAAAATACATACGTTTTATCAGCTTTGGGAGTCAAAGTAAATCATATAGATTCCTTCGTTGCGAGATATGAGAAGTCTCTGAAATCGAATTTCAAGCTTTCTACCGTCAAAATCTTGATACCACTTTGATATTGAATTGTGCATAAGATGAAGCAGCTACGTTCAAAGTAACTATTAGGTTACATATTCAGGTCATGTTATTTCTCTATTCCGCAGGGTAAGAAAAATCTTAGCACTATTAGGGCCATTACAGAAGCACACTGTGCGCACTGTACACCGTACAAATGCACGCTGCACACTGTATAATTACAAATGCACGCTGAGGCGCGGGAAAGATAGAAAGAGTGTTTGAGTTAAGAATTTTCCCGCGCCTCAGCGTGCATTTGTAATTATACAGTGTGCAGCTTGCATTTGTACGGTGTACAGTGTGCACGGTGTGCTTCTGTAATAGCCACTATTAGAAAACTTATACGTATGTTCTGTTTGCATGGCATACTTTATTTTTACGCACTCTCTCGGTCTGTCAAATTTTTTTTTTAATTTTCCTCATGATTAGTCGGTTCGGTTTGTGCTTATAAAAGTGTTGAGAAACATTGATATTCAGATTCTCCAGAAGGATCGACTGGTGTGATGTTTGCAGGACCAGAAAACAGGCAGGAAGGCCTGCCTGGAGGAGACAGAAACATGGCGGATTATATCACTCCTACGCCTTGTCAGACATTAATCTATAACAAGACTGGTCTATGGCCTGTTTGTACGCGCCAAGCGCATAGGAGAAGGAAAGGAAAATGATAAAAACAATGAAAAAGCAAGTATAATAGTAGATACAAGGATTTTTGGAGCGAACGTGTATGCGCCAACATAGCTGGTATGGTGACCATTACTAAAGCACGCCGTGCACGCTGCACGCTAAATCATCACTTATGCACGCCAACGCGCGGGAAAATTCTAAACTCCGCCCCGTGCGCTTTATTTAAATTTTTTCAAGTGTTTTTCATTTTTTTCCTGCTTAGGCTTAGGCAAAAGTTCACGTTAACGAAGCCGTACGGCTTAGGCTAACGCGACCGTATGAAAAATTAACATAATAGTGCGTAAAACACTCTTTCTCTCTTTCCCGCGCTTTGGCGTGCATTAGTAATGATTTAGCGTGCAGCGTGCGTGCGCGGCGTGCTTTAGTAACGGCCGGTCTGGTTACTATCTAACCCCTGGTTTCAACTACTTCATCAGTGATTCGATCCCTTGTTATCAATTCTTTTCTCGGAAGTCCAACCCCTTCTCATCGATTATTGTTTTTCGTATTCAACCTCTGGTTATCCATTGAATTTTTGAAGATAAAGTTTATGATGATCATTCAATTTTTTTAAATCTTTTCCCCCTATTATTTTATCGTGGTTTATCCTCTGCTAATCTATTTATTTTTCGGAAATTCATCCCCTGGTTTTTATTTGTTTGTCGAAACTCAAACCCTTGGTTATCGAAAATATTCTTAGCGATTCTGGCTCTTCCTGCCCCCTCGACATCTGCGGAATCAGAAGATGCTGCCTCAGGGTCGACTCCCAAAGACGAAAACGGCCATCGCTATGTCGGACTCGTCAACCAAGTACTTAATTACTTTTCTCTTTCAAAAAGTTGAATAGCTGTTTCTCACCATCAGGATGTATCTCTGGCCCGCACTGCGGGTAAAAAATCTATGCGCTCTCCAAAAACCCTGAAAAACACTGAAAACTATGCGCTTAGAAAAAATTCCTCTTAGTTTTGTCGGATAAAAAATCCAATTTATTGGAAAACTTGAATGTTGAACTCTGAAGTTTTGAAAATCTATGCGCCCTAAAAAAGTTGTACGGTTGCTAAGAAACACCCGCTCTCCATACGCGAATGAAATGTAGATCAAAAGCTATTCGTAAAGGAACCGTTTTTCTGAAAAAAGCGAATGTGTGTCACTAACTTTTTTAAGCGCTTAGATTCGCGCGAAATTTTCACGGCGGAACGAGCTTTGTTCACCATGTTCTTTTTGCAGGCTATGACATGCTACCTGAACTCACTACTGCAGACTCTTTACATGACTCCAGAGTTCCGGAATGCCATCTATGAGTTCGTCAATGTTTCAAGTTCCTACTTATTGTTATTAGTGATGACATTCGTGATGAATCTCTTCAGATGGGAGTACAAGGGAGGAAAGGAGGAGAACAGTATCCCGTGCCAGCTTCAGAAGCTTTTTCTACTGCTGCAAACTTGTGAGAATCCATCGCTGGAGACAAAGGACCTCACGACAAGTTTTGGGTGGAACAGCAATGAAGGTATACTTATATATGTATTGTTCCGGGGCTGGTAAAATGCGTGATTATTGTGCGGAGAGTCCCAAGTTGAACTCTCACCCAGGGGTTAAATAGTGACCGGATCGGTCCTGTCGGCGGATACATGTACACAAAGTATTGACAAAAAACTCCCTCTCTTTTCTTACCCTTTTCCTTCATCCCTTCTTCTTTTTTCCTCCAAACTTTGAGCGGCGGATACATGTAAACCCAAATTGGGCGGCTCTATTTAACCCCTGCTTTCACCCCATACAGGTCCACCCAAACCAAGGAGTTTAAGAGATACTTGTTGGTAGTAGTTGGCACAAAACTGACTGTCTTCCAGGGGTTGAATAGGAACCGGACCAGCTATGTCGGCGCATACATATTCAAGCCAGAATGATCTAAATTTTTTCTCTATCCGTACTATTTAACGTCATCTCTACATTTATTTACTTTGTTTTTTACTCTCCACCATCCCTTTCCCAACTCGCTCGGCGACTACAAACATGCCTTAGACCGGTCTCATATGACGTTTTCTGACTTCCCTCACTGCTGCTAAACACACCAACAAGCTCCAGCGCGCAATCACTGGTTTTTCCAGGATAGGTCTGATCCGCATCTCAAGGTAGCGTGTACCGTGCCGCGAGGTGAGAGCAAGCGCGAAGAAGATTATTATTTCCATTATCATATTGCAGTCTTTCAACAAAAAACTGGAATTCCAATGTAAATTAGTTTCTTCTGTAGCATATGATCAACATGACGTGCAAGAATTGTGTCGGCTCATGTTCGATGCATTGGAATGTCGTTGGAGGAAGACGAAGCACGAGAATCTCATCCAGCATTTGTACCGGTGAGCGTTTCGTTAGAAAACATCAAAGACCTCGTAAAAACAGAAGGAAAAACAAGTAATTGATGGGAAGTGATAGCTCACCTGGATTTGCGGGTTTAGGTAGGAGAGGTTAAATCAAAATTTTTTTTACCGGTTTCCCGGAATCAATTGGTCTTTTTTCGCGTAGCCAGTGCCAGAGTTCCACATTTAAGAAAATACACATATTCAGTTATTTCAGCAACTTTTGTTACATTCTTTTCACCAGTAAAAAAATTATTTCTGGGAAACCGGGGGAATTATACAAGTTTGTTGAGTTGTGTCAGGAAAACTAGTTTTCTCTGATGGTATTTTTCTATGACATCAAGTAATTATTTTAAATCAAAATAAATTTGTAATTTTTTAGTTATTGGATAAACAGAGATGAAACTGAAAATAACTGAAAAGTTAATATTCAGGGGGACGATGGAAGACTTCGTGAAGTGTCTGTCGTGTGGTCGTGAAAATGTCCGAGGAGACGTCTTCCTCGATCTTCCATTGGCGGTGAAGCCATTCGGCGCAACCAAAGCCTTCAATAGTGTGGTGAGCGCAGTTCTCTTCTTCAGCGTCTCGTACAGATTCTTTGGTTTACTGTAAGTGAGTGAGAGGTGAATTAAGCTCCTATGTTTGATTCAACCCGGGAGCATAACACGAGTTTATTCGAAAAACTATTTCACAAAATCGAGAACTTGGTTTTTGTTTCAATAATGCAATGAAAATTTTTATCGAAATTTGATTCAACATATACTTCAATATTTGTTATTCAGTTAAAAGAAGGAGTTGAGAGATTCTGAGGGCGGAAATCAGGGAGAGTTTTTTAGGAGTGCAGTTGATGTAGCCAGGGGTTGAATAGTGACATGATTGGCCTTCGCGGCGGATACATGTATACATACAAAATTTCAAACGAAAAATTTTTTTCTTCAAAAAACATTATAGCAAAAATTTGATAAAAAGATATTTTCTTATTCAATCTCAGCATTTACTATCTAAAAGTGGAGAGTTTGCTTATAAGTCTGCTCTTAAGTCTGTTTGAAGGGACGGTAGCACACTAAAACTAGGCACGGTAGCCCACTAAAACTAGTACCCCAAGGCACGGTAGCCCACTAAAACTAGTACCCCAAGGCACGGTAGCCCACTAAAACTAGTACCCCAAGGCACGGTAGCCCACTAAAACTAGTACCCCAAGGCACGGTAGCCCACTAAAACTAGTACCCCAAGGCACGGTAGCCCACTAAAACTAGTACCCCAAGGCACGGTAGCCCACTAAAACTAGTACCCCAAGGCACGGTAGCCCACTAAAACTAGTACCCCAAGGCACGGTAGCCCACTAAAACTAGTACCCCAGAAGAAGAGGAATCCTGACTCTTAAACAAATTTCTAAATTCAGCTCAAGCGTGTTATGCATTCGTAAAGAGTTGATCAAGTGATACAAACATTAGAAAAATGTTGAATAAACTCCAAATGAATGTCCGCGCCGGTGACCGGTCACGAGAAAAAAGGAAAAAAATTTGGCGGCTTTTAGTTTTAAAGAGCTTTCAGAGGAGTTTAGAAAGGTGCTTAAACGTGCTATTCGTCCGGTGAACATCAATCTATTTATGCAAACGTTGAAAAAATTATTCGAACAATTCACTGCGCTTCACATGCATGTCCGCGCCGAAACCGTTCAAAAATATTTGGGAAAGCTTGACCTTTTGTATGACATGTGGACAAAAGAAAGATTTCGAAATATTTTTTTCCTGTGTGAACTTATTTCTTTCGATTTTCTAGTAGCAAATGCCTCCGATGTTGTTGTTGTTTTGCCCATAGGTCCTGTCGAGAGGAGTCCTTTTGGGATAGGTTGGTGAGGATCCTTTTGAGTCCGGAGAGATTTTCTCCGTCTACACTCGCACCGCAGTCGGCGATCCTCGGCGAGACCCATTCGTTAACCGGAGAAGGGCAACAGGTTATTTCACTGGCGCCTCGAGTCGCCATTGAAAGTATAGCGGAGTATCGGCTGATGTTTTGTCCGGTGGCATGCCCATTTCTCCCGCTACCTCCCAGCACGAATTCTTCGTAGGGAGGCGTCCCTCTATCCGCGACCTGAGGTCGCGTTCGATTCCGGACTGGATGATCCAGCTCCATCCGTGACAGGCTCTTAAGGCTGTAGAGTCACGAATGGCCACTGTTGCCAGTGTGTTTCGAGTTCGATGTTGTAGTTGTATGAGTTTCTGATGTTTTAGTCGTATAATTTTTTGGTGTTTTTAATGAAACATATCTAATACTTCTTGCGCTTTTTAATGAACCCTTTGATTGACAACTTAGCACTTTTACTCTGTCACTGTTACTCTGTCACTTTTACTCTGTCACTGTTCCACATGGACAATTGGGATTTTTTTTCTCTCTTTGTTATCAACGATTATTCGCAAAATTCATTCATAATGAGTTATGTTCAAGTTGTCCACATGTAATACAAATGTAAAAATTCTCTGTCAAATAAGCCAAGCAGCATGCTGTTTTACCAACTTAGTTTTTTTTATTCAATTTTTTCGGCGGATACATGTAAACATCAATTTGTCCGGTCGCATTCAACTCTTGGGTGGAACATCTCTAAAAACTAAGAAGTAGTTAGAATACAAACATTAGCTCAGAACAAAAAAGAAACGCGGAAAATAATGTGTCTTTTTTTTAAACTTAGAAAAACTTCCCTTGAAGAATGACGAAGCTTAGTAGCTCATCCTCTTCTATCTTTCTTTTTTTTGCTCCAAAAGTGACGCGATTCTGGGAGTCTCAGAATATTTTAGAGAATTCTTCCTTTTTTATTGCTTTTGATGTTATTGTTCTTTCAATTGATATTGTTTTATTATCGAAACATGAACATACTTAAGAACTGAAGGATCTCCTGAGTTCAGGGAAGCTGTGAAAAGAAGAGAGTCACAGAAGAAAAAAACGAAAGTTGAAAAGAAAAAATGGTATCAGACAGCGAGAAGAGTTTAGACGAGAAAAAAAGGGGAGAGGGTGAGAGGAGAGGATTAGAGACTTTAGAGAGGGGCAATGCGAAGAAAAGGAGGAGATCATAGCTGAGGGGAGAAAGTGATAAGGAAGATAATCTTCATGATCATCACGAGGTAATTGCTCATCGCCAGCAGAATAGAGGGAGATAGTGAAGTTGGAAAAGAAATAGGGAAAAGAGAGATAGAAATAGGAAGAAAGAAATGAGGAGAGAGAGAGAGGTTTAGGGAGAGGTAGAGAAATAGGGATAGTGATAGAGAGAAGAGAGATCAGTCGCGATAGCAGATACAGGAGAAGAAGGGTAGGCGTTAGAAGAGAGAGAAGCCTCCTATGATGATTTCATCAAAGCGGGGAAAGCACAATTTTGACAAAGATGAACTACATAAGACAACGAAATTGAATGTCTTTATGAGCGAAACCTTGAAGGATGAGGAGACTAACTTGAAGAGGAAGGATAGAAAGGGGCGGGCCGAGGAAGAAAGAGGGGGAGACTAGTTAAAGAGGAAGGCGTTGGACGAAGTTCCACATCTGTTGGTAAACTATGCCTGAAGAAATGAATAAGAACTGGAGCATGATCAGGGGTTAAATATGTGACCGGATCGGTCCCGTCGGCGGTACATGTACACACACTATTGACAAAAAACTCCCTCTCTTTTCTTACCCTTTTCCTTCATTCCCTCTTCTTTTTTCCTCCAAACTTTGAGCGGTGGATACATGTAAACCCAAATTGGGCGGCTCCATTTAACCCCTGAGCATGATGAATCGTAAGGGACCTTCTAGTGAATTTGTAAATCCCAAAAGTAAATTTGTAAACTGCAGGAGGAAGCCTTGAAGGCGTTCGTAGCTCCGGAGCTATTGGAAGGAGCCAACCAGTACATGTGCGAGAACTGCCAGAGTAAACAGAACGCTCACAAGGTTACTATATTCCAGTCTAGACGCCGAAATTGTAGCAGTATTGTTTGGCAGGGGAGTGTGAATGAAGCTGTTTAAGGGTCTACGCATAACGCAGTTCCCCTATCTGCTCACAATTCAGTTGAAGAGATTCGACTTTGACTACACTACCTTCAACAGAATCAAACTGAATGACAGGTATTTACTGGGTTTTCTACTACAATAATCTCCAAATGCAAACCCAATTTCAGAATTGTATTCAAATTTGAACCGGTAAACATCAATGAACAATCCGCACTCATTAAAGGATGGGAAACACGGTGTTTAGCTCATCCGATGTGTCGGTAAAATCTATGCAGAAATTTGTGTGCTTTGCTAAAAAAAACTAGTGATACGAAATCTCTGTTCGTATGGCATTCTATATTTTTAAATGAGTCTCTCTCGATATCTTTAAAGAGCGCGTCGTTCGCTTAAAATTACTCTTTGATCTACACGCTCATTTTTCAGGTATTGAGAAACAGCCTGATCAAGAGAAAAAAGCCGCTACCTCGAATGTTATCAAAAATACTCATGTAACTAAAATGTTATATTTTTCCAGAATGTCTTTCCCAGATGTTCTGGACTTGAATGGTTTTCTTCACGAGAAAGACAGGAACGACATAGAAGAGAAGATGGAAGTCTCTAGCGCAGGGGAAGACAGCACAGTGCCCTCGTTAATATTTTTTTTCTCTTTTTTAAACGAAAATTCCTTTTTTTCCCCATGCCTCTTCACATTTGTTTTCGGGTTATTGATTGAACAGTAATATGGTTGTCAGATTGAACAGAGTGCCAACTTATTACCAGCTCGTCTAGGAACACTCGGTTTTTCTTTTTCTCTCTCTATCTATCTAGCTTCCCTTACTTTTTCCCTCTCTCTCTCTCTCTCTCTCTCTCTCTCTCTCTCTCTCTCTCTCTCTCTCTCTCTCTCTCTCTCTCTCTCTCTCACATCTTTCTCGCTCTCCTCTGCAAAGTCCATTTTCCACTCACTCTTACTCTTTTCTATTCTCTGTCTCTCCGGCTCTCGGTTCTAACCGTTTTTAATTGTATTTAGTTGACATCAAATGATGTCATTCTTTCAGTTGCACCGATGGAGTTTCCATGGAAGAAGAAGAAGAAGGCGCAGATTCCTCGACCAGTTAGCCCTTAACGCCTTTCCTAAGTACACAAATGGTGAGAGAGAAAACACAAAGAAAACAAAGTTTAATCAAGGAAAATTAAACCATGTTTCAAAGAGAAGAACAAATATATATATATATATATATATATATATATATATATATATATATATATATATATATATAGTATATAACCACAAAAAAAAGTTTTATAAAAGTAAATGTTTTCCGGGGAAAGTGAAGGTTTTTTAACGTTGGGAGAAGGTGAAACTGAGGTTTGAAACATGAGTTTGAAATTTTCAGTGTTGAGGTCCGGATATTTTTGTTCATCTGAAGAGTTGTGTTTCGTGTTGATACTAATAATTCGGCACATGCCTTTCTACAATACATTTCAGGTTTTCAGTTATTTTATGAATAAATGAATAATGAAGACGTTGTGTGTTGTAGAGAAGAAAGTGGGATTGAGCCAGGCGGTGGATGAGGGCGTCCTCACCCGTCTTCTCAAAAGTGGCCCGTACGTCTACGAACTCTTCTCCGTCATGGTGCACCAAGGAAACGCCGCTGGAGGCCATTACTTCGCGTACATCAAGTACGTTTTACCAGGGTGAAAAAAATCTATGCGCTCTTCAAAAAGTACGAAAAACATTCAAATCTATGCACTCGAAAGAAAGTTTTTTTCGATTTTTACATAGGAAAATTCCAAATCATTGAAGAAAAAAATTCTAAACTCTTTTAAATTCTGGAAATCTGTGCGCTCGAGAAAATGTATGTGGGTGGTAAGAAACACCCTGCGTCTTACTTCAATAAATCTTTTCATCAATTAGCACGTCTTAAAATAAATAAAAAAGTTAAGGCTATGAAGGGAGCTTGTGTAAAACTTAATTCACCCTACTAAATCACAGCCTAGCAGTTACCCAGGAAGGAGTCACTCATTCTTCCAGTCACTGCTAGGCTGTGAATTAGTAGGGTGCTACCAGGTCGGAGCTGTATCCCGAATCATATAAGCACGTAACCTGCCTCGAGCGGGGTTGAGTGATATGAGAGTTATTAAAAATCGTACTGAATCGCTGGAAAGCTTAAGCTGATAGAAGTTGACCCGTGGTAGGCAAGAAAATATTGTAGCAGCGAAAATGTAGATGATGTTGAAGGAACATGGACCTGGGTAAGTGGATGTGTTTCAATGACACACGAGTGGAGTTGGCATCGCCGGAGGAGATTGAGAAGAGCTTCGGGGGCGAATCTGGCGGGTGGACCAACTCCAACACGAACGCCTACATGCTCATGTACAGAAAGGTTACTATAGTCGTTCATTGGAGATTTTCAATACGCTTCGTGGGTTTTTTAGTGCGATAGATTGTGTCTAAAGTTGTTTTGGATAGCATAATTGCTTTTTAAAAAAAACTTCAAGAAAAGATAGGGAAGAAAACTTGAGATTGCATTTTTCAGCTACTTTTTTGAAGAAACAATATTTGGTGGGATGGTAATAGTATTATCGTTGGCAGGGGTATTCAACCTTCTCAGACGTTCTGTCGGCGGGCCTCTGTTTTTCCAAGACCCTTATGTTAAACAAAAAAGGCGTTTGTACCTTTTTCTTACACACTAAGAAACCCCCGATCGTTGCTGAATCCTAGATGTAATGGTTCTTTTTCAGGTAGATCGAAAGGAGAACAAGAAGTTCTTCAGAACAGCAGACCTCCCTAAGCATATCCTGGACTTGAAGTCAAAGTGGAAAGAGATGGAGATTAAGAAAGAAGAGCAACGAAAATACGAGCAGTCTTTGCTGCAGGTTCACTTATCACTTCCAGGGGTTATTTAGTCATGACAGATCTTCTGTCGGCGGGCCTCTGTGTTCCAAATCTTTAGAGGGAACCTTATGTGAAAAAAAAGATAAGGGGGAGCCTTATGTGAGAAAAAAAGAAAAACTTTTTCACCCCTAAGGGGGGAACCTTATGTGAAAAAATTTTCCGCCTTCGGCGGGTCTCTGTTTTTCCAAGTCGTAAGGGGGGACCCTTATGTGAATTTTTTTTCGGCGGGTTTCTGTTTGAAAAATCATAAGGGGGACCCTTATGTGAAATAAAATTTCCCGCCTTTGGCGGGCGTCTGTCCCTTTTTCTTTCACACTAAAAAACCCCTTAAAAAAGTGATTCACTTCCATCTAAAACAGCCATAAACAAGCATAAGACTGTGTGCACAGATAGCGAAGTTGGTAGAGCTCTCGCCTGGCAACCGAGAGATCGCGGGTTTGATTTCCGTTCTCTGAATTTTTTTTGCCAATTTGGGGAGGATAACGATTCCAATTTGGAGAGGATAACGATTTGGTCCGGGCGTGGCATAGTGGTAGTGTGATAGACCATTGTGCGAAGAGTCCCGAGTTCGACTCCCACCCCGGACAGATCCACCCAAACCAAGGGGGTCAAGAAATGTTGGTAGTGCTCATGCACGAATCTGACTCTCCCCACTGCTGCTAATCACACTAGCAGTGATATAGCAGGCAGCCACTGGTTCTACCAGGATAGGTCTGTCCTGCATCTCAGGGGAGCGCGTACCCTGCCGCGAGGCGGGAACAGCGCGAGGAAGAAGAAGAACGATTCCTTTTCCCATGGGAAATACAATTATTCTCCATCGAATTGCAGCTATTAGTTCGACTAAGATATAGTATGATGAACTTGACTCAAATTTCAGGTCAAAATTCGACTTAACGCAGTGAATGTGCCCGACCAGATACTGGAAAGGAACAAACTGGAGCTCAGCATTCCTAAGACGACTAAATTGTGTGAGCTCTATGCCAAGGCATACGCTCATTTTCAAAAGGTTTTTGATTTTTCAAACGGTCTATTAACGAGTCATTGATTATTTTTTATTCGACTTTTTGATTATTTTGTTTTGTTTTTGACCTATAAGAAAACGCCGAGCGTTGCAGTGGGTGTCCTGTAAGAGAAATTATATGTATATTAAAAGCACACTTCTTATCATCAGCTTTTTTTTAAAGAAAAAAAATAAACATCCCGATTGAGATGTATGCCGAGCTGGAGTTGCCTCATCCCTCGAAGCAGAACTCGCGCTTGATACGGTGTCACAACTCGTCTTACTGTATGATGGAGGCGTACACTTCCCCTGCAGACATGAGCAAGAAGACCATTGAGAGTACTATTCCCTACAACCATGCTCGCTTCATCGAACTCAACTATTTATTCGATGTAAAGCCGGCGAACACGCCGACCTTCCCGGTGGTGCACACGAATGAGACCGTCACCATTGAGGTTGGAAGTCAGATGACTCGAATAGTCACTGTATATAATGACTTGAGAATGCGGAAATAGTCACCTGAGTGTTTCTTTCACCCGCACTCCGGGTAAGAAAAATCTATGAGCTCTTCAAAAAAGTCCGAAAAACATTCAAATCTCTGCACTCGAAAGAAGAAATTTTAGATTTTAACCTATGAAAATTCCGAATCTTTGAAGAAAAAATTCAAACTCTTTTAAATTCTGAAAATCTATGCGCTCGAAAAAAATTATGCGGGTGGTAAGAAACACCCTGATAGTCATTACATATACATATATTACTGATTTGATTTTGGTTAACTCGATCGTCTCTGATGGATGATGACTTGAATTGGAAATCCATGAAATTTGGCAATTTTTTCACAAAAGAGAAACTCTCAATACTTGAGTTGCTATTTTTTATAACATGTCATTCCAAACCGTCCGTCCTATCTTCTCAAAAATTACATGGAATAAATGAGTTGAATGGACTCGAAGGAACATGCATTTTTTGAGAGGACGGGTAGTTATTGATTGTTATGTAGGTTACCGATTTGTGGTTGTGCTTTCAGGTGAGGCCAGTCGACGTGGTAAATGGAAGGATCGCATCATCTTTTCTACTCCCTATAGCGCCTAATAATACGGTATCTTTTTTACAATAGAAAGATTCTTTCTGGGTTTTTTATTCAAGTTTTAACGGAATGTTTTTCTCATGAAAAAGAGATATGGATTAGGTACAATGACGTGAAATAGATTAAGAACGCACTTGAAGAAAAAAATTGTATTCAAGTAGGAAAAAAAGGCTCGAAAGTTGCTGGTGGAATATAGTTGGTACTCACTTGTGAAAGAGATTGAGTATTTGCAATGTGAGTGTATCGGGTACCCACTGGTAGAAAAATTTAGTTCTGTATGAATAAATATGTTGAAATATATTTTTACTGGCGTTATGGATTGGGTAATCACATGTAGTTTAAATTAGGTACTTGCACTTAAACTGGATTGGATGCAGGCATAATAAATTAGGTGCTTGCAGGTGAAAGAAGTCAAGAATCAGTTGGCGGCTCTCTTCAGAGATTCTCTTTCTACAGCAGTCCACTATAGACTGCTGGTAGAGAAGAAGAGTGAAAATAGGTTCATATTTTTTCTTTTAGTTTTTTTGCATCATAATAAATGATGTCACAGAGATTCAAACGGGTATTTCTTAATTTCGGAGCATAAAGACGCGAGTATCAGGTATCTTAAGATGGTGGTAGTGAAAAGCGGTCAGCAGAAGTCGAGTTCTTGTACGGCTTTAAGGGGTCTGATTCATGCTAGAAGCCGGAATATATCTTTTTGATTGTTACATGACACGTTGCAGAGCGTCACTTTGCACCGGACATTTTGCAGAGCCACACTTTGCATCCAAAGTATTTATTGTTGATTATTCACGAAGTGGTGATGGAATACATCAAAAAATTACAAAAACCTAACAATGTGAATTTTTTTCATGTGGTCTCGTTCCTAAGCTTTACGGCCTGGTGAGCGTAATTTCTGCCTAAGCTTAACCGAAAAAAACACTGAATAATAGCTGAAAGCAGACAATTAGGGCGAATTACCGGACGCAAAACTTTTCCGGTGCACATCAATGTAGAATATGGATGAGATGGTACGGTCCATAACATAGAATGAAGTGATGTGATTTCGAATATAATATAACAAATTATCTCTAACTTTTGAGCTTTTTTATAATGAAGCTAAATTTCTCTGAAAATAGAAAATTAAGGTTCGACCTGCTGGATAAGAATGATCTCAAGATTGTGCAGTTCCTAGAGAACACGGTTGGTCGCAGAGTCTTGTTTTCCCTACGATCTTTTATTTCAAGTTCTGAAAGTTTTTTCTCTCACATGTTTCATGTTTTGTAATTTGAAAAAAATATTTTAACAAAGTTCAGAAACAATTTTTTGACCCATCTCTTGAAAAAAAATTTCTCAGGGAATAGTGCCGACAGTTGTCTATGTCGACACGGGAAGCGGAGAAATCGTTTCCGAAGACAGGTTATTTTTTAGTTTTTCATTTTTCAAAGTTTTTGTAAATTTTTAGAGAAGCGTGGAATGAGACCGGTCTAAAGGCTCTTTATAAGTGAAGCGTGGAATGAGACCGGTCTAAAGGCTCTTTATAAGTGAAGCGTGGAATGAGACCGGTCTAAAGGCTCTTTATAAGTGAAGCGTGGAATGAGACCGGTCTAAAGGCTCTTTATAAGTGAAGCGTGGAATGAGACCGGTCTAAAGGCTCTTTATAAGTGCCGAGAGAAAGTGATGAGAAAGGCTGGAACACTGAAGAGGGAAAGTTGAGAGAAGAGAACGTAGATTATTTTTGGCGCGAATATTTATGCACCGACATAGCTATTCCGCTCACAATTCAATCCCTCTTGCTTATATCAACACTACTCATTGAAAAAATTTTCAAAGAAGTTTTGATCTATTGTTAGATATTTTTCAAATTAATTATTTGGTTTCTTGCGACGTTTTATTCAAAGAGAAAAATTGGATTTACATTTAAATAAAACATTTAAGAATTTTCTGTTTCGAAACAGCGAAATTTAATAAAAAACAACATTAAAAACCAAATGAAGAGCATAGTTAGAAAGAAAGAAATGTTTAAATTATATGCGGTTGCAGAAAACGATCCTTGATAGAATCTCGATTGTTCAACATTATCGATCGAAGCAAGTTTGGGATGGAGCTCAAGTTTCAACTCCCATCGCCAGGTTCTTCTACCGAAGAAAAATCTAGTCTCTCTGTCCAAAGTGTTTAATTTAGAGTTTTTCGAAAGGCCATGTGACATTATTTGCGCTGGTGGGTCAGTGGTCTTGCGTGGATCTGAGAATGCGCTGGTGGGTCAGTGGTCTTGCGTGGATCTGAGAATGCGCTGGTGGGTCAGTGGTCTTGCGTGGATCTGAGAATGCGCTGGTGGGTCAGTGGTCTTGCGTGGATCTGAGAATGCGCTGGTGGGTCAGTGGTCTTGCGTGGATCTGAGAATGCGCTGGTGGGTCAGTGGTCTTGCGTGGATCTGAGAATGCGCTGGTGGGTCAGTGGTCTTGCGTGGATCTGAGAATGCGCTGGTGGGTCAGTGGTCTTGCGTGGATCTGAGAATGCGCTGGTGGGTCAGTGGTCTTGCGTGGATCTGAGAATGCGCTGGTGGGTCAGTGGTCTTGCGTGGATCTGAGAATGCGCTGGTGGGTCAGTGGTCTTGCGTGGATCTGAGAATGCGCTGGTGGGTCAGTGGTCTTGCGTGGATCTAAGAATGCGCTGGTGGGTCAGTGGTCTTGCGTGGATCTGAGAATGCGCTGGTGGGTCAGTGGTCTTGCGTGGATCTGAGAATGCGCTGGTGGGTCAGTGGTCTTGCGTGGATCTGAGAATGCGCTGGTGGGTCAGTGGTCTGGCGTGGATCTGAGAATGCGCTGGTGGGTCAGTGGTCTTGCGTGGATCTGAGAATGCGCTGGTGGGTCAGTGGTCTTGCGTGGATCTGAGAATGCGCTGGTGGGTCAGTGGTCTTGCGTGGATCTGAGAATGCGCTGGTGGGTCAGTGGTCTTGTGTGGATCTGAGAATGCGCTGGTGGGTCAGTGGTCTTGCGTGGATCTGAGAATGCGCTGGTGGGTCAGTGGTCTTGCGTGGATCTGAGAATGCGCTGGTGGGTCAGTGGTCTTGCGTGGATCTGAGAATGCGCTGGTGGGTCAGTGGTCTTGCGTGGATCTGAGAATGCGCTGGTGGGTCAGTGGTCTTGCGTGGATCTGAGAATGCGCTGGTGGGTCAGTGGTCTTGCGTGGATCTGAGAATGCGCTGGTGGGTCAGTGGTCTTGCGTGGATCTGAGAATGCGCTGGTGGGTCAGTGGTCTTGCGTGGATCTGAGAATGCGCTGGTGGGTCAGTGGTCTTGCGTGGATCTGAGAATGCGCTGGTGGGTCAGTGGTCTTGCGTGGATCTGAGAATGCGCTGGTGGGTCAGTGGTCTTGCGTGGATCTGAGAATGCGCTGGTGGGTCAGTGGTCTTGCGTGGATCTGAGAATGCGCTGGTGGGTCAGTGGTCTTGCGTGGATCTGAGAATGCGCTGGTGGGTCAGTGGTCTTGCGTGGATCTGAGAATGCGCTGGTGGGTCAGTGGTCTTGCGTGGATCTGAGAATGCGCTGGTGGGTCAGTGGTCTTGCGTGGATCTGAGAATGCGCTGGTGGGTCAGTGGTCTTGCGTGGATCTGAGAATGCGCTGGTGGGTCAGTGGTCTTGCGTGGATCTGAGAATGCGCTGGTGGGTCAGTGGTCTTGCGTGGATCTGAGAATGCGCTGGTGGGTCAGTGGTCTTGCGTGGATCTGAGAATGCGCTGGTGGGTCAGTGGTCTTGCGTGGATCTGAGAATGCGCTGGTGGGTCAGTGGTCTTGCGTGGATCTGAGAATGCGCTGGTGGGTCAGTGGTCTTGCGTGGATCTGAGAATGCGCTGGTGGGTCAGTGGTCTTGCGTGAATCTGAGAATGCGCTGGTGGGTCAGTGGTCTTGCGTGGATCTGAGAATGCGCTGGTGGGTCAGTGGTCTTGCGTGGATCTGAGAATGCGCTGGTGGGTCAGTGGTCTTGCGTGGATCTGAGAATGCGCTGGTGGGTCAGTGGTCTTGCGTGGATCTGAGAATGCGCTGGTGGGTCAGTGGTCTTGCGTGGATCTGAGAATGCGCTGGTGGGTCAGTGGTCTTGCGTGGATCTGAGAATGCGCTGGTGGGTCAGTGGTCTTGCGTGGATCTGAGAATGCGCTGGTGGGTCAGTGGTCTTGCGTGGATCTGAGAATGCGCTGGTGGGTCAGTGGTCTTGCGTGGATCTGAGAATGCGCTGGTGGGTCAGTGGTCTTGCGTGGATCTGAGAATGCGCTGGTGGGTCAGTGGTCTTGCGTGGATCTGAGAATGCGCTGGTGGGTCAGTGGTCTTGCGTGGATCTGAGAATGCGCTGGTGGGTCAGTGGTCTTGCGTGGATCTGAGAATGCGCTGGTGGGTCATTGGTCTTGCGTGGATCTGAGAATGCGCTGGTGGGTCAGTGGTCTTGCGTGGATCTGAGAATGCGCTGGTGGGTCAGTGGTCTTGCGTGGATCTGAGAATTTGGTGGGTCAGTGGTCTTGCGTGGATCTGAGAATTTGCTGGTGGGTCAGTGGTCTTGCGTGGATCTGAGAATTTCGCGGGTTCAATTTGTTTTATTTTCTTTCCACTTGCACATATAATATGTGAATCAAGATAAATTTTTATGAGAGAACGGTGGACGTTTGAGAGAGCGCGTGAGCTTGTGATGTAAAAGAGAGAAAGCGTGTGGTCGTAGAATTTGTATCACTAGCTTTCTTGGATAGCGCATAGATTTGCGCATAGACTTTGAACGCACTGTGGGTTGAATAAACCCATTGTTCCAAAGTTTTTTTTTCTAGATTAATCCTTTCCTTTTGTTCACTTACAACAAAAAGGCGACAGTTGTTTTCAGTGGAAGTCGCCGCTCATATCGCTTCATCCGGCTTGAGTACGGTAGATGAGAACTGCACTGCGGGTGAAGAAATCGCCCTCCCAGAGGTGGAGAGAGGGTCCCGAGATGAAAGATTCGCCATGGGAGAAGATGAGGGGATGGACAGAATGAGTGCATACTCCGATGATGGAATGGTTCAGAGTGGAGAGCACAGTCTCTGCAACAATACACCACAGGTTAGAAAGGGTTTCAAGAGAGGCAGGGGATACCGGGAAAGAGAGGGAGGAGAGAGAGAGAGAGATAGAGAAAGAGAGAGGAAAGATAAATTTTATTGACGTTTGAAAGGTATTTTCGAGTTTTAATTTCTTTATTAAGTCTTGGAAGAGAAAAAAAAGATTTTTCCTGTAGATCTATTTGGATATAGATATGGAAGTAGAGTTTCACAGGTGAATTATGTCAAAATAATTTTTCAATGGTATTTGTTATACAATATATTATTAAGAGTCCTATCCGGCAACTCTTGCATTTTATAAGAAATAATATTTGGTTTCAAGTCATTTTGGCGTTATTTCAGACGATTTTCGCCGTAGAGGAGGCGATAGAAAAAGAAAAAGAAACGGTGAAAAAAGAAGGGAACTGAGAATTGAAAACATTGAGAGAAAAAACCCATTTCAAAACACTTCAGACGTAGTGAAAACTTAAATGTATCTCTAACACAGGGGTTAAATAGTGACCGGATCGGTCCCGTCGGCGGTACATGTACACACACTATTGACAGGGGTTAAATAGTGACCGGATCGGTCCCGTCGGCGGTACATGTACACACACTATTGACAAAAAACTCCCTCTCTTTTCTTACCCTTTTACTTCATCCCCTCTTCTTTTTTCCTCCAAAATTTGAGCGGCGGATACATGTAAACCCAAATTGGGCGGCTCCATTTAACCCCTGCTCTAACATGAATATTTATTTGAAAGCATTCCAGATGTCCCCAAATGTGTCAGAGAACGGTGACTTCATGATAGGAAGCGAGGGAGAGGAGGCCTTCTCTGAACTGCAGCAGGTGACTACTAGTCATGACTAGTTTCATAGTCGGATATTCTAGGTGTTGATGGTCGACCGATTGAAAGGTCATCAATAGGTTGCTGTATTTGTTGGTTCTCGCCCGCGTGAGTTTCTTTGAAGGTGATGGGGAGAATTCACGAGCTTCTTGTGGTAAAAACTCGTATACACAGTCTCTCTCTCTTCTCTCTCTCTCTCTCTCTTTTTTTGTCCTCTTTTCCCGCCTTTTTTTAGTTTGGGCTTTGGCTTTTTCCATCCTTCCTTCCATTTGGTTGGCAATGAAATCCGCAACATCAACAGGTCTCTACCACAAATCTAGAGGCTTAAGTCTAGTTGGGTTACAACGGCAGTTAAACAAGTGTGAACTACTGTGATCTTCCTCTACACATAAAGGACAGAGAGGAGAGTCAGTTATACCTATCCTATGACGGTAGCTATTCAAAGTGCTTGATTAATCACTTATAAGTTGCGATAAGAAGAACTTTTGTTCCTTAGTTAATAACCCCGTTGATTTATGGATCATGGATAGTTTGAACCCTAGGACCGGGTTTGGTTCGCAGTTTCTGAGAAATTTCATGACGGCTTCAGTATGCAGGTTTTTATGGATCTTCAAGTCGTAATATTCTCCCCCCCCCCATCCTTTCTTTCCTAGTATTTGTTTTCGGCTCGTTGGACCATTTATTCCCGTGTCGCTTTCTCCTCATCTCAAATGATTCGAGCCTCTTGAAGTATGTTTGAGTTTTGAAGTTTTTATTACGCGGAGTCTTTTGTGAAAAAATCGCGTGGGCGTCATAAAGAAGTCATATAGAAGTCATAAAGAAACAGCTGACTTTGAGCTGAAAAGGAATAATGAGGTGTCTTTACATAGTTGCCGCTCAGGAGAATGAAAAAAGAGGAGGTTAACAACATCTCCCAAGAGAGATTATAATCTCATCACATGTAATATTTTTGACAAGTGAAGTCCACCTAAAACTTGCAAATTTTGAATGTTGTTTATGCGGATACATGTGGAAGTGTGAGAAGCTAAAGTGAGCGAGAGACTGACAGGTTGCACGTTGCAGACTCTTGAGGCAAGTCTGGAGTCCTGGACGGCGAAGAAGAACGTCGACTGCCTCGTGGGTCCGATGACTCACCAACTACAGCAGCAGCGGCAGCCAGAGACCAGCATGGCCTCCTCCTCCGCCTCTCAGTCCACCGTTGTGCCAACCGAGAGGGCGACCATCGGAGAGGAGGTCATGAGCCACGACGTAGTCGTCATAGGCGAGGATGATCGAGGTCCGTTCGGTGGGGGTCCTTTGGTGAGCAGTGGGTTCCTATTATCAGCGAATTCGGTCCGGTCGCTGGAGGGTACCCCGTCCTGCGGAATTTCTAGTTTTTCTCTTTTTCCTTAGCAACATTGCATTGTTTTCATTGTCACATCACCTTATCCCTCGCTCCTTTCCGTGTTGTTTTTTCAGGGTGTTTTTACCGAACTACATTGTGGGTGCGATCTTTTCGCTCCACAAAGTAGCTAGGGGCACTTATTCTTTGTTGCATGGTCTTCTTTTTTCCCTATCACCCGCATTCGGTTTTCTCATTGATATTTTTGATCTACGCACTTTTTCTGGGAAAATCCTACCTAAAATTCCCTTTCATTCTCATTCAATTGAACCCCATTTTCTTCACTTTCATAAGTTACCTGAAAAACGCATTCTGCCGGTAAGATAGAGAGAGGGCTGGGTTCTATCACGATCAGTGAAATAACTTTTTTCCGTGCGTTAGTTCCATGAGATTCGATTGTAGTTGTGAGAGTGAACGTGGACTCTCGCTCGACGGTAGGAGCCATTCGACTATGGCTCTCGAGGAAGTTGAACATGGAGCCGACCGAGTTCTCATTTGCTACTCAGTACGATGAGTCAGACTTCTCCATGGTGTACGACAGCTTAGCGAAGGATTCAGAAGAAGTCAAAGCAGCTTGGGGAACGGTCAAGAAGGTTACTCATTTCATATGCATAAGCAGGGTTTTTTTTTAGTGTGAAAGAAAAAGAGACAGACGCCCGCCAAAGACGGGAATTTTTTTTTTTCACGTAAGGGTCCCTCCTTACGATTTGGAAAAACAGAGGCCCGCCGACGGCGGAAAAATTTTTTTTACATAAGGGTCCCCTTTTAGGGGTGAAAAATTTTTTCTCACGTAAGGGTCCCCCTTACCTTTTTTCACATAAGGGTCCCCCTTATGATTTAGAGAAAAAGAGGCCCGCTGACAGAAGATCTGTCATGACTATTTAACCCCTGTGCATAAGTAAACTATCAACTGACTAAACCTTTTCTTAGGGCGACTGGTCTACCGATCTCAACAAATAACCGTTCCATGTAACTTTTTTGATAGCCTTTTTTGAAATAAAAATTGAGAAAAATATCTAAATTTTGAAGATAAAAAGGTTTTTTTAACTGCAGGAACGGTTGATGAGTTGAGATTAAACACTTTTCAACCCACTCGGGCAATCGACCTTTTGAAAAAAATAAAAATATCTTTTACTTATGGTCAGGGGTTAAAAGAGACCAGTTGAAGGGATGTTTTTACGCATCGAGCTATGTGGAAATGCTATAAAGAATGAAAAGGGAGGTAGAGGAAAATTGTGATAGAACGGAACGAGAAGAGAATGTAGATCTTTTTCGGCGCCAACATGTATGCGACGAGACAGGTGGTCCGGTAGATATTTAACCCCTGTTTATGGGTTTATACTTTGGTTATACAAGGTGTTGAGCTTTCATTCATTCATTCAACATGAGAGTATTCATATGCAGATAATTGTCAAACTGCGACCGGCGCTTAAAGAAGATGAGAAGATGATGAAAGTTGTGCTGTTGGAGACTGAGGAACCGGATGTTAGTCTCATGCTCAATCGATAGTACATTGTTAACCAGGACTGAAGTATCCACCCTTTATCTTACTTGATCTAGGAAAATCGCTGACGTGTTGGGAACATTTTTCGGGCGGGCGACGCTTTGCTTTTTCTCGGTTTGACCTAACTGTAACCGGCCGTTAATATAATTTGTTGAACATGTCGAAAAATGCGGTAATTATAAACGCAATTTTATAAACGTATCCTTTATAAGGCAGTTTCGAAGCATCACACAAACACCGAGAGAATGATTCGACTTTAAGTGACTATCGCTGAGTGAACAGAATTTATGCCTTGGAGATTGAGCGGGTGACCCGGATAAATTTCACAGGTTTGCTATGTGAAAAGAAGATATTTCAGCGTGAAAAGTGGAAGATTCTTTTCGAGACGGCCGTTTCGAAAGAGACTCGAGTCGCCGATTTGCAGGATAGATGCCTTAAGATGTACAAGGACAAGTACCAAATACAACTCAGAAAGCAGCAGTCAGTCTACCGATCTCTATGATCTACCGAACGATCGATCTCGACAGGGCTATCGATCTTTACTTTTGACTTAGCGCTGTCTGATGTCGACCGAAGTCGGAATGAGATTTGTCTATAACTAACTAATTTTTTTTCACGACTAACTGTCTCATCATGCCTCCGCTGCTTGTAATTACCAGGGTGTTTCTCAGCAGCCGCACAACTTTTGTAGAGCGCATAGATTTTGAAAATTTCAGAGTTCAACATTTATTTTTTTATAATGATTCTGACTTTTCCTACGGAAAATCCGAGCATGGTTTTCAATGTTTTTTGGGGTTTTTGGAGAGCGCATAGATTTTTTAACCCGCAGTGCGGATCAGAGAAACACCCTGGTAATTACTCAACTTTTAGCTTTATATGATTTCAAGAATTTTTTTGAAAAAAAATTGAGATAAGAATCAAGAAATCACGTTTAAAAATTTTTTATTATTTTTTAGAAAGTTTTCGATTTTTTCTCTTTTTTTTCGCATTTTGCAGTCGAAAAACTTTTTAATTATCTAGATCGAAAAAAATTTTAAACTTTTTTTCGCCCTGGTTAGAATGTATTTAAAGAAATAAAAGCGGAAAATTATAGTTCATGTCTAGGCATTTGAATGGTACTTTTTTATGATATAATTTTCCTAGTGCTCACTATCGTTTCGCAGCAGAATATGAGCTACTCTAAGTCGAGATACAGATTTTTTTTTTCTTGTTGGAACTAATGACTGTTCTCTGGGTTACCGCTAGTCTGTATAGCAGCAGTGGGCGAGGCTCTCTCGGTGACCGCTAGTCTGTATAGCAGCAGCGGGCAGAGGCTCTCTTGGTGACCGCTAGTCTGTATAACAGCAGCGGGCAGAGGCTCTCTGGGTGACCGCTAGTCTGTATAGCAGCAGCGGGCAGAGGCTCTCTGGGTGACCGCTAGTTTGTATAGCAGCAGCGGGCAGAGGCTCTCTGGGTGACCGCTAGTTTGTATAGCAGCAGCGGGCAGAGGCTCTCTGGGTGACCGCTAGTCTGTATAGCAGCAGCGGGCAGAGGCTCTCTGGGTGACCGCTAGTCTGTTTAGCAGCAGCGGGCAGAGGCTGTCTGGGTGACCGCTAGTCTGTATAGCAGCAGCGGGCAGAGGCTCTCTGGGTGACCGCTAGTCTGTATAGCAGCAGCGGGCAGAGGCTCTCTGGTTGACCGCTAGTCTGTATAGCAGCAGCGGGCAGATGCTCTCTGGGCGACCGCTAGTCTGAATAGCAGCAGCGGGCAGAGGCTGTCTGGGTGACCGCTAGTCTGTATAGCAGCAGCGGGCAGAGGCTCTCTGGGTGGCCGCTATTCTGTATAGCAGCAGCGGGCAGAGGCTCTCTGGATGACCTCTAGTCTGTATAGCAGCAGCGGGCAGAGGCTCTCTGGGTGACCGCTAGTCTATATAGCAGCAGCGGGCAGAGGCTGTCTGGGTGACCGCTAGTCTGTATAGCAGCAGCGGGCAGAGGCTCTCTGGGTGACCGCTAGTCTGTATAGCAGCAGCGGGCAGAGGCTCTCTGGGTGACCGCTAGTCTGTATAGCAGCAGCGGGCAGAGGCTCTCTGGGTGACCGCTAGTCTGTATAGCAGCAGCGGGCAGAGGCTCTCTGGGTGACCGCTAGTCTGTATAGCAGCAGCGGGCAGAGGCTCTCCTGGTGACCGCTAGTCTGTATAGCAGCAGCGGGCAGAGGCTCTCTGGGTAACCGCTAGTCTGTATAGCAGCAGCGGGCAGAGGCAGATTCCTCGAACTGCTACCAATATTTCTTGTTGGGATTTATCTGACCAGAATGAAGTCAAAATTTTGAATTTTTTGCGTAACTTTTCAGTTTAAAAAACCCAAAAAAAGTGAAATTGTTTTCTTTCTTCTCTGCGATGCTGGATGATTTTTAGACAACATCTTATAGTATATCATACATGAAAGTAACGCATATATCTGATCAGATTGCTGTTCCGCTGTCTTCGAGGAAAACTGGCCGGAGTTTTTGGAGATTACAGAATTGGCGAACGTGGATCGAGTTGGAGTGATAATATTATCATGCAAATCATTCCTGGTCAGTATCGATTCTAGATGGAGCTTTTTACCTGCAAAGAAAGTAGGTAGATCAAAAAGTCCCGTGCTCGATATGGAGCACGCTCAAGTTAGCTTTCTAAGCTTGAATAAACGAGTGAGAGCATTATCAAATTGTAATGAAAGTCATAAAAACTTTATGATAACTCTCCTCTATTGGGAAAGCGTTTCCTTTACAGACGGTGTATATTATTATTTCAGAAATAGAAAAAAAAACTTACTGCTCATGTGGTTATGTTTTTGGAGAGGGTTGGGAAACAAGAAAAGCTTAGAAATTGAAGAGGATCTAAAGTTTTTTTAGAAGAAAGGCTACCGGCAGATGCTATCGCTACTCAATATGTCTCTATATTCGTTCGCAGATTCCGTCCAAGCACTGTCGAAGTGAGTTGATTTTTCTCTGAGAAATAACGGTATAGATCTTTTTAATTATAATTTTGCTCACTTTGTCTCTAGCTCTCTCTCTCTCTCTCTCTCTTTCGAAAACAAACAACCACAAATGCGTTGTTTCAGTTGGGACCAATCGATTTCGTTCTGCTGCCAGCGCAGTCGGTGAATCAATGGGGCGTTTTCTACGAAGTTCTCTCTGCGCACTCAAGAATTCCAGCGGAGAGACTGCTCATTGCGGATGTCTGTTTGCCCTGTTGTTTTGAACTCTACTTTCTTACGTTCATTTTGATAGAGAGTGGGCTCCATTATATGTTAATGTTGTTATTTGCCAGATCCACCCAAACCAAGGGGGTTAAGAGATGTTGGTAGTGCTCATGCACGAATCAGACTCTCCCCACTGCTGCCAATCACACCAGCAGTGATCTAGCAGGCAGCAACTGGTTCTACCAGGATAGGTCTGTCCTGCATCTCAGGGGAGCGCGTACCCTGCCGCGAGGCGGGAACAAGCGCGAGGAAGAAGAAGAAGTTGTTATTTGCCTAGATGTCTTGTCGAAGCGAGTTTTTCGGGATATTGTTATTATGGTTGTTTTATAGACTTTCTCTATTAGTATATCATTATTGCAGACACTCGGTAATGATTGGGACAAGTGGCCGTACGCCCGCGGGCGTATTGACCTACTGGAGAGTGTGCAGTGGAAGAACGCCTTTCCCTCGCTATCGGCGGATCTCTTCTACAACAAGATTGGACACAGAGTGCTATATTTCAAGTTAGTTTTCTGGGTGAAAGGAAGCGGAAAAAGCATGATGCAAAGAAGAGAAAGAGGCTTGCAGCTAATGTAATAGGGAAAGGTGATAGGAGCATGATATAGGGAATAGAAGTACAAAGATGTAAGGGGCGATGTCGGGCCGGAGGATGGGACGCATTATGCTAGGGGCATGATTCTCAAGAGGGGGAAGTGACTTGGCGCTGGCAAAAAAGGAGGAAGGGAGCGCAAATTCAAGGGAAGGAGGCAATGTTGTTGTTGTTGCCGGTTGTAGCCGTCATCGAAGAGAGAGGCCCACGTGATATGTTTCTTTTGGCTTCGTCTTTCGTTGTGTATGAATCGTCAATTTTAAATAGACATCTTCAAGAAGTTTGCCACTTCTCGTGGTTTCTCCCATAAGTCGGTGAGTGAGAGTGTCGTGGGGTCGCAAATGCAGTCGATCCAATCGATGACGCCTTTCATCGATTGGAGTTCGCTGGAGACCATCAGTGTGTGTATGGCGTTTGCGACGAGTTTCCCGTTGAGAGGGCTGTTGCTATGGAGGCTTCGGACTCGACCGTGTGATTGCAGCTCATGACGGAGGCAATGAAGCTTATTAGTAGCGAGAACGTTCAAGAAAGGGGTCTAAAGAGATTCTGCTTACAGAGACAAAGAAGAATCGGCAAAAGAGCTCTCAGAAGAAGAGAAGAAGTCCATCCGAATTAAGGTCAGTGCTACTCTCACCGTACACCTCGCTGCGTCAAACTTATTATCTGTTTTAGTGATTCACTTCTCTGAGCTAAGTATTTATTTATTCTATAAGCATACCTCTAGAACAGTTTTTACTAAAGTCCAGGGGTTAAATAGTGACCGGATCGGTCCCGTCGGCGGATACACACACACTATTGACAAAAAAACTCCCTCTCTTTTCTTACCCTTTTCCTTCATCCCCTCTTCTTTTTTCCTCCAAACTTTGAGCGGCGGATACATGTAAACCCAAATTGGGCGGCTCCATTTAACCCCTGCTAAAGTCCTTTTGAAAAAAAGAGGTTATGAACTATAGTCTTTCTCGTGCTTGTTCCCGCCTCGTGGCAGGGTACGCGCTTGTCAGAATTGAGAGAGAGAGAGAGAGAGACTTATCGGAGTACAGGCAGTGGCAGATCTCTGGGACACTGCTAGTGTGTATTTGACAGGAGAGCCAAACTCGTGCAAGCGCTGCCCACTATTCTCAACATTCTTGGTTAGAGTAGATCTGTCCGGAATGAGGGTCTTCATGGGGAGCCAACTGATGATAGCCGGAAGAGAGCAAATTCAATTAATTGTGTCTTACAGGATCAGGGGCAGCCGGCGGTTGTGAGGAGAAAAGAGAGGCCGTTGCGTATCCAGATGAGTAGTATTTCTGAGATATAAATGGCTCTTCAATATCTGAGTTACTTGTGAAATACTTGCAAGATAGAATTGACTTTTTACGAGATGACTTATGTACGAAATATGAATCACTTTTTGATATAAAAAGTTTAAAGTGAAATTATGATTGACTCATCTAAAAGCTAAGAATTCTTAAAATTTGATATATGAATAACTGGTCATATGGATAGTTCATCTCCGTCGTAGGAATAGGATGGTTAATCTCCGCCTAACTCATAGATAAAAATGGCTTATCACCAATGCTTGGATGACTTATTTCTAAGATATGCTAGCTGTGAGTGACTTTTTCTCGTGATATATGTAAAGCGTCTACTCCCTTCATCATTGCATGAAATGTGAGAATTTTGAGCTGTTAAGTATAAATACATTACAGCCCCTTCTTGTAGAGGGTTTTCGTTGCGTGACTCTTATATTATCAACTATTACGAGTTTTTTTTGTGACTTGATGTACTATTTGACTTTTACTGCTAAAATTCCTCATTCGAAAGATGAATTGTCGGTTCGCTTTCATCTTTCCAAGTAGTGCCTTTTGAGAAAGTCGACGAGAAAGTATGACTTTTTCGAGTCTAATCACTCTGTTCTTGTCCTCCCTTCCTTTTTCGAGTCTAATCACTCTGTTCTTGTCCTCCCTTCCTTATTCATGTAAACTAGGAAGAATATTACAAAAACTAATAAAGAAGTTTTAATTTTTACCAGTTTCCTCTCGCAGTTTACTGTCTAGTGTTTAGAAATAGAGCGAACGATAGTCTAATCTGCTTGTAGTTTGTTGGTGATGAATTCATTCTCAAACGGATTAAAAATGGGAAGCATTAAAGACAGCGAATTTTTTGTTGAGTCATTTGCTTCAAGTTCGCATTTCGAGTTATTTCTTCACCCATGTCAATTCTGTAGTTGAATATTAAAAAAGTAAACATTGTGATTTGCAAAAAACCATGAAATGTTTCATTTATTATTGATGATCGCTTGGGTGAAACTAAAGTGATGAAAACAAAGAAGGTGAGGTTATTACAAATATCAGGCAATTGACAAAACACAGTGAGGTTGGATGTAAATTGCACTACAAGCTTCCAGTTTTTTGAAGCTTTTTTTCGGATCCATGACACTTTGTTAGACGACAGTTTGTTACACGGCACTTTGTTACAGGTGCTTTTGTTTTTAGTTTGTTTTACTACTTTAATTTTTAGACAAATTAAGTCATTGAATCGACAGAGTCAAGAAAGAGAAATTTTTAATGCGGTCTTTTTTTAAAGCCGTACGGCATCATCAGCGTACATTTTTACTGAGCCTAAGCGAAAAAATCTGTGAAGTGCGTGTAACAAACTGTTGTGTAACAGAGTGTCTTGTAACAAACTGTTGTGTAACAGAGTGTCTTGTAACAAACTGTCGCAATACCGTTTTTTTCGCTCTGGCTTTTCGCTTCTTTTTTTTACAGCTTTCAGGTATTTTATACTATTTTTTTCGCTAAGCTTTTTTTTCGCTGACCATTGTACTAAACTTTTTCTTTTTTAAACACTGATCCCACATCCGTGGCAGTCATCCATTGTCATAACTTCTACATGTACAACTGGAATAAAGAATTGAATTTGGTAAGGGCTACGCTGACGAGGCCGTACGGCTTAGGAACCAGATCAATATGTGTTGAGTGTGTGGTATATACATCCTCCCTCACCTTTTGTTGAGTGCCTGGATTTTGTAACAACTTCACCTTTTGTCAATTGCCAAAAAATTATTCAGGCATAATCATTTTTGAAAGTACATAATTTAGCGTGCCTAAAAGGCGCATTATTTTAAAGAAGACTTATTTGTGATCTACTCAAAAGACGTGAAAATTACAAAGAAAATTCTAATTATTCATTTTTATTGTATAATATCAACAAAAAAGGCTAAAATATGGTTTTTGACAAAACAATGAATGTAGTGTACGAAAGGCTCAGTATTGACGTGTCAAGGTTTGTCGTGAGAGCTGAAACGTCTTTGGACAGCTCAAGTCTAACGAATTCGAAGTTGAGATCTCCTTTGAAAAAACTGGTTTACCAAGCCATGAATATCAAAAACAACTAGACATGTTAAACCAACAAACCATTACGTAAAAATTTTTGTCACTTACAAGCCAAATTCTCATACCCTGCGTCTTGCATACATTGAATTGCATTCACAAGAATGTGCTGCCTTGATACTTAGATGTTTTAAATTTAACATCCAGATACATTGACCTAATTCACATGATATCCAGATGAAACTCAAGTGTTAAAGACTGTGCTAATAGGGAAGTCTTAAACTTGAGATGTTAGAGTCATTAAAAAAATATGAAGTTTTAAAAACGGAGAATTTTCCTGTTGAACTCATAAATTTAACCTTGGAATTAAGTTTGTAAAGCATGGAATTTCTTGCAGATGAAGTTCAATATTTCATCTCATTCCATGCACTATTGGAAGTTGTGAACTATTAATCAATTCTAGATCACAACTTTGTCATAGTGGTCACATCATACGTACTAAAGTAAAATTTTCCCCAGAAGAAAAGTAGAAAACAAAATAAAAATTACGGGATTTCAGTAAAAAATACTTTATCAAAAATTCGAGTTAAACAGTTTTCATAAACACAGTATCTGCCTGTATTGAGAAAGAATGAGGGAAGGGAATTGTATTCTTTTTCGGGTTTTCAGGTAAAACTTGTAGGAAACTCGCTTTTTTCTTGTATTATATGCAGTTCCCAGATGGTCAGGCCTCAGGCCAACACTCATTTAGACTCTCGCATCGTATTTATGAGTATTGGCCGGAACTACAACTATATTTTATAATGTTTAGATAACTGTTATAAGGATCGAATGAAGCGAGCCGCGGTCTCCGGTAAGAAACTTGGGGAGGTTGCATTGCAATCGAAAAAGAGAAAGAATGAGGGAAGAGAGAAGACTGACGCCAGCTCTGCAGGTTTCTTTCGAGTACGGCCTAATAGCTGTAAGCATACGTTTTTTAAAGCGTCCGAAAAGACACATAGGGGCACTGAAAGCGGTTTTCTTTGAGACAGAAATCCAGTGATGGCAAAAGAAATCGTTTCCACCTTGCAGAAAACTTTGATTGATAAGGGTCTTTTCCCAAATGTTAAACAGAGTCTCGCTGAAGATCGAAACAGGCCTTAGACAGATACTTGCGTTTGAAGAAGTTTTTGTTTGCTCTGAGGTCCTGTCTAAAAAATTTTTATATAAATAGTTTGATGAGGATCCTTTTGAGTCCAGAGATTTTTCTATTTCTGCACTCGCACTGTAATGGGTGATCCGCGAGACCCATTTGTTAATCAAAGAAGAGCAAGAGGCTATTTCATTGGCACCTCCTTCACTCGACAGAGCTGAAATAAATAGCTATTCACCTAATCAACCTCTCACTGTAATGGAGCGTTAGAATATCACTTTTCACTTTGCTAACTGATTTTTTTTTCTGCTAACTGATTTTCTGCTATCTGGTTTTTTTGAAACATAACGATATCCCGTTTAAACTCTCTCGCTGCAAGAAAAAAAGACATCGCTGCTCATGTCTCGAACGTTACATTTCTCTCACTAATTGTACACATTTTAGGTTCTTTCTTTTTACCGTAGTCCATGTTTTCGTGGTGAGACATTAAAGCGTTCAAAAAACCAGATAGCAGAAAATCAGTTAGCAAAGTGAAAAGTGATATTTTAACGCTCCATAAGTAGCTCTGAGTTCATTGAGCGGTGATTGGAGATGCTGTTCAAAAAAAGCCAATGAAGCGGATCAAGAAGAAGGAAGTCGAAGGAGAGAAGGAGGAGGAAAAGAAGCTACGGCTGACTCATGGGCTCGCGGTCAGTGACTCACTCTTCTCTCTGTCATGGAGCGTTAAGTTTTTAAAAAAGGTGAAAGATAAATGGAGCACCGATTTCGAACTTTTTTGTGTCACCACGAATTGCCCTGAAATGTCAATGGAATACGGTGTTCTTATGTTGCTACTTTTTAGACGGAACAATCACTAGATTAAGCAATAAGAAGTTACAGTAATCTATTACCATTTCACGGCAATTCGTGGTAAGACTATAGAACGTACGAAATTTTTTATTTAGTTTAACGCTCCATCATTCTCGCTCTATCTTTTCATCTCCGTCTCTTTTTCTTTCTCATTTTTTCTCTATTACTCAATCTTTTTTATACCTCTTTCTCTTTTTTTGTTGTGAAGTTCCTCAATAAAAGAACAAAAAACAGTTGTACGTTTTTGTGAGGCCGAGACCTGAGGAGATGGACGGTCTTGACTTGGAAGAAACTTAAAACTGTTCTCAATGCAAATAAAAGTTTTGCAATTAATTTTTTTTATTCTAATTAGAATTTAGATTTGTTTTTTAAAGGTTCGAAATGCAGCCATCGGAAGTAGGAAGATGTTGGGATTTCATGCGAGTGCAGCAGGTTCTTAGAGAATGAAAGCGAGATACTATAACTGAAGGCATATCACTTATAAAGTATAAAGAGAGTATGAAAAGATATATAAAAGAGATAAAAAAGAGAGAAAGACAAGTTGAGGTGAAAAAGCATGTCATAGTTTAATTATTCTACCGCGAGAGGCTTTGTTGTGTGCTGAGGGGGAGTGGAGAGAGCGATCTATGATGCTGGTCGCGACGGAGGTCACCTACACGCGGTGCGACTGTGGACGACGCTACATGGCGTCGGACCCAATGGACCTCCAAACAAAACTTCCCAATGGAATCTCCCGCAAGGGACAACGAGGACGGCTTCCCCCGAAACCTCATTTTTTCTAACACGGATCAGAAAGACCCAGCGTCTCTGATCCGAACACTCCTCCAAATCGCTGGTATCGAGACTAACCCAGGCCCAAGATGGCCTTGTTCTGTATGCTCTCTTAACGCGCCTTCGAATTGTGTTAATTGTAGCAAATGTAAGAAGTGGGTACATTTCCACTGTTCCAACCTTAACAATCTTAATGATTGGAACCCCCAATGGAGATGTAGAATTTGTGAGAGAGCCCCGATCCAGCAGACTGCCTCCCAGACGGTAGCTAACCTGAGGATAATCCAATGGAACGCTAATGGACTGAGAGCCCGACTAACCGAGCTAGAGGACCTTTTACATGAGTTGAATGTTCACGTAGCACTCATCCAAGAAACCAAAATGGATGCTAATATTCCATCTCCGAATATCGTAGGTTACACGATCATAAGAAAAGACCGCTCCAACTTTGGAGGCGGACTTGCGATACTAGTCAAAGAGAATATTCGCTATGCTAACGTGACCTCCCCAACAACGGACCAGACAGCCGAAACACTCAGCGTGGACGTGCCAACCGACCAAGGAACCATAAGAATCTGCAACATTTACATCCCACCTCGATCGTCATGCCCCAACACATACGCGCCGAACTTCAACCGACTCCTAACACAGAAGAAACCATTCATTGTCGGTGGAGACTTCAACGCACACAATAAAGTTTGGAGTGAAGGTACGGAGGATAGCAGAGGAGATGAACTATGCGACTTCATTGACGACAGCGATCTTGTATGTCTCAACAACTCAAAGATGCCCACAAGACAAAAAGCATCACCAGACATCACTCTCGCCTCGAACGACATAGCCATCGACTGCAACTGGTCAACAATCAACAGAATGAACTCTGACCACCTCCCATGCCTGATTGACGTCGAAACACAGCCATCCAGCATCTCAAACGCACGTTGTTATACAAATTACAACAAAGCGAATTGGGAAGGCTTCGAAAGGGACATCAACAAGATTCTCATGGATTTCCCATTCGCCGGCAACTCAGTTCAGATGCACAAATTCCTGACCACCACCTTGACCAAAGCGGCTAAGAACAACATTCCCCGTGGAAAGGTGCCAAAATACACGCCTCACTTGAGTGAAGATGTGAAGAAGCTGATTGCAGAACGGGACCAAATGAGGAGGGACAATCCTACGGACCCCTCACTCCCCTCAATAATGGCCGAAATCTCCTTCCGCATCAACCTCGAAAAGAGGAAGGCTTGGGAAAAGTACATATCTGAAATTAGCCACAACGAACCGGGCAACAAACTCTGGAAAACGATAAAGGCTATCGACGGCAAATCAATTAAACCGACGCACTTGACCATCAGCCACGACGGGAAAAGTCTATGCCCAACATCTGCCTCAAACGCTTTTGCCAGAAAATTAGCTAAACAAGCCCCTAAAGAGGTCGACAAATCAGCAAGAAGCACAACACGACTAATTAAAGGCCTCAAACGGACAGACGCTCCCCAAATTTCCCTGGCACAGATCGAAGAAGCAATCAAGAAAACCAAAGGTTCCAAATGCCCAGACAGTGAAGGCATCTGCCCTCTACTTCTCAAAATGGCCGGTGAAAACTTCAGAAAATGCCTCTGCATCCTCTTCAATAACACGCTGCAGACAGGTATTATCCCGTCCAGATGGAAAGATGCAAGAGTGATAATGTTACCTAAACCAGGAAAGGACTCCAGCAACCTGAACGGCTATAGACCAATATCAATACTATCCCCTATAGCCAAAACATTCGAACGGGTCTTATTACCATTCCTGGCGGAAGGCTTTCAAATCGCTGACTGGCAACATGGATTCCGCAAAGAGCACTCGACTACTACCGCACTCCTGGAAATAACCGGGAAAATAACAAACGGCTTCAATCGGAAACCACCCCCGGACCGCACTCTCATGGTCGCCCTTGACCTCACTGCAGCATATGACTTAGTGAACATATCCCTTCTCTGCAAGAAACTCACTGAAACGAATATGCCAAGAGCCATCGTCCGATGGATGTCCAGCTACCTAAGAGGCCGTACAATCAAGGTAGATTTCCAAGGAAAAAGCAGTCGACGTCTCACATGCAGATCTGGTGTCCCACAAGGAGCAGTGCTCAGCCCCCTCTTATTCAATCTCTACATAAACAACCTCCCGCAACCCACAGGAAACACGCAGATGACAGCCTACGCCGACGACATATCAATTCTCTCCTCAAGCCCCTGTATTGAAACCTGTGAAGATCAGATCAACCACTTCCTACCGAAACTCGTAGAAGAATTGGAACAACGTAAAATGATCATATCCAAGGAAAAGACTACGGTCACCCTTTTCACAACCCATACAGGCGAATGTAAAAAAGAACCCAAGGTAGAAATCCACGGAACCCTTCTGCCGACAACTAAAACACCCAAAATACTCGGTGTCGTCTTAGACCAACTCGGCACCTTCCGACAACATGCAGAATACCTTAAACAGAGAACGGCCAAAAGACTGAATATACTACGTGCCCTCGGAGGAAGAACATGGGGCCAACAGAAAAACACCCTTCTTGCAACCAACAAAACAATGACCAGATCCGTTCTCAACTACGCCGCACCAATTTACTCCCCTCAATTGGCCGAGACGAACTGGAAAAAACTACAGGCAAACCAAAATAGAGCAATTCGGATCGCAACAGGAAACCTAGCAATGGCCGGCACAGAGCACTTAGCTCTAGAAAGCGAAATGTTACCCATAAAGGAGCACAACACGATGCTTACCAAGCAATTCGTTGCAAGAGCAAGACTCCTCCCAAACCACCCCTCCCATCGTCGATGCATGGAACCCAAACCACCTAGAACTATTCGTAAACATGCCAAGGACTTAGAAATTATGCTAGTAGACAGTGATCAGAAAGCCGCACTTAAAAGAATACATACTGAAACTGTTAGAAATTTCATTAGATCTTGCTCACCTAACCCAGTTCTAGGTAAGAAACCTCCCAGAATCCATAAATCAACGAATCAACTTCCCAGGGAACAACAAATAACATTATCGCAACTACGTAGTGGCTATGCAAGTTCCCTTAACAGCTACCTACACAGAATAGGAGCTGCCCTATCACCTCTTTGCCCAAAATGTTTAGAAGAGCCACATACAACTAGTCATTTATTCTCGTGTCGCTGTGACCACACACTTTTAAGAAGTATAGATTTGTGGAATAGCCCGACGTCTGTTGTTAAGTTCTTATACCAGTGATTCCTTTCTCTCTCTCAAAAAAAAAAAAAAAAAAAGGGGAAAAAAAAAAAAAAAAAAAAAAAAATAAATAAATAAATAAAAAAAAAATAAAAAAATAAAAAAAAAAAAAAAAATAAAAAATAAAAAAAAATAAAAAAAAATAAAAAAAAAAATATAAAAAAAATATAAAAAAAAAAAAAAAAAAATAAAATAAAATAAACCCCGAGAGAGAAAGAGAAATAATGTAATTAGATAAATGATGTAAGTAAGGTTATTGTTTTCTGAGCCATGTCAAAGAAGACCTCGTCTACCCAGCCGGAGACCTACGGCGGGCAATCTACAACAACAACATCTATGATGCTCTCTCCCTTGGATGCTCGGCTTTCGCTCTCTTCATTAGGAATCAGAGGAAGTGGGAGAGCCCTCCAATGGACGAAGGCGCCCTTGAGAAGTGGAACAGAGCTATCATGGTTAGAAGCATTGTCATGAAAGTGAGAGAGAGAGAGCAAATAGAGAGTGAGATAGAGAGATAGAAATAGAGAGAGGGGGGAAATGGAGAGACAGAAAGAGATAGAAGGAAATAGAGAGTGAGATGAAATAGAGAGGGACACAAAGAAAGAGATATAGGAAATCGTTTCCGCATCAGGAGAGAGATGAGGATAAAGATGGAGATTATAATTATATAAAAAGAATACTCAAAAATTTCCAGGAAACTAAATTTCCTCTGAATCAAATACTGCCGCACAGTTCATATCTTCTGAATCCCGGTTCGCCCGATGCAGTGAAGCTGCAGAAAAGCAGGAACGGAATGGTGGATGAGTGTCTCAGGGCAGAGAGACTTGGCATCAAGTTGCTTATTCACCGCTCCACATTGAGAGTGAGAGATAGAGAGATAGAAAAAGAGAGAGGGGGAGTGAGACAGTGAGTGAGTGAGAGAGAGAGAGAGAGAGGAGAGTGAGTGAGAGAAAGAGAGATCAAGAAAATCAACATGGTCGAATTTGGTGACATACGAAATGAATGAAATTCATGCGATGGATTTCATTCATTATAGTCTCAGCCCATCGTTGCTTTAAACGATTACCAAAGATCAAAAACTTGACATACGAAAGATTGGGTTTTCAGGTCTATGGGATTTATGTATTAAAAAAACCACAAAACAGGACGTGTTAACCTGTAGATTTGTTGATGAATCGTCTGAGAAAAAAAAGAAGCCCACAGAAGGCAAAGCAACTTCCTAGGCAGTTCAAGTTTTTTTGTACTGTGAGAGTCCGATTTGTCATGTTAGGTTCCGCTCTCGGAGACAAGTTCAAAACATGGCAGAACTTGTACATTTAACCTCTCTTTGAGCTAAGTAGATCAAATTCAGATTGTACAACTTTCATCCGGGCTCCACGACAGGATCTTGTACGGTGGACGAATGCGTTCGAACAATAGCCGAGTCAATCAATTATGTTATCGATCGAACAAACAACGTCATTTTGGTGGTTACTATCTATTTTATCATCGCCAGGACTTTGCTGATTTGCTCTATAAACCAGCGAAAAGTTGACGAAGAGATTCAAACTTGTTTGGTATGCTCTGTTAATTGAGATCGAGACCATGGCTGGACAAGGCGGTACTGTTGGAGGAAAATTTGAGGAGATCAGAGATATCATCCAAGGGGTCAACGAAAAGGGGAGAGTCGGAGTTTGCATCGACACTTGTCATATATTCGCAGCTGGTTCGTTTCATTCCTCTCTAGTTGGGAAGAGAATCAAGTAAATGAGATCGTGACTTGTACTATAATAACAATATTAATAATACGTAGTAGATCGCATTCAGTTTGTTCCCAGACGAGGAAAACATTTACACAAAAAAACTGCAGCTGCATTGAAAGTGTGACACTTTTTCTGAAGTGAAAAAAGGTTAAAATGTTTGTGTGATCTAATTTTGATCTAATTTTTTGAACTTTTGTGAGATGTCTGAAACTCCTTGGTGTGATACCATAGCAAAGAAAGAACTTTTGTGAGATGTCTGAAACTCCTTGGTGTGATACCATAGCAAAGAAAGAACTTTTGTGAGATGTCTGAAACTCCTTGGTGTGATACCATAGCAAAGAAAGAACTTTTGTGAGATGTCTGAAACTCCTTGGTGTGATACCATAGCAAAGAAAGAACTTTTGTGAGATGTCTGAAACTCCTTGGTGTGATACCATAGCAAAGAAAGAACTTTTGTGAGATGTCTGAAACTCCTTGGTGTGATACCATAGCAAAGAAAGAACTTTTGTGAGATGTCTGAAACTCCTTGGTGTGATACCATAGCAAAGAAAGAACTTTTGTGAGATGTCTGAAACTCCTTGGTGTGATACCATAGCAAAGAAAGAACTTTTGTGAGATGTCTGAAACTCCTTGGTGTGATACCATAGCAAAGAAAGAATCAGGAAAACTGTGCTTCGAGAAGACTTTTCTCGTGTTCAAATAAAATTTTGTTTCAGGGAGACAATACCAGTTTTTTGGCGAAAATGTTTTCTATTAGATCGATAGATCTTATTCCTTGCAAATAGATCTTGAATATTTACAAAGGAGGACTGTCGCATGTGCGAGTTCAGTTATACCACATAAAAAGGTGTTTTATCTGACGAGCAAGAGTTGATTTGATGCGAGAGCTTGGGAGTCTACATGAGTTCATAAGAAATTAGAGTAGAAGGACGAGGAGTCGAAAACTTGAGTAGAGTGAAGTGAAGTCATGCATGATGTGCAGGGGAGGGGAACGATGGTTTCACGGGGAAATGAAAAAAGGGAGGAGAGCAGATGCGACCGACTCGAGGGCAGGGAGAGAAAAATAATGGCACGGAGAGAGATAGAATGAAGAAAAAAGAAAGAATGAAAAATTTCGCATAGGACATTTTCGAGTTTTTTTTTTGTGAGAATAATTAGATGACCACATTAAACAATATAATAAACTAGGATATTTATAAATTGTGTATTGTAATGTTTATTAACAACTATTTATCACACATATGTATGTAAGTAACATTGAACATAAAAAAGTGTGAAACGGGCTGCGACTTCTCTCCGTTCATTCGACTCGTGAGTCAAGGAGACACTCTTTCCTTCCTGAGAGATACATTTTGATGATATAAACCTACCGGGAAGAAAAGAATGAAAACATTGCAGGATATGACATCAGAAGCAAAGAGAAGTACATGGAAACAATGGCTGAATTTGATAGAATTGTAGGTTTCATTCGACTGAAAGCTGTGCATCTTAATGACTCTAAAGGTAAGTTTTACAAATTCTAATTCTTTTTAAATAAGTTTGAAACTCTATAAATTTGCTAATTATTGGATACATTGAGTAATGTATACGCCTTTTCAGCAAAGCTCCATGATCAAGCATCTAATGATAACCAGAGTGTTTTCCACTACCTGCAAAAGAAGCGTCTATATTATAACGACTATGTATGAGGAACGGCATGCTTCGGAGTGACACCAAAAACAAGCGATAAAATGTGTAGAGTGCTACCTGCACAAACATATATAATATGTACATATAATACATAGCTTTTTGAGTAGAGCATAGGTTTGCGAATATATCTTACCTGTCGTGCTGTTTTGAGGAAAAAATCTAGTTGCATTCGCATACTCAGACATCATTGTTCAACATTGAATCGTTATATTATATTGATTAAAAATGTATTGATTGATTTTCAGGTGCATTGGGTAGTCATTTGGACAGGCACGAGCACATTGGGAAGGGCCTGATCGGGTTAGATGCATTCAAGTACATCATGAACGATGATCGGTGAGCATACTCAGTTTCAAAAGAAAACAGTGACGCTATTCTGTATGAGTACTAAACAGTAGATATACATGGTGTTAATACTGTAGAAGGTACATGCTTCTGTAGGAAGTAGTAACACATCGAGAAATTAGTCTTCCGTAAAAAACACAATTTCAAGGAGTATTTCTCTCTACTCAATTTTCAGAGCTTTCAGGACGATTTAAAGTTCTTGTTGAACCAATCCCAAAGTGTTGAATCAGTCGAGGAAAAAGTTTTAATTGAAAAACTAGGAAAGCAGTCGAGTGAAGGCGTTATTGATAAATATTTTCACATAAGACAGGGTTGTTGGTTTGCTTTAAATAACACTTAGAACCTTCCAATTTCAAGGGAGACTTGAGATGTTTTACGTTGATGCTTTTCATATTTTTCTCGAAATCACATCTGAATGAGAAGAGAAATTGATCGAATTGCAGATTCAATGGGATCCCTATCGTACTCGAAACACCAGAAGGAGATTACGGTAATGAGATGAAGTTACTGTACGGATTGGAGGACAAGAATGTATGACGAGTTTTTCTTGTCACATGTGTCAATTTTTCTCCTCGTCACAGTTTTAGCCCTAATAGTTTAAGAATTCAATTATACTGCGACAGTTATCAGTCAATTCGATCAATTATGCTTTTTTGAAATTTTTTCTTGAACGATATTTCTCTCGACTAACTTTCACTGTTTCCTCCAAACTTTCAATTTCGCGTGTTCAAATCGGGCTTTAGTGTGAATGAGTTCTTCTCTTCGATTATCAACCTTCGAAATCATTTTGAAATTTGTGTCTAAATTTGAGCAACTAATTTATTTATGTCCCTATATTCCTTTGTGAACGAGATGAAACATTAACTCTCATGTTGTTGTTTTAAGTACGTAATATAAACTCCTTACTCAATTCTGAATTGATTGACTTGTCTTACATTATACAAGAGGAAGCACCGGATTTTGCGAGTCACTGAGAATGAGAGAAAGGATTATGAAAACATGAGATGAATCAGCGAATTGCGTAGGAAAGAAATGATAACTCCATGAAACACTTCTTCGATAAGTATTTGCTTTTTTCAAAAGGCTTTGAGGGCTTATACATTGCTTTGAGTTCTATTATGCCGAACTCATGATTATTTTCTAAGCAGGAAGTATTTGAATCGGATGAACGCTCCGGGGTCGATTGTTTTTATTACTTTATAAACAATCGTGAGTGATATTTGATATTTGTCAGCATTGAACGACTGATTTGCGTTAAGCAGAATTCAGAAATCAATTAAAAGAGATTCAGATGAAGCTGCTGGCCGCAATATGAACTCAGCTCAAAGTTGTATAATTAAAAGAAAAAAATTTGTATTGTAAAGTAATAAGCTTTTTATTTCCAAGTGAAGTAGACTTAGTAATTATTATCTAAGCAATTAATGTAGGATCCATGACATTTGCTACCAAATTTTCTTTTTAAGTCAGTTTTTTTGATACGGTGTCGTTAGCCTGAGCCGTACGGTCTCGTTAGCGTAAATTTTACTAAGCCTAAGCGTTTTTTAATCTAAAAATAATTTTAATGTAGATTTAATTGTTTGATGTGAAATTAATTTTACTGTTAAAATAGAAAGGGAAAAAACGGCCTCGTTAGCCTAAGCCGTACGGCCTCTTTAGCGTAAACTATTACAAATGTAGAAATAATTTTTATTGTAAAAATAATTTTTTGATGTAAAAATAATTTTTTTGTAAAAACTTTTTTGATTGAAACGGAATCCCTGATGCTCAAAAGGATCACCTATGAAGAAAATTTAGGAAACCGTAGCGTTTAAGCCAACCAGGCGCTGCCAATTAAACTGCAGTACCGCCTAAATCAGTTAGTGAAAAATTTTCATAACAATATATTTAACCAAAAATTAGTTATCAGTAATCAGTAGTTCAAGAAAACCTGTTTTCAAGTTTAATTTTGTTCAGAAAATTCTATTTGAGAAGCAAATGTCGCGGTAGCAAATGTCGTGGGTAGCAAATGTCGTGGTAGCAAATGTCGGGAAGCAAGTGTCGCGGTAGCAAATTTCGTGATACCATTTATGTAATACTATCAAAGGTTAGAAAGCTTGTTTTTTCAAATAGTCTATTTAGTTATACAAATCTATAATATATGTGGAAGGCGAAATCACCACCAGCACTTAAAATTGAAAACCTAGAATTTTTTTCGTATGACTAGTGACTAGTCACTTGTCCTTTTTTGAACTGTCTTTTTGTATTTTTTTCTTTTCCATGTCATTTATGTGCACGGAATAAATGAATAAGCAAATAGAAAAAAGCGACTCCCCTCAGGCACCCGCAAGAGGAGGAAATGGCCGCGACTCCCCTCAGGCACCCGCAGGAGGAGGAAATGGCCGCGACTCCCCTCAGGCACCCGCAAGAGGAGGAAATGGCCGCGACTCCCCTCAGGCACCCGCAAGAGGAGGAAATGGCCGCGACTCCCCTCAGGCACCCACAAGAGGAAGAAATGGCCGCGACTCCCCTCAGGCACCCGCAAGAGGAGGAAATGGCCGCGACTCCCCTCAGGCACCCGCAAGAGGAGGAAATGGCCGCGACTCCCCTCAGGCACCCGCAAGAGGAGGAAATGGCCGCGACTCCCCTCAGGCACCCGCAAGAGGAGGAAATGGCCGCGACTCCCCTCAGGCACCCGCAAGAGGAGGAAATGGCCGCGACTCCCCTCAGGCACCCGCAAGAGGAGGAAATGGCCGCGACTCCCCTCAGGCACCCGCAAGAGGAGGAAATGGCCGCGACTCCCCTCAGGCACCCGCAAGAGGAGGAAATGGCCGCGACTCCCCTCAGGCACCCGCAAGAGGAGGAAATGGCCGCGACTCCCCTCAGGCACCCGCAAGAGGAGGAAATGGCCGCGACTCCCCTCAGGCACCCGCAAGAGGAGGAAATGGCCGCGACTCCCCTCAGGCACCCGCAAGAGGAGGAAATGGCCGCGACTCCCCTCAGGCACCCGCAAGAGGAGGAAATGGCCGCGACTACCCTCAGGCACCCGCAAGAGGAGGAAATAGCCGCGACTCCCCTCAGGCACCCGCAAGAGGAGGAAATGGCCGCGACTCCCCTCAGGCACCCGCAAGAGGAGGAAATGGCCGCGACTCCCCTCAGGCACCCGCAAGAGGAGGAAATGGCCGCAAAAGCTGACTATACATATAGTGTACTTGAAGTGCGCAACCGTTCCTTTCCACGTTCACTCAGATTACGCTCAAGTTTGGAGATAAAAGAACGAGTGTTTGGTTCAAGCGCAGACAATTTCCTGTGCGTTTAAGCTTCGCCATGACTGTGAACAAGAGCCAACACACAGAGAAAAATGATCACTTTTGATACATTTTCTGAACAATATAAAGGAGATGATGTGGTCAATGTCCTTTTTATTGTTCATTCTGTAGTAAACCTCGCCCTAGATCGCAAACTTCAAAACTGTTCACCTGTGGTCAATAATATTGTTCACTTGCAAAAAAAGTGTGCAGTATTAAACCTCGCCCATAACTTGCGAGATATTTCGTTCTTGTTTTTCATAGCCTTTCTTTGTTTTTTTCAAATTACAAAAAAATGTGTTTATATGGAATGTAATGAACACTTCAAATTTTTTTCAAATCAACAAACAATTCTTATTTCAAGAAGCATGATAAAATCGTTATCGGAATAATCAAAGGAAAGTATTTCATCAAAATCTCGATGAACACAAACAGAAGAGTCAATTTTATGTTTACATTCCGAACTAATTCAATAAGATTTTCCCAAGCTACGATATAAGAACAAGTGTAGCTACCATAGTTCAACAGAAATTCACCGAACTCTATTCAAAACTTTACTTAACAAAAACGACTTAGAAACTGAAAAATTTACAATCTAAGTTGTTAACACACGAAGAACTAAATCAAAATTTAGAGAGAAATCAAAATTTGATAGAGTTCTCTCTTCAATAACTTCTGAACAAGGCTCTTTTCAAAAAGATCTATTCAATCGAACTAAATGTCCAGACACGTAATTATTCAACAGTAAACGAAATTAAAAAGCTTTTTAATAGAACATGTTACATGTAAACGGTGGTAACACGTCACTTTGTAGTGCGTCACCTTGCACCGGTCACTTTGCAGAGCTTCACCTTGCAGAGCGTCACTTTGCAGAGCGTTTTTTTGTATAGTGTGCACTTTTCGTTTAGTAGTTTGAATCGGCAGGTTATTTGAATTATGTATGCATTGAATTGGTTTTACTCTCGGCTTCTTTTTTCTTTCGCTTTCTTTTTTCTTTCTTTTTCTTTTTTATTTCTCTTTCTTCTTTCTCTTTTCTTTCTTTTTCTTTTTTATTCCTCTTACTTTTTTCTTTCTCTTTCTTTTTCTTTTTTCTTTCTCTTTCTTTTTTCTTTCTCTTTCTTTTTTCTTTCTCTTTCTTTTTTCTTTCTGTAAATAAGAGTATACTCAAGCAACTGATTTTTATACCGAGCAGAGGAGCGGATTGTTCGCATAAACTTGTGAAAAATCGTGTGGTGTGACGGGAATCGAACCCGGGCGAATGCTCTCTTCACTGAGCTACACACGCACACATGATAAAGAATTTGTGCTGAGTTAAACGCATTGGATTGAGAATCCGGTAGACGATACACTTTGATCTGTGTCTTGCCTTGTTGATGCGTTGTTGAGAAGAATAGGATTTCGAACGTTTCGCTTTATAAAAGCATCGTCAGCGAAATGAATCACCTAAACACAATGGTGAGCACAGCAGAAATATGTATCAAAAAGGATAAGAAAAAGAAATACAAATCAAAATAACGAACCAAATAATGGTGATACAGCTACAAGAGGTGGCTGTGATATAGAACACAATTGAAGAACCACCGAAGAAATAATACGAGAGAAAAAAACAGAAAACAGAAAAACAATATAGATCAAAACAAGCGAGATGATCCTAAGGAAGGGGCAGGAGGGAGAAATGAGAGAGCTCTTCTGCCATTTCGCTCTTGTTGTTAAGGTCAGGTTTGTGAGTATCAATCAGCAAAGCCTCAATAATTCTACGGCGAACCATATTAGTTTCAACATGCAGGATAGAACCGGTGAGTACAACTGTTTCATTAGGATGAGAAACAAGAACGTGCTGAGAAAAGGCATTAGTTGCGTAGGAAGGGGCCTTTGGATTCTTAGTAGCACGTATATGTTCCGTGGCCCTGGTATGAACTGGACGGCCTGAATGTCCGATATAAAACATCCCACAAGAGCATGATATCTTATATATTGCACCTACTGTACAACAGACACCGGATCTCGCAGAAGGGCAGAAAATTCATGTTTCTGTATTGTAGCAAAGACGGTCATTATTGCGATTTCTACATAACAAGGTCTGAAGGGAGGCCGGCGACCTCTCTAAAACATCAACATTGTCTAACCCTACATCACGAACAGCACAGCGTCGTCCCCTACATCACGAACAGCACACACATGATAATGCACATTTTGAGGCCCTTACAACACTTGTCCCTGAGTGTGAAGTCTGTGCCTAAAATTCTAATTGAAAGGCAGTTTTTAAATAAAGTTCTTCTCAGGGTAATAACGAGTTTTCACTCGAGTTTTTTAATTCACATTTATTTCCAAAACTTTTATTTATTCCAAAACTAACAGAAACACAACAGAAGTAAAAATTATTTTTAAAAAACCACAGACGGGAACACAAGGCCAGCAGAGCATTGGGCACGAGAAGAGTGAGGTGGAAGGCGGTTTCAGCTACCTCAAACATATGTTATTAAAACTTTTTGATATTGTTTAGTATATAAAAGGAAAACTAGAACTGAAAGAAACAGATTTTAAAAAAGTCAAGAAAGTCGTGAAAACCTTCAACAACATTTAAATGCACTTTTAACGACGATAACCCTTTGTTTGTAACCCAATTTATGGATAAGAAACCTTTTAAAAAACAAAAGCTCAAATTTTTTTGATAATTAAACCAAATAAAATTCAACTTTAGTTTATTTTTGTTCAGCGAGCCCTTATTTTTTTAAATAACCACCTCTATTGAGTTTCAATGGTAGTTAATTGATATTTGATATTAAGAAAATTCAATTATATTCCGAAACTTTTCAAAATGAATATAATACATACATATGTAGTGAGAAGGTCTCTCTTGAAGTGTTCTCTGCTTGTCTTTTCCAAGTCCCTCCGTTTGTCCCTCCCGCTTGTTCTAGTCCATCCCTCATCATTCTTTCTTGCTCCAGCCTCTTATCGCTTGCTCTCTCTCTCTCTCTCTCTCTCTCTCTCTCTCTCTCTCCCTGCCTCTCTCTCTCTCTCTTTCTTTCTCTATCTGTCTGTCTTTCTCCCTGTTTCTTTCTCTCTTTCAGCTTGGTGTTTTTTGACGCTTCTCGCCTCCTCCGCTCCCAATCTTCCCTCCTTTCTAACCCTGGCGTCTCTGCTCTTCGCACGCTGCCTCGCTTCTGTTACATTCTCTCTGATTCTCCACTGCCTGCGTCCTCTCTGTCTGTTCCGCTGCGTCCCAGCTGAAATGGGGCAAATTGATTCTTTCCTCAGCAGGGCGGCCTCTTGCTTTCCACTTCAAAACGCTCTCCGCTTGAGACGTCTTCGTCTTACAACTTCTGCTATCCTTTCTTCTTTTAATTTACATACAAATCCACTGAAGGGTTTTCAGGTGGAAATTTCAATCCACCCATGTGTATATTAAAACTTGAGTGTTCTTGATCAAAAAGTTCTTTGGCGTTTCTTGGAGGAGTAACTACTGTGTTTTTTGATTACTTTAATATGAGGCTTGTTATTCGATCTGAATACTAGGAACTTAGCAATACCCCGTGAGATTAAAGATGGATAAGCTTGGTATAGCGAGGTCATACTGCCTATTTACTTTTCTTGCTCTTCCAGAGTTTTTAAAAATTCTAAAGAAAAACGAGTCCTCATCTTGTCGAGAAAACTTATTCTAAACATTCGGATTGATAATATTGAAGAATGAAGGACGAGGTGATTACTTTGGAGACACATGATGACGAGCCAGCGGGAAACGCTTCACCTGCGACTGGTCATAGCAAAGAAAAGGTTTCTTGCTGGCTTTCTTTTAACAACCGCTAAGAAAGTTCAAACTGAAATGCTTTTTCATTAGTGTCGTAGGACATGAAAAGAAATTCAGTTTAACAAATCCTTTTATTTTTCCACTCCTGACAGCATGAATGAGAACTCAAAATTTAGACCGGAACGTTGATCAAATTTGGATGTTACTGCCCTGCGGTGCTCAAATAGTGCTGGGTCTAGGAATCTAGATGAGTGTGGCTTTTTAACCTACTGATCTGACTGAAATTTGTAGCAACTTTTCAAGTGACTCATTTAACATATGTACTTTTTAACCGACTCCAATTTTCGTCGATGTCCTATTATAAAGTGGTCAAGGATTATCGTGAATAACTTTTCGTAGAGTTGTCTGAATTACTTGAAATTTTCAGGGTTTGCCCAACTCAAGACATGAAACAACTTGGTAAATTTTCAAAAAATTATCATACACTTGAACATTTCTACCAACTTTGGAGCGATTTTATAGATGAACGTTTTTTTAATATTTTTATTTTAATGTATAAAGAAGCCTGAAGCATTCTTCTTCTCATAAGTAACCCTTTTCAAACAATTTCAAAGTTTTCTTTTCTTTAAGTTTTATGCATTTGAAAACAGGCATGAAAACATAAATTTGAATACCGATCGAATGGAGACTGCCCATCCTGTTTTGCATATTCAAATCATCAGAATTTCTTGTAAAAAAGTGCCCGAAAGGCATGTTTTCAAATGCGTAAAACTTAACGAGAAGATATGAATATTATTCGAAAAATTCTTATGAGAAGAAGGATAATTCAGGCTTTTTTCTGCATTAAACTGAAATAAATAACAAATAAAAAAGGTTACCTCCAAAATCGCTCCAAAGTTGAGAAAAATGTTCAAATGTTTAACTGTCTGAAAATTTGCCAACTTGTTTCCTATCTTGACTTACGCAAACCCTGAAAACTTCAAGTCATTCGGACTACTCTAAGAAAAGTAATTCACGATAATCATTGACCAATTTTCAATGGGACACCCTGTACATATGCATATATTCCACTATGTAGAATGACAGCGATTAGCGTCGCGGTGCAGGTGATAGTAACTATTTGTTCTCTTCTCAATGAGGAAGATGAGAGGTGTTATTCATGGTTAGCTGAAATAGTTGTGGTGAGAAACCTTTTGGTATGAGAGTGACAGATAAACAAAGAGTCTGGTTTCGCAGTAAATGCAAAGGATGACTGGAGTAACCAGACGTGATTGTAGGCTGGAACGGAGAAGCTGACACCTACGCAACAAATTCTTTTATGTGAAGTTGGTTTCTTCCACACACACACACACAAAAGGATGAGTTTGGGAAAGTTGCTAAAAAGGCATACATGTGATTTATGAATAGTAACAATTTGAAAGTATTCCTGCGCGTAAGTATGAAAGTATGCTAGAAAGGGCATACAATCAATGAATGAATGGTATACGTTTGAAAGTATGCCTTGGATGCTCTCTTCCTTTTCTTGGCACTTATCCAATCTGCAAACCCGGTTGACCTAGGTTGCTCTATATAAAGTTATGATCTCGATCACTTTATAAGGGTAAAGCAAACGTACGAATCGCATCGTGTGAATCAGTTAACCCAGCAAGATTGGAAGAAGGGCATCTGGAGAAAACTTTTGATTGTGAAGCGCTCTCCTTGAAATGGGCTCTTCGGGAACGCCTTTCGGGAAAAAAAGGCCCTTCGGAAAAGTCACGAACAAAGAAAAAAATTTTGAATGAAAAACCCAAGAAACAGCATATAAGACGATGCTGGGAATAATTTTCGCCAAAATGCTCAAAATGTTGTTCCTCGGTCAGATTTCGCTTGAAAAACCAAGCTTTTCATGGCAAGAAACGGAAAAAAGCGCCATGATGAATGGCAGCAAATAACATGCGTTTTGACGGGCCTGCCAAGGAAAACCGTCAAAAAACAAGCTTTCTACTTTGTACTCGTTTTGTCACCGCTTTTGTCACTGCCAGAATAAGGTTTTTGTCTGTCCTTGTTTTGTCACTGCCAAAATCGGGTTTTTGTTTGTCCTTGTTTTGTCACTGCCAAAATCGGTTTTTTTTTGTCCTTGTTTTGTCACTGCCAGAATCCGGTTTTTTGTCCTTGTTTTGTCACTCCCAAAATCGGGCTTTTTTGTAGCCCCTGCAACTCCTTAGCCTCATTTCTGGGATGATGGAGGATCGCTCTCAGGAACTCTCTGGGGAGTGCCAATACTAGGCTTTGATCTCATCCAATACCAGCAGCTACAACGACCACATATTAACCATTTCTAGCGACGTACCTCAAACGAGTTTACTAAACTCGGTTGGGGTACGTCGCTAGAAGTGGTTTATATGTGGTCGTTGCGGAGCTGTGTTCAACGGACAAAAAGTGTTAAAAAAAAGAGCCGAGTTTGGCAGTGCCAAAACATGTCACAAAGGAAAAACAAAATTGTCCGTGATTTGGCAAGAACAAAACTTGGCCACAGAGTCATTCATCATTTGGCACTGCGAAATAGTGGCCGATTCTTCGTCCCTATTTTGGCAGCTAAAAAAAGACTAATATCGGAATTTCCTTCTCCCAAGTTCCCGTACTCGAAATTTTGGCAAAATAAAGTTTTTGGCTGAGGAACAACATTTTGAGCATTTTGGCGAAAAATATTCCCAGCATCGTCTTATATGTACGTACATACTTTCTTTTATTAGACAGCACACTTTCAAAGTATGTATATTTAGCATACTTTCCTTGTGTAGACAACATACTTCCAAATTATCCCTAGCATACTTTCATTTCATTACTATTCAGACTTTCGAGTATGAATAGTAAAACTTGTGTGCGGAACGATTTGGAATACTTTTAAAGTATATAGTTCCATTTCATGCTTTCAAAAGTATGACCATTAATACGCTTTTTTGTGTGCACTTATTATCTCTAATAAACGAGGTCACTAAAATGATTGTCCTGTGGCACATGCATTGTTGCTTCTTGCGATCTGAAGGTGTTTCTCTTTCTCTGTCACTCGCTCTCCTCTCTCTCCATCTATTTCCTCTCCGTCTCCTCTTTTTCTTTCTCCTTTCTCCATCTCTCTTTTTTCTATCTATCTCACTTTTTCTCTCTTTTACTCTTCTCAAGAGGTTACAACCGCATCTCGAACGGGTACCAATAAATACCTGCTAAGTAGTTCATTCCCCGGTTCCTTTTGCCATCTGGTCAAGTTTCACACCGGATTGTTCTCAAGTCATAAATGAAATCCTTTCAAGACTGTGCGACATTTCGAGTTCCTCTACAACCCCAAGTCTCGGCAGTACAAATCAAGCAGGAAGAGGAACGAGGCCTGGAAGAAGATTCACAATCTCATGCTGAAGAAGGACTCAACTCTCAAGCCTAGTGGTATAAGACCGAGTCACGATTGCATGCATCTTGCTTGTCTTGAATTACCTCATATTTGCAGTATTGGGATTTTCAAGGTTTGACTTATCATTTCTAATGAACATTGTTGGAATTTTCATTTTCAAGGTATGAACTTCAATTTTAATTCGGTCGAAACTGCTTAGTTATCTTATCTTGTTTCTAACTATCTCATAAAAACAAAATAACAATATACTTTCTTCTAAATTTGGTTTTCAAAGAGCGCTCATGTTTTCGGTGCGGCTGAAAATGCCATTTAAAACATCCAAAGTTATGTTGCAGCGGAGCAGTTAAAACGCACATGGAAGAACATGTTCGACTACTATCGGCGAAAGAGAATAGCAAACGACAGTACCATCTTTGCTTGGAAGTTTTATCAAGATGTCACTTACCTCGATGACTTCATTTACCCTTCCGAGTCAGTTTAATCAATCCATAATGGCAGCAGTGATTGTTTCAATTGATGACTCCGTCACTGTCTTACTCATCGAAAATACTACATATTGCTTTCTAGCAAAGTAATTTTTGACATTTTTTTCCAAAATTGTGAGGAAACGGCATGGAGAGAGGGCGAGTGCATGTGTTAAAAATAGAGTATGCCATACGCACAGAAAACACATATCACTATTATTTAAAGACAGCATACATTTCAACCGCCGTGCGGATAAGAGTTGACGATATAGTGTTCAAATTTCATTTTACTAGAAAAAAATCCATTGAAGTAATAGCTAATTGTTTCAGAGAGAGTGATCGGAACATTCAACAAATTATACGAAATCCGCCTGCGCTAGAGACTGTCTTCAACGAGTTTGCTCAATCAGTCGTCGGAAACGGTTCTTAACAGAATACTCAATCAAATCAGATTGACCTCATAACCTAAACTAGCGGGGATTTATCAACCCGCATTGCGGGTGGAGTCGATGCGCAAATCTATACGCTATTGAAAAAGCTAGTGACACAGATGCTTCGTTTTTATGACACACTATAATTACCACCAAATGCTCTTGTTCTCTCTCCAGAATCTGTCCTTCACTCATCACAGGTTTTTTCATTTACACGCTTCTTTTGTCGAAAAGGTCAAATTAATAGTTATACATTTCTATGTCGGTTTTTTCAGCTCCCACGACGTCATCATCAAATGCTTTTCCGTTCAGCAGCGAAGAAACAAATCAAACGTCTTCCGCATGTCACTCGTCAGACGAGTCTGCACAGGCAGAATCAACGGTTTGACCTTGGAATTGAACTAGTCTAATCAATAAGAGAGGCTATACACCTCAAGCTAAGTCCTACGACGAGTCTGAAAAATTAAAGGTCTTTTTATTCTGAAATACACTCATCAGAAAAGTTGAATTTAATGATTGAAACCGTTTCCTCTCTGTAGTCTTTTTTATATCGTCTCATAAAACGACGAAGAGGTTTTCGGGACTTTGCCCTTCCAATTTTCGGATCTCGTAAAAAATTTACGAGGTTATTTGACCACAGTTCCTTGAAACAAATATGTGAAACGTTTATCCATTAGTTTCAGATTCCTTATATTGACTAACGAGAAAATTTTAAAAAATTCTCCAGATGAGGCTGAAGCAGCGAGTACCATATATTGTCTGAAAATAACCCGTTGAATGTTCTCTTATGATGTCCGTGTTTCAGAATCCACTCCAACTCGCGCTCTCTTACGCAAATGCAGCACAGCAGCAGCAGCAAGCTTCTTCACAGTTTATACCTAACAAGGTCTTTCTTCAATTTCATTCGGTCTTTTGCTTTTTGCTCGACAAACTAGCTAGTGAACTAAGACAAAATGTATCATACTATGCCGTGTGTGCTAAGATTTGATTATTTGATTCAGATAATCTTATGCCGGTGAGTCGTATAATAATGACTTTTAATTATCGGCGAAAGGCTGCGCACTGTTTTGCTCACCAACCGTTTTTAACCGTAAAATTAACTGTATGTGAGCAAATTTTTAACTGTAAGTGAGCAAATTAGTTTTACTTTTTTACGGTTAAAAACGGTTCGTGAGAAAAACAGTGCGCAGCCTAACTAAGCATAAACCGGGAAAAAACAATGGAAAAGTATTGAAAAGGGCCGGAAAGATTCAGTAATTTTAGTCAAATGACAAAAGAAGGTGAGGGTATTACAAAATTCAAGCAACTTTTAACTAAATTGTATATTGCACCACACTCAACACACATATTGGTCTGGTTTCTAAACCGTACGGCTTCGTCAGCGTAACCTTGACCTAATCGTAAGCGAAAAAATACCTGAAAGCCAAAATCAAATCGAAAAAAAATTTTTTTTTAATGAATTTAAATTGCACCACACAAAAATGCTTGAAGTGTGCACCGTCTGTCAGTTATAACTTTTTAAATGAAGTTACTCTGTGTCAAACACTAGGTCTCACTCATACCTGCATGGATAATTTAAAGTTTTTTTTGTCTCAGTTCGGAACCTCGTTAAAAAATTTCTAAGAAAAAAGGTTGTTTTTTTCAAAATCAAAATGACCGAAAAGTAGCAGTCTAAAGTTTAAAAAGTTTTTCCAATATAAATTTGATTTATATCGATCTTATCCGCTCTTGCTGTAGAAATTATTTCTCATGAACTCATAACTTGAAAAATCCTTTTTTCGAACTATAAAACAACCGAAAAGGAGAAGGACCAATATTCTACACAAACGCTTTGATGAATTTCATGATTATTATCGGTTAACAATTTACATTTTGAAACACAAAAATCTGCAGAAATCGAAGACGGACCATTCTTTCGCTCAGCTGCCGTTCAGAGATCTCCTACCCGTAGAAGACGATTGTGTAGAAGCTTGGGGTTAGTCTTACTGCAGCTTGCTGTGAGTCTAACTGTAGCTTCTAGTGAGTCTTATGGTAGCTAATAATCTTAGTTGAGTCTGACGGCAGCAACTCACACTAAATATCCTTTCTTCTCGTTCCAAATAAACTTTTCTTGGGAGTATTCGCTCAACTTTTTTAGCTTTTGTTGCAAAGCGGTGTACATATATGAACATCAAATGTATATGTGCCTTTTGAAAGAACGAGTTGTGAAACTTTCGCATTTTTTCATCCTAATGTTTCGCTTTCATTCAGACCTCAGAATCGCTTTTTTTTAAACACCTTGTGCTTTAATGACGGTAAGAATGCTTGGTGGTTTTACGGTCACGTTTTTACTTTAGGGAAAAAAATTTTGGTTCAATTTCGTCTCGTCTATAGACTTTTTCCATGCGATCCTATTCCTTTTGATTGCAGTGGCTTCGATCATCCCCGACGTACGTCGTGTCTGGCTTTTGAATGCAAGAGAAGGCCTGCAGCTAAGAAGGAAGATTCAGAATGCAATTCTAGATTCCCTCGAAAAACTTCAAGAAGACCTCGATAGTGCAAACGCGAAAAAAATTTAATATGTGATGACACTTTGTATAAAATGTAAACAAAAAATGCTTTGTAAAATTTAAAACAAAAAAAGGTATGTGAAAATAAGATTTGATGCTTATTTGAACATGCTTTTTAAATTTTGATTTTTTCAATAAATTTTTAGTGATTTTATAAACATGCACTTATACATGAAGAAATAATGAATGAATGCCTTAAGCTTCGAAGAAGTGCAATGAAAAATGAATGAATGAATTTCGAGTTATGAATGCTAACATCTTTTTTAAATACGAAGAACCGGATAATCAAATTCGGAATGGGTGGAATTCAATTACAATTCACCTCCATGAAAATGCAATTTTGTATCGAATCGTTGTATGAAGAGAAAAGATGGAAAGTATCGAATGGTTGTAAATTTGATTATACCCTACTCCTCGTTGATCGATCTTAAGCAACGGGTTTTATACCGAGCAGAGGAGCGGATTGTTCGCAGAAACTTGTGCAAAAATCGTGTGGTGTGACGGGAACCGAACCCATGACCTTACGCATTCCGGGCGAATGCTCTTCCCACTGAGCTACACACGCAAACATGATAATGCACATTTTAAGGTCAATACAACATCGTGAAGATGCTCTGGAATCGTATGTTTGTCATTCTGGAGAAAGCGAAGGGTTAACATGGCGAACTCATAAGAGCACCATCATGCAATTTTTAGGTTCGGTTTAAAAATTATGTGCTAAAAGGAAGAGCAAGATGAGAGTCCGCAGCAGCCATCCAGGCTGGTTCTTACCCCCTTCAAGATGAGAGTCCGCAGCAGCCATCCAGGCTGGTTCTTACCACCCTTCAAGATGAGAGTCCGCAGCAGCCATCCAGGCTGGTTCTTACAACCCTTCAAGATGAGAGTCCGCAGCAGCCATCCAGGCTGGTTCTTACCACCCTTCAAGATGAGAGTCCGCAGCAGCCATCCAGGCTGGTTCTTACCACCCTTCAAGATGAGAGTCCGCAGCAGCCATCCAGGCTGGTTCTTACAACCCTTCAAGATGAGAGTCCGCAGCAGTCATCCAGGCTGGTTCTTACCACCCTTCAAGACGAGAGTCCACAGCAGCCATCTAGGCTGGTTCTTACCCCCCTTCAAGATGAGAGTCCGCAGCAGCCATCCAGGCTGGTTCTTACCCCCCTTCAAGATAAGAGTCCGCAGCAGCCATCCAGGCTGGTTCTTACCACCCTTCAAGATGAGAGTCCGCAGCAGCCATCCAGGCTGGTTCTTACAACCCTTCAAGATGAGAGTCCGCAGCAGCCATCCAGGCTGGTTCTTACCACCCTTAAAGACGAGAAACCGCGGCAGCCATCCAGGCTGGTTCTTACCACCCTTCAAGATGAGAGTCCGCAGCAGCCATCCAGGCTGGTTCTTACCGTCCTTCAAAACGTTCAGATCAAAAAGACTAATCATAAGGAAGTAGCAGAATTTGGAGAGAGACGTGTAGTTGAAAAAATAGACCGCCATACAAACATAAGGGGTATCACTTTCTTTAATACAGCTCAGTTTTCACCGCAGTGCGGGCTAGAGAAACCTTCTACAGCCCTAACCGAAAGACAAAAAAAGTGCTGAATGGTGACATCAATGATATAGCCTTCAAGTCTCAACTTGAATGGATTCAATATGACGTTAAACTTGAACGCTGTTATACATAAAACTCGAACATTTCGAATCATTCGATACAACTGGGTATTCGATGATGGAAACCATTTCAGTCTGTTATAAGTTGGATAACTGGCAATATGTCTGCTCATTTGTATGGACTGTAAAATGACTACAAGTACGAGTGGTTTGTAAATTCAATTAAAAGAAAGAGTTAATTTTTGGGAAAGGGGCTCCATGTTGAAGTGTTTACCCAAGGATGTAACTTTGGTGATCATGATCATATTAGTATTTCAGCGATAATGCAAAAAACGAAGAACATTACTATCATTCTACAGTGGCCTGAAGTCCGCGACAAGATTATTCGGTAGAGCACTGGGAAAACTTTTACTTTAGCCCACCCCTCTCTCTGAACCTTAGCACCCCCCGTGATATAAGAATCCCCATTCTATAGTGAAACATGCAAAAATGGAGGGGGCTAAATGTATAGAGCAGAAATGAAGGAAGCGTGGAGTAAAATTTACATCATTCAACTCTGGTTCCCCACCATACAAAAGGGGAAATTAAAGCTCATTCCCAGACCTTTTCAATTTGGCCCACTCACAGCGCCACTTCTCCAAAAAGTCCCGGAACTTTCGCCCCCCTCGCCTCAGCCTAATTGTAAGCAATAATTTCATAGAAAAAGTACCATTTAAACATAAACAATGAAGAAAAGAGTCCATGGAAGCATAAAACACCTCAGTATATAGTGTTGCAGCATCCTAAAACACTCGGGTTTAAAAAGGTGCATAGCTATATACATAGAAATTAGTACTTTTGCAGTCCATTTTGTCCCATGCGGGTGGCTGAAGTAACATTTACTCCTCGCACTGCCTGTCAGCAGGTGCAAGAAGGGAGAATCAAATGATATGGACACGTGATGCGAAGACATGCAACCGACATCGCAAGAATATCTTCGACTTGGAAGTACTGGGCCAACAACCGCGAGGCAAACCGAAGACAAGATACATGGATATATACTCTCAACCAAGACCTGCGCCCTGCAAGACTCCCCCGGAAGACGCAGTCAACAGAAGTTTCTAAAGAGCTAGAAGTCGTACAGCGAACTTCATCACCTCGGCCGGCGCGGGACATCCCTAAGAAGAAGAAAAAGATTTTTTGTTGAAAAAAAAAAGACTTTTCCGTAGCAACACGAAGTCGATCCGGTTGATGTTGGGCCCGCTGGAATACGTGCTCATGTGGTTCGTTCTTTTATTGAAGAAGGTGTTGGATATGACGAAGTCAGCTGCTTTTGCGAAGTCTAGGATTCGGCATCTATTACTGTCCCTACTTTCATATCCCCCAAGACAACTGTAACCGCCGCTTTCTTCGTCATTTTCGTTGAGATCCCCTATCAAGAACCATAAGGTCTTGAGCCATAAGTTCTTGGAATATCAAGAAGTAAAAGATCAAAAAACTTCTACGAGCTCCGTACCCTCTAAATTCTACACTGTAGTTCGGTTTTGGTAGATACATTCTACATTGTAGTTCTAAAACATCTACATTGTAGTTCGGTTTTGAAGAAGGTTACTGCTAAAAACTGCCGTTCCGGTACAACTTTTGCAGTGCATTTTGTGCCGTGCGGGGCATTTTCGGCTATAAATTTTTGTCGCTCGATTGCCTCCTTGAGGAATGCCCCTCTAGCATCTCAGCCTCACGATATTACTATTCCCTCAGACAAGCCGTCGAAAAAAATTCAAGTCTTAAGTATTTTATGACCACAGTACCGAAAAGCCGCTCTCGTTAAGATGTAAACAGCGCTTCACTCTGAGCTATATCTTCTAACAGGCTTCCGGAACGAAAACCTAGGACAACATTCCTATCAACTGTATTTATCTCTTTCGAGTCGGAAAACAAGCTTGAAGTTGTGATTGATGCCAACTAAGGGCTTATCAACATCCCGTATCATAGGTATATTTACTTGTTTATGTATACATTTTATTCATCATACTCTTTACATATTTTTTTTAAGTAGGCGTAAAGGGTATTATAAATATACAAATAATTTATCATACGTCTACCCAACAAAGCGGAGTAACGACACAGACAATTATTTTTGAACCGTGCCGTGGCCCTATAAACCAAAATCAATAGTATTAACTCTGAGATCAAAGTCATTGATGTCTTCATCAAGATTATGAACGACTTAACGAGGCATCCTTTTGACCCAGTCCCAATATCTAACCTGACACAGAATCAAAATGGAGTACCGTCATTCAAAAATCAAAGCGTTCTCTCTTCTTTTCATATCAACGACGGTCAGAACAAACCGTTTTATATCTTATTTGTATTATGATTTTGATTATATACATAAATGTGTCATCAAGTGAAATAACAAAATTCGCTTGAGGAAAAGAAAACTGGGAGAGCATATCAGTGTATTGGAAAACCGTCGGTGATTGCATCTTACACCAGGGAGGCAGCCGGTTCCCAAGAGTCAGTGAACCAGCTCTGAGGAGAGTTAGGGAACCGTCTCGTAGGAGAGTTAGGAGACCGGCCACCATGAGGCTGTGTGGATTGACTGGAAAGTCTGTGGATTCACTGGAAAGTCAATCAATATTGCAACCATTTATCTGGAAGTTCAAAGCACTGAGAAGCAAGCTTCACCACATTCACCTCAATTCAATTCAATTCATTTATCTATGTTTTCATTTATGAAAAAGACAAAGAGTTGACTCACAATTAACAATAAACATGGTTTTGGTAAAATGAGTGTAGTCATAGTGAATAAATATAAGTAGAGACAGTAAACTTTTATCATTACAGTGGCAGTGTTTTAACGTATTGATAGTATAGGTTCAGGTAGAACGGATTCGTAAGGAAGTTCTCTTAATTTCTTTAGAAAAAGTTCTGAGGAAGGGTTTTCGATTATAGTGTACAGCAAATAATATCACACGGATATCGATCGAGAGGCACACGTAGAGAAACGTGAAGAGTTAATGGTGAAAAGCAACGCAATTCTGAGAGGATTGGAGTTATGGAGAGGAGAGCTATACAAAGTGGTGCAATGGAAAAAAGTCGGGATGAATCGAAATCTGATAGACAATGTACCTTTTTATGAATGAAAGATAAATCTGCAAGCATGCGTCGATATTCGAGAGACTCCAAATTAAGCATTTTTAGTCTTTCATAGTAAGCTATATTCGAAAGACCGCTTCTGACTAGAATTCTTCTAGTATAGCTTCTTTGGACCTTTTCTATATGTTTAATCAATCCGATAGCTTTAGGAGACCAAACGGCTGTAGCATATTCAAGAATAGGCCTTATATAGATATAGAGCTTCTAGAGATGTAGTTTTGAATGTACGCAGAAACAGATTGACAAGATTAGTAGACTTCTTACACACATTTTCCACTTGTTTCTTACAGCTAAGGTTATTCGAAAAAATTAACTCCTAGGTCCATAATATCGCGAGATGTCACTAACACATGGTGTTTAAGAAATATTCTACAAGCGGATTCTTACCAAAGTGAGAGACAGTACATTTAGAGACAGATAGTTTGAGATTCGAATCTTTGCACCAATTGGAAATGTTGTCAATGGCGATTTGGAGATCAGTTGAAAACATAGGCGATTCCGTATATAATTTAAGATCATCAGCGTAAATTGCATAGTGAACATTAGGGGGGATCACATTCTTTAAATTCATTCATTCTTTATTCCGGTAGTGGACATTCACAGTTGTAATGCACAGAACGGATAACTGTAGTGGACATTCACAGTTGTAATGCACAGAACGGATAACTGTAGTGGACATTCACAGTTGTAATGCACAGAACGGATAACTGTAGTGGACATTCACAGTTGTAATGCACAGAACGGATAACTGTAGTGGACATTCACAGTTGTAATGCACAGAACGGATAACTGTAGTGGACATTCACAGTTGTAATGCACAGAACGGATAACTGTAGTGGACATTCACAGTTGTAATGCACAGAACGGATAACTGTAGTGGACATTCACAGTTGTAATGCACAGAACGGATAACTGTAGTGGACATTCACAGTTGTAATGCACAGAACGGATAACTGTAGTGGACATTCACAGTTGTAATGCACAGAACGGATAACTGTAGTGGACATTCACAGTTGTAATGCACAGAACGGATAACTGTAGTGGACATTCACAGTTGTAATGCACAGAACGGATAACTGTAGTGGACATTCACAGTTGTAATGCACAGAACGGATAACTGTAGTGGACATTAACAGTTGTAATGCACAGAACGGATAACTGTAGTGGACATTCACAGTTGTAATGCACAGAACGGATAACTGTAGTGGACATTCACAGTTGTAATGCACAGAACGGATAACTGTAGTGGACATTCACAGTTGTAATGCACAGAACGGATAACTGTAGTAGACATTCACAGTTGTAATGCACAGAACGGATAACTGTAGTGGACATTCACAGTTGTAATGCACAGAACGGATAACTGTAGTGGACATTAACAGTTGTAATGCACAGAACGGATAACTGTAGTGGACATTCACAGTTGTAATGCACAGAACGGATAACTGTAGTGGACATTCACAGTTGTAATGCACAGAACGGATAACTGTAGTGGACATTCACAGTTGTAATGCACAGAACGGATAACTGTAGTAGACATTCACAGTTGTAATGCACAGAACGGATAACTGTAGTGGACATTCACAGTTGTAATGCACAGAACGGATAACTGTAGTGGACATTCACAGTTGTAATGCACAGAACGGATAACTGTAGTGGACATTAACAGTTGTAATGCACAGAACGGATAACTGTAGTGGACATTCACAGTTGTAATGCACAGAACGGATAACTGTAGTGGACATTAACAGTTGTAATGCACAGAACGGATAACTGTAGTGGACATTCACAGTTGTAATGCACAGAACGGATAACTGTAGTGGACATTCACAGTTGTAATGCACAGAACGGATAACTGTAGTAGACATTCACAGTTGTAATGCACAGAACGGATAACTGTAGTGGACATTCACAGTTGTAATGCACAGAACGGATAACTGTAGTGGACATTAACAGTTGTAATGCACAGAACGGATAACTGTAGTGGACATTCACAGTTGTAATGCACAGAACGGATAACTGTAGTGGACATTCACAGTTGTAATGCACAGAACGGATAACTGTAGTGGACATTAACAGTTGTAATGCACAGAACGGATAACTGTAGTGGACATTCACAGTTGTAATGCACAGAACGGATAACTGTAGTGGACATTAACAGTTGTAATGCACAGAACGGATAACTGTAGTGGACATTCACAGTTGTAATGCACAGAACGGATAACTGTAGTGGACATTCACAGTTGTAATGCACAGAACGGATAACTGTAGTAGACATTCACAGTTGTAATGCACAGAACGGATAACTGTAGTGGACATTCACAGTTGTAATGCACAGAACGGATAACTGTAGTGGACATTAACAGTTGTAATGCACAGAACGGATAACTGTAGTGGACATTCACAGTTGTAATGCACAGAACGGATAACTGTAGTGGACATTCACAGTTGTAATGCACAGAACGGATAACTGTAGTAGACATTCACAGTTGTAATGCACAGAACGGATAACTGTAGTGGACATTCACAGTTGTAATGCACAGAACGGATAACTGTAGTGGACATTCACAGTTGTAATGCACAGAACGGATAACTGTAGTGGACATTCACAGTTGTAATGCACAGAACGGATAACTGTAGTGGACATTCACAGTTGTAATGCACAGAACGGATAACTGTAGTGGACATTCACAGTTGTAATGCACAGAACGGATAACTGTAGTGGACATTAACAGTTGTAATGCACAGAACGGATAACTGTAGTGGACATTCACAGTTGTAATGCACAGAACGGATAACTGTAGTGGACATTCACAGTTGTAATGCACAGAACGGATAACTGTCACGGGTGTGAATTCAGTTAATTTAAAAGCAAAAAGCACAGTGTGGAGGCAAGAAAAAAACGAGAAATAATTTTCAGCGAAAGTTTATAATAGTCTAATTCTAGTTTGAGGGACAATGCAATCCACAGGAAGTGAGAGAAGAGAATTTTTGAAAGTAGTTCTCCCCCACTTCTGAAATGTATATATTTTACTTTCGCCCCAAAACAAATTTCAGTTATGTGAGGGGCTATTGTATCACTGGGAGGACTTAAAGTGCTGAAGTAAAGTAAAATTCAATCAAACGGTACAGTAGTAGCTGAATTGCGACTTTCACTGAAAGTCGCAAATCGTCGATAATCAGCAGAAAAAGTTGAGGGCCAATAGCCGATCCCTGTGGGACTCCACTTAGAACCTGGGAATAGCCAGAAAGAACGCCATTAACGTTCACAGTTTGAGTTCTTCCTACAAGATAGTAAGCTATCCACTGGACCACAGAATCCTAAAATTTGAAGCTTTTGCAATAAGAGAGTATGTTCACCGTTGACCAAGTCGAAAACTTTGGAAACATCCAAAAGAACGACATTAACAGCTTTAACTCGTCTTATTACTTCACTTGAAACTGATTATTAGAAATCTTCTTCTGAACTTGAATTAACTTCGCTGTTGAAGGCATTCTTCATCCAGAATCTTGCAGGATGATGCACATAATTACACCGTGCACACTGTGCGCATTGTGCGCACAGTGTGCACGGTGTAATTCTGTAACGGCCTTCCGTCTTTATGTTTCAGAAAAGGAAAGATAATGAAGTATACCAGATAGTATGTATATGGCATGACAAACAAATGACTTATTTTCATTTTCTTCACAGAAAACTTAAAAAATATAAACATTTTTGCCTGATGTTATCAATATGTTTCGGTATGAAGCTCTACATCGATAGTGCCTGAAGTAGCCGTCAGAACAAATTTAGTGCGGTTGAGCGAGAAATATTAAAACTAGTCCCACTCAATGTTAGCGCGAGAATTTTTAATTCTTACGTCGAATGTTACCTTGCTCGGAAACTTTTACTTCAACAATGAGTGGGATAGACGAGGATTTTTTAACCGAGAACCTTTCTAATTTCAACCTTAGCTATGTCGATGGACAAAGTTTCGTTGACAGAAGTTAGTTCTTATTCAGTTTTTTTCTTTTAATTTGTTGAAGTTTTGGAGTTTTTTGGACGAACTTTTCTATTGCAGAAAAAAAATAACTCATTAACTTGGGTATTTTATGTTTATTAATTCGTTTTCATTTAATCATATAAACAGCATGGAAGTGACTAAATCATCTGCAGCAAATGAGTTGGCGGAGATGTTTCGTATGGAGGAGGGAGACTTCATAGATGAACTCATTGCATTCGTTTCAAACACCACTCGAACTGAACTCGATCTGCAGTTTCTGGACACTTTTCAGCAGGTTTTGTGAAAAATAGTTTTCCTGGGATATCAAAAGTATTTCCTTCTAGAACTTGTCAAAAAATGTGTTTATTTTTGTAAGCTAATCTTTCTTTTTAAATAAAATTTTCAAATAATAATGGTTTTTTCATTACTTTGTTTTTTTATATAGCTTCTTATATAACTCTTTTTAGCTTATTTCCTAGTTTATTGGGCACAATTTTATTTAGCGGGGCCGCATTTTACTTGGGACTTTTGTTTTTAGTGTGTTCAAACTACTGTATTCATTACTCCATTTCTCTAATTTTTTGACAAATTTAGTCATTGAATTGACAAAAAAATTATAATAGGAAAAATTTTCTCATGCGGTCTCGTTAGCCTAAGCCGTACGGCCTCGTTAGCGTAACCTTCGCCTCAGCAAGCAAAAAAAACCAGTTAATTATACCTGAAAACATCTAAGTCAATTTCCTCAATTAGACTGGATAAAACTAAAATGTTATGGCTAATTGATCTATACGGCCTCTTTCCTAAGCCTTACGGCCTCGTTGGCATAAATTTCACCTAAGCGTAAGCGAAAAAATGAGGTGAAAGTGATCTGCTCCCCCCTCAAGTAAAGTGCAGTCCTCCCAAGTAAAGTGCGGTCCCTCCAAGTAAAGTGCGGTCCCTCCAAGTAAAGTGCGGCCCTCCAACTATAAAATTGCCGTTCATTGTATCTCCTTTCCAGTTCCCAAGCAGGGGTTTTTTAGTGTGCAAGAGAAGAGTACAGACGGCCGCTGAAGGCGGAAAAAAATAGTTTTTCACTTAAGGGTCCCCTTTACGATAAAAAAAGACAGAAGCTCGCGAAATTTTTTTTTGTTGTTTGGTCCCCCTTTTGATTTGGAAAAACAGAGGCCCGCCGACAAAAGGTCTGACATGAATATTTAACCCCTGTTCCCAATTTTTTTTTCTCCAGGCAATGTCGAAAAAGTTAGCGAAGCAGAAGAAGGAACCGGTAATTAAGAAACGGTTGGTCTTAATTTTTTGCTATTCTCATCCGTCAACTATTGTTCTACACTTGACAGACCCATGTGGGGTCTTGGTTCGGGGGGGGGGGCTATGCCAAGTGTGGGGTCTCGGTTCGGGGGGGGGGCTATGCCAAGTGTGGGGTCTCGGTTCGGGGGGGGGGGGGGGGCTATGCCAAGTGTGGGGTCTCGGTTCGGGGGGGGGGGCTATGCCAAGTGTGGGGTCTCGGTTCGGGGGGGGGGGCTATGCCAAGTTGAATTGTGCAACTTCGGCAAGTTTCACGAGAAAGTTTAACATCAGAACTCGATGATTTCATGTTTTTTTGATATTGCATCCTTTAAGGGCTATCCTACAAGGAGGATTTCCGTCTTCTAATACAAACGAAGGTAGGTAAGATAATTTTCCTAACAAGGTTGAGTAAGTTGATAGGAATCAGGCGTTAAATGAGACCTTTAAGAAAAAAATGTTTGTGCCAGTGGAGCAAGTTGAGAAAGTCTGAAAAAAAAGATGGTTAAATAGAGAAAAAGTAAAAAAAAAAATGTGAGAAGAGGATGTAGATCATTTTCGGCGCGAACATCCATGCGCCAACCTTGCTGTTCTGGTAAATATTTAACCCCTGATCGCAATGGATCTTTTTTGTTGCTTTTTCGAAAAATTTTTTAAAATATAATTTTTTGAATATTGTTCAAATAATTTAAGCTTCTCTTCCCGAAGTTGGCAACCTTCAACGAGAAGAAGTAAGGTGAGCGACTGATGTATATCGGATGTTTTCGCGATTTTTGAATAGTGTTCAGAACCTCTCAATTTTATTGACTCCTAACTATTTTGGAATCGTGATTACATTGAAAACTAATTGATTTACTTATTTTCAAAAGCTGATATAAAAAAAAAACAATTCAAATTGATTGTTGTGTTCTCTCCCATCAAGCACAAATTAAAAAAGATTCAATATTCTTATTTTTGTTTCTTATTTTTGGAAAGTTCTTATTTTAATTATTTCTTCTCGAAGAAATTTCTTAAAAACTATTGTTATGAAGGAAATCGGAGATATTCACCAATCGAGAGAATTCGGGCAAAGTCATCGCGGAGTATTCCGGCAAATTTTGGAAAGACGGTGGGAATACAGTAAGACTGGTCAGTCTTCAACCTTTCATCAACTTTTCCTCACTAAAAATTGTCATCTCCTGAGAAATAATTGACCAATTTTTAAG
>OZ057404.1:31542163-31657663 GCA_964056735.1 Allodiplogaster pararmata | reverse complement strand
TGAGCCCCACGGAATGGCGGTAATTGCGCCTTTCTCGAGTAAGCTATCTACCTCTCTGTCGATCTCGGGACTACTATCTTGCCTTTTACGAATAGGAATAGATAGAGGTGGGTGTGTGTGTATAAAAGGTATCTTATAACCCTGTACGGTTTCTTTTATCCACGTGTCTCTAGAGAGTGCTTCCCACTTTTCTACTCTAAGGCGGATCCCACCTACCCCGGAAAGTTCTATCTCATCCGAAAGTGTGTCAACAACGCACCTTTTCAAGTGTGGCTTCTCAGGTTTGCGCTGGTGTGTTGACTTGTGTTGACGCAGTGTGTTGAGCGACTTGGAGAAGTCGTCTGGCTGTGCTGCGGTAATGACTTCCTTCTGAAGTCCCTCGCCAAAGATGGGCGGAACTGGCTCTCGACAACGACTCACTGTTGTAGTCGAGGAGATCGGAGCTGTCCTGAATGTCGGCATCGCCTTTCGCGGCTCGACACCCACAGATCTTAGTATGCCCTCTCTCCGGAACGCGGTTAGATCCTGGATGCATACGCTTAGAAGATTCATAGCAGCGGATATGTACCCGGTCGCCGTTTCGGAATTCTCTGAGACGCGGCCAGAGATGCATTCATCGAATGCGAAGGCTAGCCCCGCTAACGCCGTAGTGGTGACCTCTTGTGTCGCCGCCAGTGAGCTTTCGCTGATGTGGCACTTCGCAAACTTTATGACTCCTACGGAGTCGTCCGTCTCTGGAGACATGGCCAGTTTAGACGCTGGAAGAGGCATCTTCTCAATGAATGCCGATCGTTCTTCGCGCTCGAGAAACTTTCCCTTTGCATGAAGCTCGAAGGTACTGAGTGCCCGCTCGGAGATGCGCACTCTCTTCCTCTGAGGCTTCTCCTGCAGTGTTGGTGCAGGGGGAATAATATCCGCTGCGCTCGCGAATTCGAAAACCGTCGGTATTTTGTAGCGAGGCTTCAGTTCCGATGTTCTTTCCATGCTTTTTGCAGCATCTGGTGATCGTCGAGGTGACTTGGAACTGTCTGAAGACGACAAGCGTGCTCGCTCTCGTCGGTTCTTGCGACGCTTTTTGTGGGTCCTCGCGTCTTCCTCGCTTGATGACGAGCCTGATGAGGACGACATGAACGGGCCTGCTCTTCTACCGGCTTCGCCGGCGTCCAGCTGGGCCGTTCCCTCCTCATCCGACAGCATGCTTAAAATAACTAAATATTAGTCATATTTCAGCCTTGCAAAAGGGGACAAGAAAATGTCGGAATCGCGGTGATATGCACCTATTTAGTGTCATATAGACAGCACCGCATAATTTATAATAGTTCTAGCACAGTATATGTGCTTAGGTTACTGAGTGTAGTGCCGTACTGCACTCATGCATTATTGGCGTACTGCACTCATGCAAGTTAAGCAGCAAGGGGAAAAAAATTGCGCCCCACGGGCAGCAAGAGATTCGCGCTTATTGGGAGCAGCAAGTGTTGCGCACAAAGGCTGCAACACTGCGCTATGGCAGCATGTGGCGCGCCCAGAAGGCAGCGGCCACAGCGCTATGGCAGCATGTAGCGCGCCCAAAAGGCAGCAGCCACAGCGCTCAGTCAGCCGAAGAGATGAATGTAGAGAACAGCCGACCCAGGGGGAGCTCAACGAAATGCAACTGAGTTGGAGACGAAGGAAACCCCTTACATGAAAGAGCGCGCGAGAGGTAGATAAAAAATTGCCTCCCTCTTTCTCTCGTTCTCGTTCTCTCACTCTCGATTCTTTCCTCGCTCTCTCGGTATGGGGATCTCTCTCCCTACCAACTTTTAAAGATTGAGAACTGGGGCGCAATGCGGATCGCATAGCCTTTGTGATAGCCGAAGCAGTGTAAGTATAATTGTGCTCTACTTGAGAAGGAAGGGAGGATTGTATATCGACAAAATCAAACAATTCTACAGGTTCACACCACAAAATTGTGATAAATTGTTCCATTAGTTCTCGTTTTTAAGCCTTACGGCCTCGTTAACATGTAGTTTTTTTGTTGCTTAAGCCTGAGCAGAAAAAAAAATTAAAAAGACATTAGAAACGGCCGATACGATTCATTAAATTATACCGGTTCAAACAGTAACAATTTAACTGATTTTCCTAAGCCATGTAGTCTCGATTTCAGGCCTTATGGCCTCGTTAGCGCCACCTTAGTTTAAGACTGAACTATAATGAGTGAAAATGGTCTGACACCCCGAAGTAAAGCCGAGCTCCGTGTAGTATATTGAAAAAAAACCCCTCTCCCGATAATTGTCATTGAGGCATGAAATGCTATAATGAATGAAGGAATGACGGTTACTTGGGATCAATTAAGAACTAGACTCAAAATGCTTTAACTGAATTCATGCGAGTGATCTGGGATTCCAAGATTTCTATAAGAGGTTGGGCGATTATTGATCGACATTTGCTTTTTTTTGTTGCAAAAGTTAGGTTAATGCAATGGTCATTCTTTATTAAACGGTATCAAAAATCTTCACATTCGAACTTTACACTCATACGAATTCAACGAATATTTCATTCCAAAGACATTCAAGACTCAGCTGATTGTAACATTACAGCTTCAAATTTTGAATACAAAATGCTAGCAGATGTGTATTATATTTCAGCTCTTCGCCTAATCTTGGCTCTTTTGAGTTTTTAAGAGCAAAATTCTTTCAACAGTAATGAGAAAAAACAAAAGACTCGAAAATTAATTAAAAGAAGTAAAAAAGAGCTATCGAGATTTTTAAAATCTATTCTCGTGTTGCTAAAGCTATAAGGCCTTTTTTTCCGATGAATCATTTTGCTCAGTTTTTCACGAGAAGATGCTCTTTACGGTTATGCAGCACTTTTGACCGTTTATTAAGGTTTTTTGAACGTTCAACTTCTTCAGGTTTTTCATTTTATTGCTCATTATTTTCGCTTATCGGTTTGAGCTAAAAGTAGTTGAAACAAAAAGAGGAAGATAGAGAGTAAGAGAGTGTGAGAAAAGAAGAGTTAATAGACGAAAAAGAGGAGCGAGAGGTATCAGAGAAAATGAGAGAGTCAGAGAGACGAGAAGAGCAAGCAAGGTTTCCTAATGGGTAATAAATAGCCTAACTAATTTATAATCATGGCAACTTTTCACTGGTTGTGTACGTGAGCTCAAACTATAATACATAGAAGAGCAAAGTATATCGGAAAGATCTTTTAATAGAATTTTTCTTAAAAAAGCATCCAATGAAAATCGTCTTTTTCCATTAATATGGTGGAAGTTTTTTTCCGATTTGTTTATTGCTTTTAACCTGCTAGGACTTGCAAAGGTATTTTATCTGAAAAAAATTGTTAACCAGTGAATTTTTAGAATAAAAACAACTTTTTTGCAATTTATGGCTCATAACGTGAAGACTCTTGGCTGCTCTGAAGTCTTCGGTTATCTTGTTAAAATAGAAAAAAAAGCGGCCATCTCTTCTCAATTTGTCAATCATATTCATGTTATCCTAATCATTACCTTACTCAAACTGGGTCTCTTTCATTTCATTTCATTTATTGTTCCACAAGACTTGAGGAGCTCCACTGGATACTACTGCGGGGTGAGAACAAACGCCATCAAGAGAAACAGATTGTTTACGATTGTCTAAAAAAAGAAGAGATATCAATTTATCAATGGACTCGCTGATACCTAAACATTTAAGCTTATATTTCAGAAATCTATGATCAACGCAATCGAAAGCTTTGGAAATATCGAGAAATATTACGTCGACGGGAGATTGTTTAATAAGCTGGTTTATCATGAAAAAATGTGATTCACGAGTGAGGTTATGGTTGAACGTTTAGATTGAAACCCGCATTGGAATTGGGACAGTAAACAACTCTTCTCAATACACGAGTATGAGAAATTCGAAAGAATATTTACGAAAACTTTGAACATTGAACACGTTAGTGATATGGGTCTATAGTTGGAAAGAATCGACGACCCTCTTACTTTAGTTAGGGGTTTGACAATTGCGAACTTCCACGAATCAGGTATTTGGCCGGTTGTTAGTGAAAATAATTCTGAGAAGAGCTAAAAGATCAAATTCACATTTCTTGATAAAAAAAATATTCGGATAAGATCAGGAGAGGTGTTAGCCTTGTTCTCGAGTTGTGCAATAGCTTTCAGTATCATAGAGTCATCAACGAAATCGAGGTTAGACAAATTACTTCCGACATAGAGAGCCGGTAATATGTTTGTGGAGGAATGGAATAAACGGAAGAAAAGTAAGAGGAGAACATCTCAGCTTTCACTGAAGAATCGGTTATAGCGACATTGTTGCTATCAGAAATATTGTACGATTCATTAAGATTTCTCAATCGGTGCTTACAATACGAAAAGAATTTATTTCGATTTTCTCTCAACACAAGTGATGCTTATTTGAATGTCTCAAAAGCATATCAATCCATCGGAAAACTCTTTGGAAACCGTTCTACAATATTCAGAGTAAAGAGCTCTAGCATAACTTCTTGTAGTTTGTAAAACAGGTTCTGTAGATGGTAAGGATAAGGGCTTATCAGGGAGGCAGGCGAAAGCTTTAGGAACGTATTTGTTGATCAAATTACAAAGAAAATCACACATATATGTATATGTTTTGTTGATGTCTAAACAAGAAAAAGCAAGAGTCCAGTCATGTAAATATATTTAAATTTCGATACCAGACCATTCAGCTTTGGAAAATATTCTAATTGGCTTACTTCCGGGATCAGGATTTGATGAATGGGGAATACTAAACGATATAGCATTGTGGTCACAACTTGGAGTGAAGAGCGGCCGAATGTATTAGAAGTCCTAGTCTTCAACTTTCGCTCGTACTGCAACAATATTTGTACACGTAAGAACCAAAACGAGTAGTTAGAATTTTTGCGTAATTTTATAAGTTATGGCGCCTTAGAGATTTATCAAAAGCCGGATAAAAACTTTATTTGGGGAAAAACCGTTCTTGCTGAGCATATAAATTTTTGCTGCCTCAAAATGTTTTTCATCCTTAAAGTTTCCGGCACTTTTTTTACTTGGTCTGGTAAATCGCGTCGCGGTCGCGTCGCGGCCCCCTTCGCGTCGCGGCCCCCTTCGCGTCGCTTAAACCGTAAATTAAAATTATTTTTACATTAAAAAAACGCTCAGGCTTAGGAAAAGTTTACGCTAACGAGGCCGAACGGCTTAGCTAACGAGGCCGAACGGCTTAGCTAACGAGGCCGTACGGCTTAGCTAACGAGGCCGAGGGCCGCGACGCGACCGCGACGCGAGGTACCAGACCAAGTAAAAAAGTACCAAGTTTCCAGTGTTAAAGCAAAATTCCTAAAGGAGATATATTTCGAGAGTGGTGCGAGCAAACTTACTAATTCAAGTCGCCAAAAATCCTCCTTCAGGTCGGATTCCGGTTTCTCGGGCCGTGAAACAGAACAGCGGCAGATTACGCAATCGATGTTTGTACCGGAAAGATAAAGAAATAAGTCTGATGCAGTTGGAGGTCGGTGTTCTCTAATAATTGTTTTTTGCTCATCTCCCACCGTAAACCATGTAAAAGAAACCGGTTAACAAAAATATACCCCCTCCAGCTGAACTCTTGTTGCTTCTTTTTCCCCACTCACCGGTGAACTATAACAATTTATGACACCGTTTTCGAAAAACGTATAAGTTTTTTTTTAAAAATTGATACTTTCGTCCTTTAAAGTTTTCCCTCATGTTTTCTCTCTTTGAGAATTTATTAGTTTTTATCGCTTTGCGTTCCACAGCTTCCGAGGAAGTTTCTTATGAATTATGAAGAGAAGAGTAAAGAGACTGCGAAAAAATAAGCGAGAGGGTGGCAGAAAAAACTGACAAGTATAATAGAAAGGGAAATTTAAGAAAACTCAAAAGAAAAACTCTTCGAGCTTTTTAAAGTGAAAGGATAGTACGGGAAGAAAATGGATTGTAACAGTTACTCTTTTTTTTTGTTGCCTGGTTGCTTCGTTCAGTACTGACAACTGTAATAGTTATTCGTTTTGAAATGTTTCATATTCGAATTAGGCTTTTCTTTTGTTTCATATTCAGTTTTGACTTCTTCAAAAACATCATTCCGTGTTTTTTCTTTTCTTTTTCAATTTGTTCTCATTCTTCAATTTGTTCTCATTCTTCAATTTGTTCTCATTCTTCAATTTGTTCTCATTCTTCAATTTGTTCTCATTCTTCAATTTGTTCTCATTCTTCAATTTGTTCTCATTCTTCAATTTGTTCTCATTCTTCATCCATTTCACCTTATGTCATAAATAATTTCTAATCAAAAAGGAAACCCTTATTTTTTCTTTCATTAAACGTCCGAAAATAACACATTTTCAAAGCCCTCGATACTTTTCATCCAGTTATTTTATCTGGCTTTTTATTAACTAAAGCTGATCTAAAAAGTCGTCGTCAGCCACGAAGGAGTAGTCAGCCGGGCGGAGGGAGAGACCAACCTGGGGGTCATCTTTGCGGCTAGAGGCTCCGGGTAGCCTAGCCCAGCACTTCCAACCAAGTAAAACGCGTCTCATCAATATCTCATCGAAGAGAAAAAATATGGATGATTAGTCCGCTCCCAACTTTGACGTCTACAGAGCGGAAGCGTCGCGGTTGACGCGTTCGCTTGGAAGAAGAGAGGGAGGAAATTCCATTCTAGACTGTTCGGGATAGTTAAGCAGCCCCCGCCCTCCCGCTCAGTGATTCTACCCGATAAACAGTCGTTGCCAAAAAAAAAGAGTTACAAGACCAACATTAAACAATCGCTTTAAAGTTTTCAATCTTTGCTTTATATTCAATGTTTTTTTTGACTTTGAGCGCAAAAGCTTTTTTCTTTTCCACACGAGTCTAATACTTTTCGTTTTCTTGATGTTGATTGACTTAGAAAGCAAAACTTAGAGTCGCTGAATATGGTTAAAACGGCATGATATTAATTTTTCAAAGTCCTGCTAGTAACCGTGTTCAACTTTCAGTCTGTAGCGAGATGTGGAAATCGACAAACAACCACGTTTTTGCCCGTCAGCATTGGAGATGACCCGCGACTAAAAATTTGCTAGACTGAACTTGCTAGACTGAACCCCTTAAAAAACAAGTGCTCGATTGAGCCAAAATATGCGATTTTTAATTGTAGTTCTTACATATTTGTCGATATTATCTTCTTACATAGTAGATATTATCTACGAATATCGTGTTCCCAAGTTGAGAAAAGGGTTTCCTTTCGAGAAAAAAAACTTGAGTGAAAATTGTGTACTTCGACGTTTTAAGTTCAGAGAAAACAAGAGAAGAAAAATGTTTTTAGAAATAGTGCTGTAAAAAAGAGTTGTTTTTTGAAGGAAAATTGTGAGAACTAAAAAAAAGAAAAATAGAGATGAGAAGGCCGAGAGTTAGTATCAGAGGAGAGAAAAGAGAATAAGGCCGAGAGTTAGTATCAGAGGAGAGAAAAGAGAATAAGGCCGAGAGTTAGTATCAGAGGAGAGAAAAGAGAATAAGGCCGAGAGTTAGTATCAGAGGAGAGAAAAGAGAATAAGGCCGAGAGTTAGTATCAGAGGAGAGAAAAGAGAATAAAGAATGAGTGAGTGCCACTTCTTTTGAAAAGCACTGGAAGAATCAGAGGGGAGTACCTTCTAGGGCAAACAACCTCAGCTCACTTTCAAAATTTCTGATTTCTAAAAAAAGAGGGAGAGAGAAAGAGAGAGGGAGAGATAGGGAGAGGGAGAGCCAGATTGTGACAGAGAGACTGGGACCTCTCCAGAAAGAGAGAGAAAGAGAGAGAGAAAGATGAAGAGGGAAAAAAGAGAAGTATCTGGGCAGCTCCAATTTCCCTCTCGGCCTTTTTTCTATGTTTATCCCTTTTTCGCTATCTGTCTCTCTATCTGTCTTTTTCTCTCTCTCTCTGTCTCTTTTTCTCTCGCGATAAATGCAGGGCAGAGTTGAGTTGGGTATGAAACCGAGATTTCATCGCTCTCTTCTGTGAGAATGTCTGCTCTGTCCACTTTCTATTTATTCATTTTGGGGCAATCAGCAAAAGTTTTAACGGGAGCGATCTATTGTAAATAGTATATAAACCTGAGAGGGAATAGGAGTCAAGTGAAATTAGAAAAGAGAGAGGAAAAAGGAGAAAGAAAAAAGAGAGGAAGCAATTCATGGGAGAAGTGATACTGGAATTGTGAAAGACCAGAAGATTGAAGAAAACTCAGCACACGCTTTAGAAACAAGACGGAAATCATGATGAGGTCAGGGTAGAGGAAAACTATTCAGGAAAGAAGTGAGTCATAAGATTCCAAAAGGAAAAAGAGTCAGTCATAAGAGTTATAGGGGATACACCATAAGAGTTATAGGGTGTAAGTCACCATAAGAGTTATAGGGGGTAAGTCACCAAGATAAGTGTTAGATGTATAAGGGCTCGTGAGATGCGGAGGAAGAGCTAGAATTATTCGTGGGAGTAAGGAGCTATATGAAGATAGGGTGTGGAGAGTAAGATGAAGGAGCTTTTCGTAATATTTTGTGTTTGACCACTTCTATGTGCACTTTTCATCTCAGAAGTCAATGGGCTTCAATTTTGTCTTTGAATCTCTTATTCAGGGGTCATGCTCGAATGATTTCAATTGCTAATGAAAAGAATGTTTTATAAAATAAGGGAACAGCATGATAAAAAAGAAAACGTGTAGAGATACTCAGTGAAAAAAAGAGAGAAAAAGAAGAGGAATAAAAACAGAAAAATATGAAAAACTATGAAGTTTTAGTAATGAACATAATTCCTTTCCCATTTCACTATTAAAATCCCGCTTTGAGTTTTCATTCGAGTTTTTGAATCTTATTTGATGTAATTTTATTAAACGCGAAAAAAATTCTTGTTCAAACTTCGTCTAATAAAGTGAATAGCCAAAATCACTCTGAAATTGAGATTATTCAGGAGTTTAATATTTTTCAAAATTCACTTTTTTGTTTTATTTTTTATATTCAAAGCATTATTGATCTTTGAGTTTATTAGAAGTTTTATTTCAAGTAATATTTTCATCTCCCTTTTAAAACCAAGTTTTACGCGAAAGCCCAAATCTTTAACAAATGTCTTCTTCTTTTTTTCTAAGCCTAGTTTTATGCGATCAACATGTGTACCATAGTGTACCATAAACATACATATACTCTTACTATTTATCATTTCAGAAGTGTAGACATTTCAGGAATCGTATCAAATGATTTTATCTTTTCATAAATAAAAATAATAAAAAAGTTTTTTTTTCATCACTCCATGACACGCTAAGTTCAGGACTCTTTTTGGGAGAGCTCAACTCATTTCTAATGTATTGGATGTTTTACATTCTACTCAGAGAGACATAGAATGGCGTGTGAGAGGGGAAGCAATAGTCAAGAAAGAGCTTCAAGAGGGAGATGTACCGACGACTCGACAAGAGATCATTTCACTTATCGATTTTCCAGATGGGTAAAGTTGATAGGAAATTGGAATTTGAGATTGGAATAGGTTTAATATATCTCAAACGAGATTTGAGATTGTAATAAGTTGGTTTAGTATGGTGAAAATGTGTGCATGTGTGAACTCTAACCAGCGAATTGCTTGAGGGAGTTTTTGTCCACACTCGTTTGAATAGCTTTAGTATGATACATTAATTTAAAATAAAAGATCTTAGGTATCGTAGTTGTAAGAGAGATACGGTATCGTAGTTGTAAGAGAGATACGGTATCGTAGTTGTAAGAGAGATACGGTATCGTAGTTGTAAGAGAGATACGGCTGAGTTCAATTCCTTCCAACGACGAAAATTTTTCTACAGAGATTCTAAGGATTTAAATGAAACAAGAAGATATGAGGGAGTTTTATGCACACACACACACAAAAATCATGAGTTTGGGAAAGTATGCTGAAAAGGCATACATGTGATTTATGAAAATTAACAATTTGAAAATATTCCTGCGCGTAAGTATGAAAGATAGAAAGGGCATACAATCAATGAATGAATGGGAAACGTTTGAAAGTATGCCTTGGTTGCTCTTTTACTTTTTTTGGCACTTATCCAATCTGCAAACCCGGTTGACTTAGGTTGCTCTATATAAAATTATTATCTCGATTACTTCATACGGGTAAAGCACACATACTAATCGTATCGTGTGAATCATTTAACCCAGCCATTCTGGAAGAAAGGCATCGGGGAAAATTTTTGATTGTGAAACGCTCTCCTTGAAAAAGGACCGTCGGGAACGCCTTTCGGGAAAGTCACAAACAAAAAATTTTTTTTAATGAAAAACTCAAAAAACAACATACATGCTTTCTTTTTATAGACAACACATTTTCAAAGTATTTTTAGCATACTTTCATTGTGTAGACAGCATATTTTCAAAGTATCCCAAGCACACATTCATTTTTACAGTGTTACTATTCATACTATTGTTACTGTGTTACTATTAACAAGTGTTACTATTCATACTTTCAAAATATCAATAGTAACACTTGTGTGCGCAACGATTTGGAATACTTTTAGAGTATATACATAGTTCAATTTTCATGCTTTCAAAAGTATGACTTTTAATACGCTTTTTTGTGTGTGTGAGAATAAAATTATTACAATGTAATTCATAATTTTTGTTCGAGTGGTCTTTACTGTTCGCTTTTATCATGTGTTTTTTAAACGTTGGTGTAAATGGTTAAGCGCTCGCACTATTGGTAAAGATGGGAAGGTGGCTGGGTTTGATACCGTTACGTGAACTAGCTTTTGACCGTTTGAAAGTTCAATACTATTCAATAACATTGCGAGTTTTTACCAGTTAAAAAATTCCGTTTTTTTCCTTCTGTTCAAATGATTCATGTCAATAATATTCTTATATGAGATAAATTTAACAGTTTTTTTTCTCGTTTTTTTTTGTGAGCTGAATAAAACTTAGCTGACCAAAAACTTAGCTGAATAAACTTTATCTGTTTTTCTTTGATTCTCTTGAAAATCAGGGTCAGCGTTGTAAAAAAAAAGCACTTATTTACCTTTCAGCTTGATATTCGCAATGGTTTGCTGCTTGGTGTCTCTCAATTCAGTCCATAGCTCAACAAAGGTGACTTGCAAATGTAGAAAACTTGAATGCACGACCGACTTCCGAGCGATGGAGTCTGGAAAAATGAGAAGCGAGTTAGAGTTATAGAGCAAAGAAAAGTGAGTTTCTCATTATTCTGGCCTGTCTCATCTAAGAACGTTCATTTTTCTAAATTTTGAACTGTTCTGGTGATCTAAAATCTAGTTTTTGGTCTCTTATGGGTATGAAATAGATATAGCAGCTGTATTACCCAAGGTGTATTACGGTAGTGGGAATCAGACCAAGGAAGCAATACTTTTCGAAGAATCTGCTGGCGGTAGTATTCGTGATTAATTTTGGCTCCTGGTTCGAACAAAACAAGGGGAGTTTTGCCGGTGGCGGACACTCCGTCCCAAACCATGACTTTTGCAGGATGGGAAGCTCTATGCAGGAATCCACCAATATAATTAGCTGCCTGTGAGTCCCGAGCAAGCACTCGCACATTTTGAGGGTTGTAGGCCTCTTCCACAGTGAACAGCTTCTCATCCGAGAAGACTGTCCTGAGGTGAGCACTGTCGCGCGTCCAGAGGATTGAGGCGCGGCACCTTTTGAGTCTTTTCTCCTTGTTCTTTAGAGTTAGGATGGCAGCCTTTTTAGTACGATATGGGGGGGGGGAGACTCAAGTCCTCTTCAACGATTCTTTGAAGAGTGTTGCGTGATAAGTTCATCTCGGAGGCCATTTTTTTCAAGCTACGCCTAGCATTTCGACCGACTCGCTTCCTCATGGCCTCAATCTTGTTAGGGGTGCGCACTAATCGAGGATCACCTCTTCGGGGCAAGTCAGCAAGTGTACCGATCTGTTCAAACCGTTTGATTGCTTTTCAGACAAGATTGCGAGGCGTTGAGATCTTTAGCGATGCGCGTATTTGATCGACCAAGTTTGTGCAAGTCCACACTGATAGAGCGTGCTCTATGAGAGACCACCATTCTTTTGAGAATTGATCAAATGATATGAAATTTGAACCATGTAATAAAAAAACATATGAGAAGAACATGTGTAAAAATTGGAGCTCAGCGTGCACTACAAATTGAATTATAAACGCCGAAAGATTGGTTTGCGAATATATGGGCCACCCTGTAAACAAATTCAAGCAATAAGAAAACACCGTAATCTATTGCCATTTCACGGCGATTTGCGGTGAGACTAATAAAGGTACGAAATCGGCGCTATACTTATCTTTCACGTTTTTGAATTTTAACGCTCCATGAGTTTCAATTTTTCGCTACTCGTATCGTAAAATGACATTCATTACTCTTCTTGTAACCTGAAATAACATCAATTTTTCTTTTTAGGGTAATAAATTTTCTCCAGCACGCACGGGTTGAAACGAACTTTTCTCCCTATATATGATATATGTTTGTTTTTGTTTGAATTATTTTCCTGTGTGTGTTGCGAGAAAAGCCGAGTTTATCTGCGCTTCTTCCTGTGCTCTGTTCCTCTCTTGAGTTCTCTCATCCTTCACTTTCTTCTCCATCTTCGATGCAAACACCCAGATGGGCACCGAGTATAAATGCCAGTGCCGACTGAAATCAGTGAAAATAAGTTCCAACTGAATGCTACAAAATTTCAAAATGAGACTAATTTCAGAAAAGCATGTAATTATATGAAATAGTTAACAATGTTATTTTAGAAACTGAGAAGAATTTCAAAGTTTTTTATACCCTGACAAAAGATTGGTGAGAAATATTTAAGATGATTTCGAAGTCAGGGTGTAAAAATGGTGGTGTGCATGACTATTGTGCGAAATTTAAGTTCGACTCCCACCCGGTTGAACACATCCAAACCAAGGGGGTTGAGAAATTTCGATAGTATGTACTTGCGCGAATTTGACTCTACCCATTGCTGCTACAAACCCTAGCAGTGGCTCAGCAGGCAGCCACTGGTTCTCTTAGGACAGGTCTGTATCTCAAATTGTTCAGCGCAATCTGCTGCGAGGCGAAAATGAGCATAGAAAATATATTTAAAAATTATTTTTTTTATATCTCCACTAGTTATCTTACAACACCGAAAAGTAGTATTTTGTCATAGTTATTCATTGTTTAAATGGTTCACATTGCAAAAATCTGCTTCCTTGAATTTCCTGACGGGAAAAGTTCTGCCCTCAATTGACTTTTTTCTTTTACAAACGCTATATAGAGCTCGTTGCTTCCACTTGTTACTCTCAATTTTTATTTGTATATTCGTTGTCTTATCTGATTAACCATTTGAACAGCGATTTCAGGGACTGTTTGAAATGTTGAGCAGTCTAACAAGACTGCTAAGTCTAACAAGACTGCTAAGTCTAACAAGACTGCTAAGCCCGATGCCACTTTTGCTTATTCTGTTTCTTTGATTCAAAACCTTACCTTGTTAAACCTTGTTCATAATAATAACACTAATGTTTGACGAGCTAGCTCCCGCCTCGCACCTCCTTGAAATGTGTGACAGACCTATCCTGATAGAAACAGTGGCTGCCTGCTGAAACATTCTTGATAAAAATTCAGCTAAAGATATTCCCGAGCGATTAAGCTATTTTCTGTGTTGTTTTAAATGAGCTTATAATATGAGTTGATTTGGAGATCTTTTATGAGATCTTTTCATGTTTTCATAAATGTATATTTTGGTCCGGGCGTGGCATAGTGGTAGTGTGATAGACCACTGTGCGAAGAGTCCCGATTTCAACTCCCACCCCGGACAGATCCACCCAAACCAAAGGGGTTAAGAAATATTGGTAGTGCTCATGCACGAATCTGACTCTCCCCACTGCTGCTAATCACACTAGCAGTGATCTAGCAGGCAGCCACTGGTTCTACCAGGATAGGTTTGTCCTGCATCTCAGGGGAGCGCGTACCCTGCCGCGAGGCGGGAACAAGCGCGAGGAAGAAGAAGATAAATGTATATTTCATGTTTTCGTTTGAATAACGAGCAAAGAATAAAAGTTTTTTCTTTGATTAGCAAGGTCACATTTCAAGTTTTTTGTTTTGTTCTTTTTCTTTTTTTCCTTCCCTTTATGTGATTTCCCGTGTCTTACGATCTTTCCTTTTCTCTCTTCCTCTCTCTTTCCCTTTCTCTCTATTTCCTTTTATCTTTCTCTCTTTCTCTCTTCTCCTTTCTCTTCCTCTCTATCTTTATCACTGACTCTCTATACACTCTCCATCTCGGAAGTGTTATTTTCCGCGCATGTTAAGAGAATGCATAAAGAAGCGAAGGATTTGCCTAAAGTTATTTATATTCCTTTCGTTGTCTAAATGTCGCCTTTCTCTTCATGCCTTCACAATATTTCTCTTTGTCTCTGACTGACTCGCTCTCTCTATATCTCTCCCTGTATGTTTCGCGTTCCTTTTATCTCTCTTATTTGATTAGATTTGTTCTAAGCGACATCCCAAAGCGGCCAGCTCCTCTGAATAAACGTCCGAGCCAAATGTATCTGTCCAGTCTGGGTATATAGAGACAGAAAGAACTAAAGTCTCCCAAGAGTAAAATAGTGTCAAAAGACAAAGCGAGAGAAAGGAGTTAAGGAGAAAAGAAAGAGATAGAGACAGGGAAAGAGAGAGAGAGAGGGAGAAAGAGAGGGAGAGAGAAATAGAGAGAGAGAGCGAGAGAGAGAGAGAGAGAGAGAGCGAGAGATGCACTGCCTACAAAAAAAGATAAAGGAGATAGATGACAGCGGCCTGTGAATGAATATAAAGATGGGCAAGATATAAATTCATAGGGGTTAGGATTCTTTCGAGATGTGAAGAGAAGTGTGACAAGCGCTTACTTCATGTTGTTTTTAGATCTTTCAGGTTACTTTTTCAGCATCAGAAGATTCAAGTTGGTTTTGTTCTTTGTCCCCGCTGGGATTCTCTTTTGGATGTCTCTTTTCTCTTTTATTTTGTGCTTTCTTTTCTATTTTCGGATCGAGAGACGGGTTTATTGATGAAAGCGGTTATATAAAGTGTTTAATTTAAAGCCCTGAGTAACTTGTCATCTAAAGTCAGTCACAGTATAATGCATCAATTTTATTTCCTTCTGATGCTCCATATTAAATTGGTTTAGTGAAGAACAAACAGATATTCATTCAATTATTTATTGAAATACGTTTTTGTAACAAGGTATGAGTATAAGCGTTTTCAAGTTTTAAAAAAGGCTTTCTAAAACTCATTACCGTTATAGACTTGCTCTCATAAGTGAGAAAGAGAGAGGAACCTTAATTTATTGATCACTTTTTTTGTAATTCGAGTGCTATAAACTCATAGAAGTCATTCGATCACAGTCAAAAATCATTTCAAATCAGTCCTTTGAGAGAAACTAATCGATGTTTGTTGGATATTCTTGTACTTGTGCTCTTTTCCGTGTTTATACTTTGCACCACAAGGTGTTGATAAATTATTATCTTATTATTTACAGAAAAACGGATCATTTTCCAAAAAAACTCATGCAATTATTTTAAATATAGGAAAGTGTACCACTTAAAAGGTTATTTTCAAAAACTTTTTTCTTCCAGAGCTCTAAGGTGTCTTCTCTGATTTTTTTCGCAAAAAAAGATTACCAAATGCTTCTGGCCATTAAGAATTGATCCAATCTCATGATAGTCATCTAAAATTCTGTTGAGTACTTACAAATCGCTCAACTGGCTCTTTTTTTCTTCTCTCTCTCTCTCTCTCTCTCTCTCTCTCTCTCTCTCTCTCTCTCTCTCTTGCTTTCTCCATCTCTTTCTTGAGCTCTGTCCATTCCTCAACTCTCTTTTTCTCTCTCTTCATCTCTATGTTTCTCTATTTCTCTCACCAACCCATGCAAATAATCATCAATAATAAACGGAATCTTAGACGGATTGAAGAAAGTACCGCTCATGAAAAGAAGGAGAGCGATGAAGATGAGGATACGGGGGAACATATGTGAGAAACTTAAGAGACAACTCAGAAAGATATATACATATATATATAGAGAGAGAAATAAACAACAAAAAAGAGAAGAGTTTATGGGAATTGAGACTGGCAATTTTCTCCATAATAATTAGGATTGGATACGACCCCAGTATCGGAAGAAGTTGTCTAGTCATGTTTTCATATGATTTCAAAGAAAAATGTTTTTCCTTTTCGTAGAATGCTTAATAATTATGTCTGTCCCGCTTGATTTATTTGTGCTGTTTGTACGTATCGACAGTTTTTTTATTGTTTCAAACTCACAGATGACAAATAAAAAAATTTAAAAATAAAAAATACGATAATGTCATAAAAGACATTTGTAATGAACAGATGAGTGAAATATTTAACCTTACATCCGTTCACTTTAGCGACTCCACAGAAAAAACCTTCTCGGGTAAACAAAGTGAAAAAAAGCGATGAAAAAGCGTTGTTTCAGTCTTTTCGACAATATTGCTTTCGTTGATTAGAGGAAACTCTAAACTTTTCGCTTTCTTTCTTCCGTTCTTTGATATACATGAACGAACCTGCTCATCATAATGATATACATGAACGAACCTGCTCATCATAATGAAATTCATTGCAAGGTCATAAATGAACATAAATCATCTGATGTTGATCTGTTAACACTTCTTTCTCTGCTGCCCATCGAATCCTTCCCTTTTATCTGTCTTCTGTATATGTTAAGCGGAATTATTCAGGCAGCTAACGACGGAAATCAAGTGAGAGGAAATACAGACGACGGGCGGTCGACGCATTCCGAGCGAGAGGCCGCCTTTTAGAAGAAAAATAAACAAGGTTTTAGGGAGAAATACACCTAGAAAAGGAGGAAAGACGATGGGGAATGGAGCAGAAGAGTGTCAAGGTTCGTAGATTTTTTTCTCAACAATCATCTGAACACACAAAGACATTCAATCGGTTCAGAGAGATAACCATAGGAGAGTAGATCAAAATATGAAACATTTCAAACATATGCATTCATTCATTAATCCATTTCTTAATTTTTAGTTTAAATAAGATGATATATGTACTTATTGAGAACAATACTCACGGAAGGATGGAATTGATTTTACGAGTAATGATCCATAGTTTCTCAATTCTTAGCCTATTCCATGGTAGATCATTCTAGATGCACCTTTCTTTGTACCTGATTCAGAATCATTTTCATGTAATTAACTTAAATCTTTTGAATCCGAAGAAATTGATAATCTTATAGTTTTGTAACTACTAGAAATCACATTCGAAGTGAAAAGGCTTGATAGCCTTGTATTTAGATCGTATCAAAATTTGTTTATCGAAAACTTTTAGAACAAAGGTAGAAAATGGAATGAGTTCAGAGTTATTCAAAGGGAATGCCCGGCCGACTTCTTCTGTTGATTTTCTTTCTACCTGTCTCAGATGCTTTTGAGTTGGACGAGTCTGTGACGCAAGTTAGAAATCAGTTCTCTTGTTTTCTATCTCAATTCTTCATCGGATTTCTTGTTTCCCATCTAATTTTTATCCGTCGACATTTTCACTCCACACCTTCCTCTGTGTCTTATTATGACCCCTTCTTCAGAAGATGTGCTGTTGTTGTAGTTTGCTTATAGGTCCTGTCGAGGGGAGTCCTTTGAGATAGTTTGGTGAGGATCCTTATGAGTCCGGAGAAATTTATATATATATTATATATTTTATCTGCATCCGAGAATGCGCATTGGTAATCAAACATCGAAGAAAATAAATTCGTTTGAAGAAAAAAAAGACAATCAAGAGCTATGGCATATGAAGGCTAGATACTTCATCAAATCCGTTATCCGTCTACACTCGCACTAAAGTCGGCGATCCTCTTCGAGAGAATCATTTGTTAACCAAAGAATTGCAAGAGGGTTTTTCATTGGCACCTCGACTCGCCATTACAAAATATAGGAGAGCATCGGCTGATGTTTTATCCAATGACATGCCCAGGCCATTCTGGCAGAGACGATGTGCTGAAAGATTTTTTTTTGAAGCTCTCGGATTTTAGCGAACACGCTCTTCATCAAAGACTTTTCGATCACCTCATTTTAATTTTAATCATAAAGTTTCCGTTTCACTCCCCAGTCCGCCATTCTTCCAATGTTCATTGATGCGCATTACAGTTTTACCGTATACAGGCGCGCATTCATCCAAATCCGTACTTTATCCTTAAAATTAGGCCAACTATTGAAATCTCACGCCGTATATAATATGCAAAAAGTTGCCCCCAGGTGGAGTGTGTGGAATGCGTGCAGACCTGGCCAGCCGCCGCCACCTTCTCTCAAGCTCCCAAGTGTGGATCGGCTGCGAAAACCTGCGTTGGCAACGCCTGTTTCATGCGTTCGTCCTTCTACCGTTGCACTCAACAAAAAACATCCTCAAAACTTTTTTTATTATTTCAATAAAACACATTACAGTTTTACCGTATACAGGCGTTGATTTATTTTATCGAAAGTTGCGCCACACATCAAAAGCTAGAAATGAGCCGAATAACTTGCAGGTCAATGCAAGCACTGCCCGATATACCAGTACATGTCCGGCTGTGTTTCCCTCACCAAATGGCAAATGAGGTTAATCTGTCCACCTTTGCCAAGTACCTCATCACAAAGCGTTGAATGAAAAAAAATTAAATAAACATTGCCCATTCTCGGAAAAAAGCCACGAAATTAGATATTTCCGCTCTGATAGTGTTCTACTAATTTCAAAGAGAAGTTTCTAAAAAAAATTAGGAGCAGCCATATTTTGAAGAGACGTCACACAACCTCTTGAAAAGTAGGATTTTTTAAAAGAGATGTAACACAACTGCTTTTAAAAAATGAAAAAAATTACCTTCCAGCTTTAATTTTGAAAAATCATAACAACAAAACTGGTTTCATTCGAGAGAAGTGTATTCATACAATATCTTGTGAATTATTTTGTTGGTTAATTGTAAGTTCTTTTTCCTGAACCTGACATAGGTGAACATTCTCAAGAATTCATGGGAATTTGTACGACGAGAATGGGAAACATGTAAGTTCTTCGCAAAAAAAACTCCCATTCATTGATTAGCGGTTGTAAAAGTCATAAAAGTTTTCAGAAACTGCATTACGAGTTTTATTATTAGGGGGGTTGCTACAGTGATCTGGAGTTTGCACGACGCGGGAGTGAAGTGAGAATGCGACGAGTGGGAGCGAGTCTTCTCTGTGAGGACACATTCAATCAAACTACTTGCATATGCAACAGGTTCGAATGAATAACTTTATCACTGAAACATAACTTGAAAGAATGAATTCCCCATTGAAGGGATGAATAATTCTTTGGTTATCGTAAGTATGATTAATCAAGGTAGAAGATACGATGTGTAGCATTTGTAGAGATGTCTCATCTCATTATTTTGCAGAGTCACCGCAATGCCTTTCGTATTTATATAGTCTTACTGTTTTAAAGTTAAAAAACAACAATTAGATAATAACCCTCCACATACGCAAACAGCGCAATTTGTTGAAAGATAAAAACTGAATAAGTTAATGTAATTTTTGGAGAGAAAAGTTAGAAAATACATCGATTTCAGTGACACTATCAGTTCACATCATCAATTTTTTTTTCGTAAGAGATTGAAACATTAAACCTAACTCTCCATTACTTTAGGTTTATCCTTTGTTTTGTAAAAAGCTACAAGAAATCCTATTTGTGGATTACAAAAAAAGTCACAAAAAAGATTGATATTAGTAATATCATTTAGATTTAACCCTACCTATACTTTTTGATTTTTTCCTATTTCATCCTCAATTTCCTTATTGTTTTTACGTTTTTCTATTTATTTTAAATCAGAAAATTGGTTTTTGTCGAAAATGATAAAAAATTCTTAATTAATGGATGGAAGTTGAGGCGTGACAAGTGCAATTCGATTCATTCTCATCTACCTTACTCCATTTATGCGGACGGCCTCTTCACGGGTATCATCAACTTTGACATTCTTATCAACCAAATCGATCCAAGGTAAGTTCTCTCTTCTTCCACTTTCTCATTTTCACTTTTTCTCTCAAAATCTCTGTATTTTTCTCTGTCTCTTTCTCTCTCTCTCTCGCTCTACTCCTGTCCTCGGTCTCTCCTCTCTCTCTCACTATGTCGTTAAAAAAGTTCATAACAGTTCGAATTGTTTTCCTAACCAGAGTAGGCTTAATATTTAAAAAAAAAAGTCATCACAAATATAAATATATTGCAATTAAAGAATGCACGTATTCAGTGTTTTCCTGTCTTGACCATTCAACACTTTTATTTTGACCAACGTTCTCTAAAAATGGAAAAAAAGCGAGACGTGAAGTGCATAGATTAAATGGATGAAACCCTTTTTCAAACTACATCGGTTCCTTTTTTAAAACTGGGTTTCTTAAGAGAATTCGATTTCACAAGAACATCAAATTTTGCCAAAAAAATTAATTTTACGATTAAGATTTGGTTCTGCAGAGATACTTAAACCATATTTGTTGTGAACAGATTAGAGTTTGGAGAATAGTCGTTCGAATACGATGTGTAGTCAGGTACCGGGCTCTGTTGAGTTTTCTATCAATTCATTGTTGTAGATCGGTGATTGTTTTTATACGGAGAGGTCACAAGGTGCAATGACTAGGCTTTACTCAAGTGTCTTTTCGAAGATGGCCAGTAGAGTTAAATCGTGATAGTTTGATGAGGCTCATCTTTAATCAACTAGGAGGTCAATATTTAAACGGTTTGTCAAAAGCGCCCATATGGAGCAAGATTATTCAAAAGTTCAAGTTTTGATATTGATTGATTACTCAAAAGTTCAAGTTTTGATATTGATTGATTACTCAAAAGTTCAAGTGTTGATATTGATTGATTACTCAAAAGTTCAAGTGTTGATATTGATTGATTACTCAAAAGTTCAAGTTTTGATATTGATTGATTACTCAAAAGTTCAAGTTTTGATATTGATTGATTACTCAAAAGTTCAAGTGTTGATATTGATTGATTACTCAAAAGTTCAAGTGTTGATATTGATTGATTACTCAAAAGTTCAAGTGTTGATATTGATTGATTACTCAAAAGTTCAAGTTTTGATATTGATTGATTACTCAAAAGTTCAAGTTTTGATATTGATTGATTACTCAAAAGTTCAAGTGTTGATATTGATTGATTACTCAAAAGTTCAAGTTTTGATATTGATTGATTACTCAAAAGTTCAAGTTTTGATATTGATTGATTACTCAAAAGTTCAAGTTTTGATATTGATTGATTACTCAAAAGTTCAAGTGTTGATATTGATTGATTACTCAAAAGTTCAAGTTTTGATATTGATTGATTACTCAAAAGTTCAAGTTTTGATATTGATTGATTACTCAAAAGTTCAAGTGTTGATATTGATTGATTACTCAAAAGTTCAAGTGTTGATATTGATTGATTACTCAAAAGTTCAAGTGTTGATATTGATTGATTACTCAAAAGTTCAAGTTTTGATATTGATTGATTACTCAAAAGTTCAAGTTTTGATATTGATTGATTACTCAAAAGTTCAAGTGTTGATATTGATTGATTACTCAAAAGTTCAAGTTTTGATATTGATTGATTACTCAAAAGTTCAAGTTTTGATATTGATTGATTACTCAAAAGTTCAAGTTTTGATATTGATTGATTACTCAAAAGTTCAAGTGTTGATATTGATTGATTACTCAAAAGTTCAAGTTTTGATATTGATTGATTACTCAAAAGTTCAAGTTTTGATATTGATTGATTACTCAAAAGTTCAAGTGTTGATATTGATTGATTACTCAAAAGTTCAAGTGTTGATATTGATTGATTACTCAAAAGTTCAAGTTTTGATATTGATTGATTACTCAAAAGTTCAAGTTTTGATATTGATTGATTACTCAAAAGTTCAAGTTTTGATATTGATTGATTACTCAAAAGTTCAAGTGTTGATATTGATTGATTACTCAAAAGTTCAAGTGTTGATATTGATTGATTTAAGGTACGGAGAAGTGATCGGGGGCTTCATCTCTCCACCATTTCTCTCCTCATCGACTGGCTCATCATCTTTCTCTCCATTCCTTTTCTTTGCTTTAAACTATTTGTTTATGTTGTTAATGAATACTTTAAACTATTTGTTTTTATAAAAATGAAACATAATCATCTTCGATGCACAGCTAGAAGCGAATCAAACAGGATTAGATTTTTTATCAAGATAAAATTTCAAATATTTTGTGAATTCAGTGTATTAAAAGGTCGATAAACATGTTTTATCAACTCAATGATGAGCCAAACGGGATGCAACAAAAATATTGGATGGTAACAATGATTCGAATCACGATCTTTGTGTTTTCCCTGTGAAGTTCGCGACAGCTGGTGTAAGACTTTCAACCAAATGTGAGTCCTAAAGGACTAAACGCTACAAATGCTAGATAATTGGCATCGAAGGACTTGAAAACTGCCTAAGTCTGAATGTTCCTGTCAAAAGATGCGGAAGTACTTTGTATCATTTTGAGAACTTGTTAAAAAAGCGCCTTCTGTAACTTTAAAACACCTTTATCTTTTAATCATTCTCTCTCTTATACCTTTCCTTTTTCTTTAACTTTTCGTAGTATCATTTTCTCAAACTTTTTTATGTACGTCTTTTTCTGCTGGTGCAAAAAAAGCCTTTATACTTCACTGCTCATATTCATCAAGATAGCTATGCACCCTGTGCGCACTAGCGCTATGCACCCTGTGCGCATCGAAGTAGATCACGTCTGGAAGGAGGACAAAATGTGTAGAGTTTTTTGTCCATGTGATTTTCTATTCGATGAAAGATCAGGTCTCGGCAAGACTGTTTCTCTTCCTCGAGACGAAAGAGTATTATCTCGTCTTTTCAAATTGCGCGAGATGTCACTCGTCCAGGGGTATATAAGGGGGCTCAGACCCTTTGATATCAGTTGCAATCCTGTATACGCTCGTCAACAGTTAACACTTTATTAACAAAACACTGATCAAATTCATTTATTCGTGTTCTTCTTCTTCCCTTCTTTTCTTCCTTTAAAGAAGTTCTTCCCTCTCTGCTCGACCTTCGTCTGTCTGAAATGAGAGGTCTTTGGGGTGGGAATAACGAGAGTTTGGGTGGGTATTTGTGATGAATATTCGCAGTGAAGAATAATAAATGTTTTACTTCAACAAAATGTGTTTGTCTTGCAAAACATAACATTATACTTCACTGCTCATATTCATCAAGATAGCTAATTCAACACACCTCTCATTCAGTATGACTTCCTGGTAAGAATCGCGGAATTCTTTGTGGTAAAACCTCTCAAAGGTAGAACCACCAGGTGCCCAGTTCGCCGCAGCCATGATGGCTTTGCTAGTAAGGCCTACTCGCCTGCCCGCCGAAGTAGAGGCCGCTCTGGTGGAGTGGGCACCATATTCACTATCTATACCCGCAGCGGATAGAACTGTTCTCAACCACCTTGCTATGGTTGAGCTACTTACTTTTCCATGTGGCTCTATTGTAGCTCTGACTAGAGTATGTTTTCGGTAGGTTTTGGTTCTCTCTATGTAATCCTTAAGGTTTCTGATAGGACAAATGTTGGTATCAGTTTTGAAGAACTCAAATAAGGCTATGTGTTGTTTTGACCCAACTTTTCGATTTTTGTTCATGTGATCTATGGTAAATGACCATTTATCATCATTCTTTCGAACTGAATCTAGAGAAAACTTTGCTATTTCGGAGACTCGGTAGGGGGAGCAAAGGGCTAAAAGCATAACCTTTTTTTGAGTAAGTTGTTTTAGCGATGGTTTTTTGTTATCTCCCATTGACTTCAGGTAATCTAATACCTGTCTAACATTCCAAATTTGCGCTTATTTGGGAACCGATGGTCTCTTTCTGAAGAACCCTTTCAGAGCTTTGTTTATGAGGTCTTCGTCAATAGCTCCTTTCTTGCTCTTTTGCACAATTTGCGCTAGTGTTAAAATTGCACTTTTGTGCGTTACTAAGCTTGAATAACTTAGACCTTTTACATGCAAATGAGCGAGAAAGTTGACTTTGTTCGGGGTAGTAGGGCATCTTTTATCGATCTCATTATCTCTACAGTAATTAGCCCACTTCCTTAGAGCAGAATTGTACTGGTTGCGAGTCCCTGGGGCCCAGTTATTCATTACTGCTTCTATGGCGGTTTCGTTGAAACTCGCCTTTCTAAGGTAGTCCCTGATATCTTCCATGCTATCAGGCGCAAGTTCCCGACAATAGTCTTGGGATGAGGTTCTCCCTCTTGATCTGTAAGAATGTCTGGTCGATCTTGGAGAATCAAAATCCTTCCCTGCGAGTATTTCAGTACTAGTGAATACCACCATTAACCTGGCCAATCTGGGGTCACCAACAAAAGGTTCGCGTTCTCTTGAACAGCCTTCTGTACAACCCTTCCGACTAGTGCGAAGGGTGGAAATGCGTAACTCGAGATCCCGACCAGTTATGAACGAAGGCATTTGTCGCTGCTGCTAAGGGATCTGCGCGGTAAGAAATGAAATTTTCGCATTTAAAATTCAATCTAGATGCAAATAAGTCCCAATCTGGTTTACCGAATGTTTTGAAAATCAGATCTTTTACCCTCGGATGCAGACTGAATTCTTCTTTTTCTATGAATTTGCGAGATTCGAAGTCTGTTACAGTATTCTCTATACCAGGCTTGTAGGTTGCAATCAGATGCACCCTTCTTTCTCTGGCAAAGTCCCAGATCTTATGTGCTACTTTATTTAGCTTTGCACTCTTTGATCCACCAAACTTATTTATATAGCATACTGCTGAGGTATTATCCAGTTCTAGTCGGATGGAAATATCTCTAGCATCATTCAGGAAAGAGATAAGGGCGAAAAGTGACGCCAAGGCCTCCTTCACATTTATGTGCAAGGATTTTTCGATTCCCGACCATCTACCGCCTGTGGTAATCCTATTCCAAACTGCCCCCAACCTCTTTCGGATGCATCGAAGTCAATGTTTCGGTTATAACCGGTTTCCATATGGTATCTGTGAAATGTTCCGATGAGGATTGGTTAGACCAGCAGTTCAACTCACTTCTGACTAGAAGGGGAATGGTCTCACATTTGTTGTAAGATTCGGGCTTGTTGGGGTTGGTTTTGCTGGTTAACCAACGTTGGATGTTACGCAAATGAAATTTAAGATAACCAGATACGGGTAGAAATGAGGTTGCTTTTCCTAAGAACGTAGCTATTCTGCTTAATTTTACTCGTTCTTTCCCAAGTATCTCTACGGCTAATTGTTTTACCTTCGTTATCTTTCCGGGTACTTCCAGTGTTCCTTTCTTACTATCCACAATGAAACCCAAGAATTCGACTCTTGTAGATGGTGTGTATCACATATATCACAAGACATGTATCACAAGACTTCTGCTCGTTAACTGTCAGACCTAGTCTATCGAATAGACGCAGTGTTTGATTTACAATGTTATCGAGTTCTGTCTTAGTGTCTCCTACGATGATCCAGTCAGGTACACCAACAGCCGAACACCCAGTTTTCTCAGATCTTCTGCTACAACGTTCATGAGGCGAGAATATACATATGGAGCAGATGCTAGACCAAAGGGAAGTACCGTGAACTTGTACATTTTCCCCTTAAATTCGAAAGCTAGATACTTTTGATGGTCTTTGTGGATGGGTTTTGCGAAATAGGCGTCTTTTAGATCAATTTTAACCATCAAATTGCCTTCATTTATTAGACAACGGATCATGGAAAATTGTTCCATCTTGAAATGCTTCATGTAAACCCTTCAAGTTTGTAAACCCTTCAAGTAACCGTTTAAACCCTTCAAGTTTATAACTGGTCTTAAACCGCCTTCTTTTTTCTTCACCCAAAAGATGCTAGAAACCCAAACGTGTTGCTGAGGTGGTATTTCTACTATCGCTTCTTTTGATAACAGATTCCTGACTTCCATCGCAATGATCGGTTCGTTCATTGTCGGTCTACTTTTTCTAATTTTACCTCTTGAAAGTGGACGGAGAGTATGGAAGTCTAGGCAATACCCATAAACGCATTGTTTAACCCATTGGTCCCTTGATAGTTTCAACCACTCTGTGGCATGATATCTAATTTTACCAGCTTGTAGTTCGTACTGGGGAACTAAGGCTGTCGCAATGGTTTGGTTTTGCAGTTCTTTTTCGCAAGGAGAATCGTCTGAGTTCTGTCGTTCTGCCCGATTCGCGTGAACCCTTGGCGTGTTCTTCAGCTTCTTCAAGGACTTGGTGATGTCGTTGGAGCCGGCTCGTTTCTGCGCTTCCTCGAGTAGACTCTTACCAAAGAGTTTTGGCAAGACTTCGCCCCTCGAATGAGGGTTATTCTGAGAGGGGCGCCGTTTTGAAGGAAGGCATGAGTCGCCGAGGGTCGATATTCATGGACCTTAACATATTTGTTATTCAACGAGCCAGAAACGAGCTAATTAGTTCCTTCTATACATTAGTCATGAATGGGACCTCATAATGATTTCTCGTCGGATCGCATTGATCTCTTGATGAAGGTGTCCCATGACGTTAATCCCTGTTTTGATGTAGTTCATCATTTTGAGCTTGCCATCCTCGCTTTCTTCGGTGTGGCTTTGTAGAGCCATTGCGAGAGCTGACATGCCTACCATGATACCGAAGTCGATCGAGAACAAATGTAAATAACTAGATTTTTATTTCTAGTATGTTTTGAGTTTATTTTCTAGTATGTTCCCACTGGCAGTATCTTTACCTGCGTGTCATCTATATGTCATCTGTTCCTCTTTCTTGAGAAATTTCTTCGTCCACATTCGGCGACAAGGCGTAGACTGACGCAGGGAGAGGCATTGCTTCCAAGAAGGCCTCTCTCAGCAGTGGTCCAGAACACTCCTCGTGCACTGTTTTTAAATAGTGCCAGTATATCGTCCCTCAGCCGTGTCCTCGTACGAGCGGCTCGGATTACTGGCTTCGGGGGGGAGGAACTTCTTCGCTGGCAGTCGCAAATTGTGAGCGCTTCTTCACAGATAGCTGTGACTGCCTGGACATGGGAGAGTCTTCTCGAGTCCGTCTGCGCAGGTACTCGTCCAGATCATCGATCTCCCGATGATCTGTAGAATCTTCCTCCGAAAGAGAGGAAGCGCTTGAGGAAGATGATGTCGTAGTCCTTCTCCTCTTCTTTTCGCGCTGTCTCTGCCGTATTCTCTTCTCTTCAGAGCCTGTCCACCTCTCTGAGGGGAAGACGGTGACTCGCTAATCGGCTCTTCTTCCATTACGCTGAAAGAAAAGCAATGACTTCTGGAACTTTCAACTTTTTTTCACAATAAAGTTCAGCACGAGTCAACAGTTTTCTATAACAAAACCGTTATTTTTTATATCATTTACTTTTCAAAATGATATATGGTACTGATCCAAATGAATCAAACCTGGCTTAGTTTAAGCCATAAAACAAAGCACCGACTTCAAGGAATCGACTTTGTTTTATTTTCTCTCAAACATTTCGACCTGATTACTACCGCCGGCCCCTCCGAACAAGTCGGAAGACTCAGCAAGTAACAGAAAAATGTTCGGAAATTGGTATTGATTCAATTGAATCATCCCTGGCTTCAACAATAGTTAAAGCCATGAAACAAAGTGCCGACTTCGGGGAGTCAACTTTGTTCTTTCCCCTAGACTCTTTAACCTGACTACTACCACCGGTCCCTCCGAGTAAGTCGGAGCACCAGGCAAGTGTCAGGGCAAAGTTGGGGGAGAAGGTACCGAGATTCCTCTTCCGAGAAACCTCACCCTTTGCCACGAGCGTCTACAGGATTGCAACTGATATCAAAGGGTCTGAGCCCCCTTATATACATCTGGACGAGTGACATCTCGCGCAATTTGAAAAGACGAGATAATACTCTTTCATCTCGAGGAAGAGAACTCTTGCCGAGACCTGATCTTTCATCGAATAGAAAATCACGTGGACAAAAAAACTCTACACATTTTGTCGAATTACCGACACTTTGTACCGCGTCACTTTGTATACGACACTTTGTATACGACACTTTGTACCCCGTCACTTTGTACCGCGACACTTTGTACCGCGACACTTTGTACCGCGACACTTTGTACCGCGTACATCCTCGTTAGCTAAGCCGTACGGCCTCGTTATCGTAAACTTTTACTAAGCCTAAGCGTTTTTTAATGTAAAAATATGTTTTAATGTAAAAATAAAACGCGCGGCCTCACTCAAGTCGCGGTACAAAGTGTCGCGGTACAAAGTTTCGCGGTACAAAGTGACGGGGTACAAAGTGTCGGGTACAAAGTGTCGTATACAAAGTGACGCGGTACAAAGTGTCGTGATATTCTGTCCTCCTTCCAGACGTGATCTACTTCGATAAAAAAAGTGTGGAACATGCTAGTGCGCACAGGGTGCATAGCTATTTTTGATGAATATTCGCAGTGGAGAATAATAAATGTTTTACTTCAACAAACTGTGTTTTTCTTGCAAAACATAACATTTTACGAGTAGATCATCAATCGTGACTGTGTGGATTAGAAAAAGGGAAAGACGGACTGGACTCTTTCACGCGTACATCATTGACTTTTTTTGGTACTAAGTTTGTTACTTTTTTAAATCACTTTGCTGGTGTTTCTCAATTTCTGGTGTTCGGGGTATAAGTTGAGTGCTGATTAAAGTAAAAATGGAAAACCAAAAGTGCTCATTAGATAAAGGCGTTGGGATAGAGCAGTGGACAGAAACTCCATACACGGAGAAAGTCAGTGGTACAGGGTTGCGATTTCTGAAACTTTACAAGCTTAAAACGTGAAATATCTATCAATCCCAGTTTAAATTATATGAGATGTTCCGTTGGATCATGTAATCCAATCGAAAATAACATGCGAAAAATTGAAAGAAAAATATCTGTGCATCTTGTGCGGAGCAACTTTTGAGCTACGAGATAGAGCAGGTCAAGCTACCAAGTGGAGCAAGACTGATAGAGCAAGTCTCACAATGATGAGAATATAATGAAAAAAGAGCTTCAAAATTTCTTGGCAAACTCGCTAATAATTCCGTTGTGAACGAACATGGGCCGTATGCACGTACAATTTTTGGTGGGAAATAATAAATAAAATAGTGCTGAGTGGTCTAGCATAACACTATTTCTTCATCATGCCACACCAAAAAGTGGTACGGCCCCATATGTATGAGGAACGCTGAGATGTTAAAATAACCTGCCCTCGTGCTCCGAGTACCTTCAAACTTTAAAATAATTTTTTTATTTAACATAAGATCGAAGATCTCGAAAAAGTATCGTAATCAAAAATAATATTGCAGCAAAGTTGCTTAACTTGTAAAGCGAGTGCTGAAGAAACATAAGCTAGACTTTCTCGTAGCAATGTTCTTGGAAGTAAGCAATTCTGGAATTAGCTAAGAGCTTTGAATCACCAGCTTCTTCTCTGGGATGCTATCTCTCCATGTTAGCGATAATCATTCATTGTTTGTTAATTTATTTACTATTATAACGAAAGTAGCTGTTTTGAGTCTACTCTTCACCTCTAAAGTGAACATGTTTGAAATGGAAAACTTGTTCAAAATGAATGTTGAGGTTTGGGAATTAGCTTTTAGTGTCAATGTCTCACACGTTCTTTGTCAAACCTCGGAATTGTAATATAATTTTTTTTGCTTTTTGATTTTTTTCAAAGTTAAACCAATTTAGGTTATGAGTCTTGGATTTCGATATTATTTTTTCAATCCAATGTTTAAGTTGAGGTCAAAAGCGGTAATCTCATCTTCTGTGCAGAAGCGTTCAAATCAGTATTGAAGAGCATGGTTGAAGCCGATCTCAACAAGGAGAACGAGGAGGAAGTCAACTTTGACGACCCAAAGGGTTTTGAAGATGACATCCCTGAGAAAGGTTTCTCTATTCTTTTCGGTTTCAAAGATGTCTAGGCAATGCTTGAAAAAAATCAACAGATGGCTCTGTTGGTTAGAATGGTTTACAGCTGGAATGTAGTTCAATATTCTTCCTGTTTAGAAGCGTCAGTAGCTTTCCGTGCTCTTATCCCTAAAACGTAACTGATGAAGTTCAATTAAAAGTTGCAGATCTATTAGGAGATGTTCTCAAACAGAGACCATCAATAGAAGAGTATGAAGAATGCTCCATGCTCCTTTTCGGTTTACCTGTCGTCGGAACAGAGCGAGTGGCAAAGCTCGGAAACGTCCTGAAAAAGGTTGGCTAGCTTAAGAGAGACAGTTATGTTCGGTCCAGGGGTTAAATAAGACAGGTATAAGGCATGTTTGTACGCGCCGATCGAGTTGGAAAACGGATAAGAGAAGGCGTTAAAAATATGAAAGGGAAGTAGAAAAACGTAAAATAGAAAGGAAGTATGCGCCAACATAGCTGGTACGGTAACATGTACGCACCAACATAGCTGGTCCGGTGACCATTTAACCCAACTGTTCAGACTATTTGCTCAAAAGTCATCGGTTTATACCAATATTTAATAAAAAAACTGAGAAAATCGCTGGGAAAAGAGTTAAATTTTTACAAACAAAACATAAGCCAAGCACTTTTCCGCCTCTAAACCCAGACAGACCTTTTACTCTCTGGGAGGGGCTCATCAGTGATAGCCCAGAGATGCTTTTATGCATAGGTTACCAAGGGGTACAAAAAACCTCCCGGCCCCCGCTTACGAAGGAACTTTTGTTTCTCACGTTTATAAGCTTTTATCAGAGGCAGATTTATTTCCTTATGTTTTATTATGGTGTTTGATGAAGTATGTAGCAGTGCATTTACTATTTTTTTTAAGTTGAAGAAGTTACGGTCAAACACTCAATTGAGAAATCACTTACAATAAAACTCTGCTAGGAAATTCAAAAATTTTCATTACTTGAATGTAAATCTAAGAAAATACAATAACAATTCGAATTGGTACACAAAACCCCGCCCGGCCCCCCGCCCGCGAAATTTTTTCTGATAAATTTAGGTGACCTATGCTTTTATGTAACAAAATGATGTTAATGTTATATATACATGTGAACAAAAACAATAAAAACATAACCACCTTAAATTAAATTATTTTAACGACAATTCAAGTCTCTTTTTAACACGTAACAAATTAAAATTACAGAAAAAGAGGTTGAGGCTTGATAAGTCGATTTCAGTGGAAGATTCTCACTGTGGGTTGAATGTTTTTTCCACAACTGCTTTCTATTCAATTAATTTGTTTATTATTATACAGATTTTCGACAATGTTAACCCACGAAATCGATACAAACTGCCTGTGGATGAAACGGGAAGCACAAAGGTACTTTTTTATCTTTTTGCTGTAAGAAACGACTTGGGTCATAGGTTTTATAGTGTGTTAGAAACAGTACATAGAGAAACAGTTATAGTGTGTTAGAAACAGTACATAGAGGTCCGCCGAAAGAGAAAATAAACGTGAACAGAGACCCGCGGGTAGCACGAAAAGGTCCCTTTCTCAAGAAAAAATGGAGTTTTACGTAGAATTCTGCTCTCATGATGTTAGCAAAGACCCATGAAATCGTGAACAGAGGCCCGCAAACAGACGGTAGAACTTGACTATTCAACCTTTGATCAGGGTTTTCCGGAACTTTTGCACTTTAGGGCCCCCCAGAGGTTCCATGGGTCAGTTAATGGGTCATTTTCTTGATACGATGTCGTTAGCCTAAGCCGTACGGCCTCGTTAGCGTAAACTTTTACTAAGCTTAAGCGTTTTTTTTAATAAAAAAATAGTTTTTTTCAATATGAAAATAACTTTTTTGAAAACGTAAATGAGTCAGAAGTATGATCCATGGAACCTCTGGGGGGGGGCCTGAAGTGCAAAGTGCCGGTTTTCCAAAATTTGAATCAATTTGAAAACCCGCCTGGTGACGGGCAGGGGTTAAATAGTGACCGGATCGGTCCCGTCGGTGGATACATGTACATACACTATTGACAAAAATCTCCCTTTTTTCTTACCCTTTTCCTTCATCCCCTCTTCTTTTTTCCTCCAAGCTTTGAGCGGCGGATACATGTAAACCAAAATTGGGCGGCTCCATTTAACCCTTGGTGACGGGCCGCTGTTTAGACCTTTTGCGGATTTTTGTCCTTTTTTGTGTTCCACCCAGGCGTTAGATGAGGCCGGTCTAAGGCATGTTTGTACTCGCCGAGCGAGTGGAAAAAGGAATGGAAAAGGCAAAAAGAGTGAAAAGAGAAGTAGAGAAGAAGAACATGAGAAGAGAATGTAGATCATTCTCGGCGCGAACATGTATGTGCCAACATTACTGGTCCGGTATACATTTAACCCCTGGTTCCACCTCTCCCTCGTTTATGATTCTTCTATGCTACCTACCCCCCCTTTCGCTTGAATGAGGAGCTATTTTTGTTTTATTTTTTTCAATTATAGTGCATGTTCACTAATTTCTATGAAAACTGGAGTTTCGATAAGGTTTTTTCTTCCCAGCCGCAGAAAGAATGTGTTACTCAAGATGGCTAGTAATGAGGGAAGAGCGCGAGAGCGTGTGATGTAAAAGAGAGAATCCAGGTGATCAACGCATTTCCATCACTAGCTTTCTTAGACAGCGCATAGATTTTACACGAACTGCGGGTTAGAGAAATACACTGGTTCTGATGACAATTTCCGGAAAGCGTAATTTGTAAAATGCACTACATGCACCATACACAACACTTTCTGCTCACATTTTTAACGACAGAATTTCTCATCTTTTTCGATGTTTTTTTTTTTTAATTCTTGCCGTAATTTAAGTAAAATTTCGTCTTTAGCTCAGGCTCGTTTACGCTACGGGGGCCGAAAAGCTTAGGAATGAGACCGTATGAAAATATGCGAGTAGTGCATTTCACAAACCCGCTTTTCGGAATCACGCTGTGCGGCAATTGACCATTCTGATTGCATCTTTGAATTTTACTTGTTGAGCTAAATCAGTACCAGAGTAAAAAGTGATAGAATCCTCGATGTGAATTTTGTTATTGAGGGCGTCTGTTTTGTGGAGTGGGGTGAAAAAGAAGATGCGGAGCACGCCAAGTCTGTGCTTGATGGCTTGTTATTGAGGGCGTCTGTTTTGTGGAGTGGGGTGAAAAAGAAGATGCGGAGCACGCCAAGTCTGTGCTTGATGGCTTGTTATTGAGGGCGTCTGTTTTGTGGAGTGGGGTGAAAAAGAAGATGCGGAGCACGCCAAGTCTGTACTTGATGGCTTGTTATTGAGGGCGTCTGTTTCGTGGAGTGGGGTGAAAAAGAAGATGCGGAGCACGCCAAGTCTGTGCTTGATGGCTTGTTATTGAGGGCGTCTGTTTTGTGGAGTGGGGTGAAAAAGAAGATGCGGAGCACGCCAAGTCTGTGCTTGATGGCTTGTTATTGAGGGCGTCTGTTTTGTGGAGTGGGGTGAAAAAGAAGATGCGGAGCACGCCAAGTCTGTGCTTGATGGCTTGTTATTGAGGGCGTCTGTTTTGTGGAGTGGGGTGAAAAAGAAGATGCGGAGCACGCCAAGTCTGTGCTTGATGGCTTGTTATTGAGGGCGTCTGTTTTGTGGAGTGGGGTGAAAAAGAAGATGCGGAGCACGCCAAGTCTGTGCTTGATGGCTTGTTATCGAGGGCGTCTGTTTTGTGGAGTGGGGTGAAAAGGAAGATGCGGAGCACGCCAAGTCTGTGCTTGATGGCTTGTTATCGAGGGCGTCTGTTTTGTGGAGTGGGGTGAAAAGGAAGATGCGGAGCACGCCAAGTCTGTGCTTGATGGCTTGTTATTGAGGGCGTCTGTTTTGTGGAGTGGGGTGAAAAAGAAGATGCGGAGCACGCCAAGTCTGTGCTTGATGGCTTGTTATTGAGGGCGTCTGTTTTGTGGAGTGGGGTGAAAAAGAAGATGCGGAGCACGCCAAGTCTGTGCTTGATGGCTTGTTATTGAGGGCGTCTGTTTCGTGGAGTGGGGTGAAAAAGAAGATGCGGAGCACGCCAAGTCTGTGCTTGATGGCTTGTTATTGAGGGCGTCTGTTTTGTGGAGTGGGGTGAAAAAGAAGATGCGGAGCACGCCAAGTCTGTGCTTGATGGCTTGTTATTGAGGGCGTCTGTTTTGTGGAGTGGGGTGAAAAAGAAGATGCGGAGCACGCCAAGTCTGTGCTTGATGGCTTGTTATTGAGGGCGTCTGTTTTGTGGAGTGGGGTGAAAAAGAAGATGCGGAGCACGCCAAGTCTGTGCTTGATGGCTTGTTATTGAGGGCGTCTGTTTTGTGGAGTGGGGTGAAAAAGAAGATGCGGAGCACGCCAAGTCTGTGCTTGATGGCTTGTTATTGAGGGCGTCTGTTTCGTGGAGTGGGGTGAAAAAGAAGATGCGGAGCACGCCAAGTCTGTGCTTGATGGCTTGTTATTGAGGGCGTCTGTTTTGTGGAGTGGGGTGAAAAAGAAGATGCGGAGCACGCCAAGTCTGTGCTTGATGGCTTGTTATTGAGGGCGTCTGTTTTGTGGAGTGGGGTGAAAAAGAAGATGCGGAGCACGCCAAGTCTGTGCTTGATGGCTTGTTATTGAGGGCGTCTGTTTTGTGGAGTGGGGTGAAAAAGAAGATGCGGAGCACGCCAAGTCTGTGCTTGATGGCTTGTTATTGAGGGCGTCTGTTTTGTGGAGTGGGGTGAAAAAGAAGATGCGGAGCACGCCAAGTCTGTGCTTGATGGCTTGTTATTGAGGGCGTCTGTTTCGTGGAGTGGGGTGAAAAAGAAGATGCGGAGCACGCCAAGTCTGTGCTTGATGGCTTGTTATTGAGGGCGTCTGTTTTGTGGAGTGGGGTGAAAAAGAAGATGCGGAGCACGCCAAGTCTGTGCTTGATGGCTTGTTATTGAGGGCGTCTGTTTTGTGGAGTGGGGTGAAAAAGAAGATGCGGAGCACGCCAAGTCTGTGCTTGATGGCTTGTTATTGAGGGCGTCTGTTTTGTGGAGTGGGGTGAAAAAGAAGATGCGGAGCACGCCAAGTCTGTGCTTGATGGCTTGTTATTGAGGGCGTCTGTTTTGTGGAGTGGGGTGAAAAAGAAGATGCGGAGCACGCCAAGTCTGTGCTTGATGGCTTGTTATTGAGGGCGTCTGTTTTGTGGAGTGGGGTGAAAAAGAAGATGCGGAGCACGCCAAGTCTGTGCTTGATGGCTTGTTATTGAGGGCGTCTGTTTTGTGGAGTGGGGTGAAAAAGAAGATGCGGAGCACGCCAAGTCTGTGCTTGATGGCTTGTTATTGAGGGCGTCTGTTTTGTGGAGTGGGGTGAAAAAGAAGATGCGGAGCACGCCAAGTCTGTGCTTGATGGCTACAAATTGGACAAGAACCATACTTTCCAGGTGATCCACTTTTTTGATATCAGTGACTATATTCGATATATGTTTAGAAAAAGAAAATTTTCTTGAGTATTACAATTCGAAGATTTTTTTATTCCGGTTAGAACCTCAAATTCGAAAAAAGGTCGTGCTGATTTTTGAAAAAATTGAGAAAGCCGAGTAAAAAAGCAGACGTGATTCGGTCTTTCTCAAAATCTGCTTGAATTCGAGAAAGTTTCTCACCAGAGTTGAACGTTTCATCAAAGCCATGTCTTCAGGCCATACTCTACTCTGACATAAAAAAGTATGAGAAGCCGGACGAGGACTGGAAGGAACCCGAAGCCGCTTCTTATCAAGATGTGGTGAGCTTCCTGTTTCTTTCCACACACCGAAGAAGTTACTAGATTATCGGACAAAATAGAGAGTGATAGATCAATCATATTTATATTCATGGAATTGCCCGCTATTAAAAGAGACATCAAGTGCTTCCGATGAGAGGTAGAGAATTCTTGCTCCAAATTCAATTCATTTATTCATGTATTCATTTATAAAAAAGACAAGACAAAGAGTTAACTCACAATTAAAAAATAATTATGGTTTTGGTAAAATGAGTGTAGTCATAGTGAATAAGTTCACTGTCTATGTTTAGTTTACTGTCTAATATAAACATAGACAGTAAATGATTGAACTATCGCACAGAAAAAAGCTAGTCCACCGGGCGGGATCGAACCCAACCATCTCTGACTCAAACCGGGAACGCGTGTTACCATTACACCCCCGGGGACACATTGCTATTCCGTGCGATAGTGTTATATGAAAGGCTCAAATGCCTTGTTCTCTTAGTCACGCATGCTTATCAAGCGATTGCGTCATGAATGAGCGTAACTCCAGAGTTCACGATTAAGGCAAAAGAGAGATGGAAGATGGATGATAAATCTTCAAATGCTAAGTTACACAGTTTAAAGGCAGTGACGCCTGGTTAAGATGACAAATGATTGAACTATCGCACAGAAAAAAAAGCTAGTCCACCGGGCGGGATCGACCCCAACCATCTCTGACTCAAACCGGGAGCGCGTGTTACCATTACACCACGGGGACACATTGCTATTCCGTGCGATAGTGTTATATGAAAATCTCTTCAACCAGGCCAAGCTACTCGGCGTCACGTAGGACTCGATGTTCACATTCAGCCATCATGCCAAAGACATCGCGAGACGGATGTCGCAGCGCAATAACGTACTGAAAGCCCTTGCCGGAAGCACCTGGGGCAACCAAAAAGAAACCCTCCGCCTCACGTTCAAAGCCATCTCGCAAGCGATCTGCCACTACGCCGCACCCGCCTGGTCCACCTTCCTCTCGGACTTCGCTCACGCCAAAATCCAACGTTCTCAGAATTCCGGACTCCGCGTCGTGACAGGGAATCATCAAATGGCCGACACTGACCAAATTCATCGCGAATCAAAGGTCGTGCGCACCAAATCCCATCTGAACATGCTCGCCGCGCAGTACCTCGCGAGATCGTTGGACCCAGAACACATCCGCCACGGCCTTCTCGACTGCCCGGCGCCCCCTCGCGCAATGAAGAACTACCTCGTGTTGAGCTGCAAGAAGACTGTCGAAGCCGCGAAACAGATGTCAAAGGATCCGAACAATGGGAAATCAGTCGCAAACACCGTACACTCGATGATGGTCTCGAACGAACTCCAATCGTTGAAGGGTGCCGTCATCCTGAGAGGCAGACCTCCGCCCCTTGTCCAGGAAGAAGAGAAGGAGTTACCCCGCAAGACTAGATGCACGCTCAGCCAGCTCCGCTCGGGATTCAGCAGATTCATCAACAACTACCTCCACCGCATTGACGAATCCATCCCCGACGTGTGTCCCGATTGCTCTTCCGGACCTCACGACGTTGCGCATCTCTTCAACTGCCCATGCCACCCGACCGCGCTGTCTCCAATCGACCTCTGGACCAAGCCGCTGGAGGTCGCAGCGTTCTTGAAGATATAAGAAAATAAAGAACACAGACGTTCTTCGAAGCCGGCTACATCCGGCAACAACAACAACAACATGAAAGGCTCAAATGCCTTGTTCTCTTAGTCACGCATGCTTATCAAGCGATTGCGTCATGAATGGAGCGTAACTCCAGAGTTCACGATTAAGACTAGCAATGTGTCCCCGTGGTGTAATGGTAACACGCGCTCCCGGTTTGAGTCAGAGATGGTTGGGTTCGATCCCGCCCGGTGGACTAGCTTTTTTCTGTGCGATAGTTCAATCATGTGTCATCTTAACCAGGCGTCACTGCCTTTAAACTGTGTAACTTAGCATTTGAAGATAGTAAACTTTTATCATTAAACATAGACACTAAACTTTTATCATTACAGTGGCAGTGTTTTAACGTATTGATATTATAGGTTCAGGTAGAACGGATTCGTAAGGAAGCTCATATTTTTGTGGTGCAGCTGAGGAAAGCGTCTTTCGTAATAATTCCGAAAAGTTGACAAAGGCCTACAGGAATCGGCAATAGACCCATTGAAGACACTCCAGTTCGGGGTTGTGAGGGGGAAAATAGCAAACTAAAATTCAAGATGGGTTTTAGACATAGTCCAACGAACGCCACTTGCTAGTGTGGAAAAACATTTGAAAACGACCGTTCTTTGAGCATGGGAGACTGGAATAATGAATAACGAGCTAGGAAGGAGGGCTGAGTTTGTCCTTGTTCTGAAATCCCCCGATCAAAGAAAAATCTTATTCCAACATTTTCGACAGTTGTGGTGACCTATGGTAATAGATCTAAAAGCTCGTAGTTAACGTATGTTATTGCAGGGAGACCTGTGGTCTTGGCTGCAGAATAGCCGCTGCAGAGATCAGTTGGCCGTGCAGTTTGAGAAGAACGGCTACCCGGTCGTCTCCGTACAACAGTTTATCAAAGGACACGAGCCGGAAGTGGTCGGCGACTTCGCTGAGAGACCTGTTAGTTGTTGGGGTCGGAGGTTGTTGATCTTCTCTCTCTTTCGAGAGAGAGAGAAAGAGAGTTTCTCTCTCTCTCTCTCTCTCCCTCTCTCTCTCCCTGACAAACACACTCTCTCTCAATTTCGCTATCTTCTTCTCTGTAAATTATCTTTTTCGTCAGAGACACACTCCTTTAGTGTTCATGTTATCTTTCCAGACTTTATCTCCTCCAAGTTTCTGATCTCTCCTATTCTGTATATCTCTCATTCTCTCCTATTCTGTATATCTCTCATTCTAGCATTGAACGGTACAGGCAACATTATTTTATCACTAGTTTTTCATCGGGTTTCATTTAAGAAAGATGGCGGAACAAGTTTAGAATTGGACCGATTCAATGTTCGCGTGGTCTCCTCATGGCTCTTTCTTGGCCACAGTACACGCCAAGGTAAACATTTTTTATTTGTCTCCAAATCTCGCTCTATTTTTCTGTCTTTCTCTCTCTCTCCAGTCTGTGTTCTCTCTAGTTTTTACACTTCCTCTCCTAGCTTGCATGATGTGTTGAGGGAGCCGTGTTGTGGGGCGGACCAAAATTCGATCGTTACCAGAAACTCGCTCACGATGGCGTAGAGTACATCGACTTCTCACCCAACGAAAGGTATGTTGTTGGAAATTTAAAGAGATAAAAACGATTGCTTCGCGAGGAAAAGACTTAGAAGTTTAAGAAGTGAGTGAATTTCATATTATCGTGCCCTGTTATACAGCCCGATGTCTCACCCTTTTATTTCATTCATCTCTAGCTCACTACTGATTGATTATTGATTGATTAATTCATCTCTAGCTCACTACTGATTGATTATTGATTGATTAATTCATCTCTAGCTCACTACTGATTGTTTATTGATTGATTAATTCATCTCTAGCTCACTACTGATTGATTATCTCAGAGCGTCCCCCGTTCAAAAGAGGGTTTTTTCTCAATTTTGAAACATGTAAATGTGACCTTTGCTGAGATATGGATATGTCTGTCATCAAGCCCTGTGTGGTGTCTTGATTGTCAAAGACTGCGATGAAAGATATTTTTAAGCACTGTCATAAAGCGTTGTGGGGATTTTAAAACCTGATTATTTTTTTTTAGCAAACCGTGGTCGTAAAGGTTAAACTAGAGACCGGATCAGGTTAAACTAGAGACCGGATCAGGTTAAACTAGAGACCGGATCAGGTTAAACTAGAGACCGGATCAGGTTAAACTAGAGACCGGATCAGGTTAAACTAGAGACCGGATCAGGTTAAACTAGAGACCGGATCAGGTTAAACTAGAGACCGGATCAGGTTAAACTAGAGACCGGATCAGGTTAAACTAGAGACCGGATCAGGTTAAACTAGAGACCGGATCAGGTTAAACTAGAGACCGGATCAGGTTAAACTAGAGACCGGATCAGGTTAAACTAGAGACCGGATCAGGTTAAACTAGAGACCGGATCAGGTTAAACTAGAGACCGGATCAGGTTAAACTAGAGACCGGATCAGGTTAAACTAGAGACCGGATCAGGTTAAACTAGAGACCGGATCAGGTTAAACTAGAGACCGGATCAGGTTAAACTAGAGACCGGATCAGGTTAAACTAGAGACCGGATCAGGTTAAACTAGAGACCGGATCAGGTTAAACTAGAGACCGGATCAGGTTAAACTAGAGACCGGATCAGGTTAAACTAGAGACCGGATCAGGTTAAACTAGAGACCGGATCAGGTTAAACTAGAGACCGGATCAGGTTAAACTAGAGACCGGATCAGGTTAAACTAGAGACCGGATCAGGTTAAACTAGAGACCGGATCAGGTTAAACTAGAGACCGGATCAGGTTAAACTAGAGACCGGATCAGGTTAAACTAGAGACCGGATCAGGTTAAACTAGAGACCGGATCAGGTTAAACTAGAGACCGGATCAGTGAGTACGTTGTGCAGAGCCAGAAAAACATAAAACAGAGGAATATTATCACTTCCTTTTTTAAACGGCGCATAAATTTCCGCATATATTTGCATTAAGACAGAGAGAGACACAGGGCGGATTAGTGGAACATCCGGTCAAAATAGAATGATTAAGAAATTGAGAAAATAGGTAATATGGGAGAGAAAATGTGCACTAGAGTGTCCTCGTACACAGTTGAGTTTTTTATTTTCAGGGTTCCGAAAAGTTCGCGAAATGAGAATGTTCTTTAGATCAAACGAGAGGTAAAAGAAGAAACCGAACATTGAAGAAAAATTAGAGAAAGGTGTAAATCGATTAATGAACATGATTTACTTGTGCAGTTATTTGGTGACATACGCTCCAGCGGGAGGCCAATGGGGGGACGACGAGGATTGTCTGAGGCTGTGGGACGTGACCACTGGGGAGATGAAGAAAGGCTTCTCTCTCTATGCTCTAACCAATAGAGTCCAACTACAGACCTGGCCATTATTCAAGTATGTTCATCTATTGGGACGATATCGAGAGAGCTTTATCTCATGATATCGAGAGAGCTTTATCTCATGATGATCAAGAACCAATGGCTTGATAATCATCGAAACCTGTGAATTAGTCAAGTATTGGTTATATAGGAGAAAATAATGAATATGATTGGATAGCCATTGAAAAGTTGATAGGCAATTAGTGATAAAACGGGCGATGGTTGAATAGTCTTTGAGATAAAAATGGTTGAATAGTACTTCAAATGATTGTAAATAATAATTTAACTAATTTGAATTATAAATTAGGCGATGGTTCTACTGCAGTTTAAATGAAGTTAATAACAATATTTTATCGTCTTGAGCATAAAATGTGCACAAGCTTGTCACTTTGTATGAAAAAGTGAGAAAATAGAAACGGATGATAGAAGATTACTCGTCGCGTCGTTGCGATGAAGTGGACGAATGGAATCTCCTCCACCTTTTTCTGGAGTTTATCATATAAGACGATACTGGGAATAATTTTCGCCAAAATGCTCAAAATGTTGTTCCTCGGGCAGATTTCCCTTGAAAAACCAAGCTTTTCCATGGCAAGAAACGGAAAAAAGCGCCATGATAAATGGCAGCAAATAACATGCGTTTTGACGGGCCTGCCAAGAAAAACCGTCAAAAAACAAGCTTTCTACTTTGTACTCGTTTTGTCACTGCTAAAGAAGGGACAAAATTTGTAACTGCTTATGTCACTGCCAAAAACGGGCTTTTTTGTGTACTTCTTTTTTTCCTGCCAAAATCGGGCTTTTTTTGTCCTTGTTTTGTCTCTGCCAAAATCGGGCTTTTTTTGTCCTTGTTTTGTCACTGCCGAAATCGGGTTTTTGTTTGTCCTTGTTTTGTCACTGCCAAAATCGGGTTTTTTTGTCCTTGTTTTGCCACTGCCAGAACCGGGATTTTTGTCCTTGTTTTGTCACTGCCAAAATCAGGCTTTTTTTGTAGCCCCTGCAACTCCTTAGCCTCATTTCTGGGATGATGGAGGATCGCTCTCAGGAACTCTTTGGGGAGTGCCAATACTAGACTTTGATCTCTTTAAATGTGTGGTTCAGGCTACGTCTTTCAACGAGCCGGATCGAATCTTTACCTCAAACTTGGGTAATTAAACCGACTACAACCGCCACACAAATCTTTACGTACTAGCGCAGCAACATACATTTTTCTCAACTGTTTACTAAACTCGGTTGGGGTACGTCGCTAGATGTGGTTAATATGTGGTCGTTGCGGAGCTTCGTTCAACGTACAAAAAGTGTTCCAAAAAAGATCCGAGTTTGGCAGTGCCAAAACATGACACGAAAGAAAAACAAAATTGTCCCTGATTTGGTAGTGACAAAAAGTGTGTCAAAAAAGAGCCGAGTTTGGCAGTGCCAAAATATGACGCAAAAGAAAAACAAAATTGTCCGTGATTTGGCAGGAACAAAACTTGGCCACAGAGTCATTCATCATTTGGCACTGCGAAATGGTGGCCGATTCTTCGTCCCTATTTTGGCAGCTAAAAAAAGACAAATAACGGAATTTCCTTCTCCCAAGTTCGCATACTCGAAATCTTGGCGAAATAAAGTTTTTGGCTGAGGAACAACATTTCGAGCATTTTGGCGAAAATTATTCCCAGCATCGTCTTATATCCGCAAAGTCATTAAGATGTGGTTGAAGTGACTAATCAGTTACTGGAATATGCCTCTTTACTTATATTCATCAAAACAAAAACTATAAATCAAGAAGTTTATTTTTAGATGGTCTCACGATGAAAAGTACTTCGCATGTCTGAAACCGCCAGAGAAAGATAAATTGGAAAAAGAGAAAAAGGTAGGTTCCCAAGTTTGAATAGAAAAATATTGATAGTGGTTTCGATAAAATAATTTTTGGTTTGTATCCCATTTTAACATGGAATGTCTGGAGATTCTGTTTCAGCAATGTTAGAAAGAAGAATGTGAATTTTAGGTGAACGGTGTGAGCGTCTACGAAATGGAGACCCTTCAACTACTCAACAACCGCTCTATCGTCATCGAGAACCTGAAAAGTTTCCAGTGGTGCCCAACTAAAAACATCATCGCTTTCTACTCAGAGGTCACATTGAAAAACATATTATACAATTATAAAGAAGCCAACCGGGTCCCCTATCCATGTTCTGCGCATTCTTGTATGAAGATAACGAGCTGGGTGGTTGTGGTCCTGTGGCCTAATGGATAAGGCGTCGGTCTCCTAAACCGAAGATTGCAGGTTCGAGTCCTGCCAGGATCGGAATTTTTGCTCGAATTAGTTGCAACATTGTATCGTCGGGGCTCTTTCTTACGCGTTTATAAAGTTTGTATTATGTTTCAAGATTTAGGTTTTTGTTTTATTTATATTAATATATAATTAGTTACGAATATGTATGGAGTTTCTTCAAACTTCTGCAACAGCGATGGAGTTCAATTGAGTTTCAAAAAGATATTTCTCTGCTAGGGTTTCTTTACATATTAATTTTTTTTAAATTTTCTGTGGTTTATAATACTCAGTTAAGGAAGAAGGAGATCTCCCAGCAGAATTCAGTCTACTATCTATTCCGAGGATGGAGAAGCTTCGAGCTCTTCGCGTCTACTTAGTAGCTGAAGCTAGCATGTACTGGCAGGAGAGCGGAGTCAGGCTGGCAGTACATACCATGAGGTGAGCTATTATCTGGTGGTATTCCGTGAGTTTTGAACCGGTGGGAAGCCATAGTTGTGAACTGGTAGCATGCCGTGAGATATGATTTTGTTGGAAGCCGAGAATTATAAACTACATAATGGGATCCCCTGAGTTATGAGCTGGTGGGAAGCCAGAGTTATGAACTGTTAGGAGAGTTATGAACTGGTGAGGAGCCGTAATTGATGAGCTGGTGGGGGACTTTGATATATGATCTGGTAAAAAGCCGTGAGATATTAGTTGATGGAGAGCAATTTTTCGCCATGCCATTGGTGAAATTAAGAATGACTGACACAGCAGGGCAACATGGCTAATTAACAGGCCAATGAGATCAAAAAAAGACATATAGAGGTGAGAGATAGTGTAGGGAAATAGAGGGTAATACAGTCAAGAGTTATCAAAAACTAGACGAATATTGGTATCAGGTTTTTTTAGTGTGCAAGAAAAAGCTACAGACGCCCGCCAAAGGCGGAAAATTTTTTCACATAACGGTCCCCCCCCCCCCTATGATAAAAAACAGAGGCTCGTGAGATTTTTTTTTGTTTTACATAAGGGTCCCCCCTTATGATTCGGAAAAACAGAGGCCCGCCGACAGAAGGTCTGATATGACTATTTAACCCCTGATTGGTATCCGCAAGTGAGTAAGCATTGGAGGAACGGCTTAGAAAAAAGGGATCTCTCCGTTGATCTATGGGAAAGAGGGCAGAGGTTGAGAGAGAGGGCAGAGGTATAAGAGGGCAGAGGTTGAGAGAGTGACACCTGTTGATCTATGGGAAAGTGATATAGTTGAATGAATATCTCCCCATCAGAACATTCTGGATAAGACATTTGAAGAACAATTTTTTTGTTGAAAAAGGAAATGAAAACTTACAATATTCCGATGAGTAATCGAAAAGAAAAGCTTTTGAACCTGATCAAGGAGGAATAAGAATAGAATTCATTATGATAACCTCTGTTATGAATGTCCTAATGTTTGAGGTACAACAAGAGAGTCCCCAAGGAGGGTGGAGAATACAAGTACATCGTATGTTGTTTCTTTTGTGACATTAATATCACTAGAAGTAATCGTTATCGTTTTACGATAATTTTGCTTGCTTTGATCTGTTTTTACATGTTAGACTTTATTTTATATTTTCTCTTTCTATGATTACTTATCTCTATTATTCTCTCTGTTTACAAATGTACCTTTCCATATTCGATCTGGCTTTCTCTCTTACCTACTCTATACCTTCTGTATCTCTTTCTTTCTGCCTTTCTCTCTTACCTACTCTATTCCTTCTGTATCTCTTTCTTTCTGCCTTTCTCTCTTACCTACTCTATTCCTTCTGTATCTCTTTCTTTCTGCCTTTCTCTCTTACCTACTCTATTCCTTCTGTATCTCTTTCTTTCTGCCTTTCTCTCTTACCTACTCTATTCCTTCTGTATCTCTTTCTTTCTGCCTTTCTCTCTTACCTACTCTATTCCTTCTGTATCTCTTTCTTTCTGCCTTTCTCTCTTACCTACTCTATTCCTTCTGTATCTCTTTCTTTCTGCCTTTCTCTCTTACCTACTCTATTCCTTCTGTATCTCTTTCTTTCTGCCTTTCTCTCTTACCTACTCTATTCCTTCTGTATCTCTTTCTTTCTGCCTTTCTCTCTTACCTACTCTATTCCTTCTGTATCTCTTTCTTTCTGCCTTTCTCTCTTACCTACTCTATTCCTTCTGTATCTCTTTCTTTCTGCCTTTCTCTCTTACCTACTCTATTCCTTCTGTATCTCTTTCTTTCTGCCTTAATCTCCCCTTCTGCTAGTTTTTCTTCGTCTCTCTTTTTCTCCCTTTTTCTCTTCCCAATCATTTCCTTTAAATGATTTCATTTCTTTTACAGGGAAGTTGTCCATCGCACATCGACATCTTCGATATGTCGGAGAAGAATGTCTCTCTGGTGCACATTGCTCTAACCGAGCCCTTCATCTCTTTCGGATGGGAACCATTCGGTGAGTTAACTTTCACCCTGATCGGTTGACTCTCCTCTTCCTCTGAGGATGCCTTCTATAAGAAGAGGAATTATATCTCTTCAGTCCACTACGGTTAGAGAGCAGGTTGTTTTTCTCACCCTCACTGCGGGTGAAAAAACTTCATGCGTCTCTAAAAACTCTGGAAAACATCCAAATCTATACACTCGCAGATTTTTTTCTCGAAATTTACCTGAGGTAGTTCCAATTCATTAAGATTAAAACTAAAAACTTTCCAAAATTTTGAAAACCTCGAGAAAAAAAAGCGCTCGAAAAAAATTTTGCGGATGGTAAGAAACGCCCTGTTAGAGAGACAACATTGGTAAGAGAGAAATTATGATCATAAACTTTATAGTACAATGGTTTTATGGATTTAGCGACCTGCATTACAAATGAGAGAGACAATCTGGTGGCATTGATTGTTTATTAATAATAAAGTTTATTAATAATGAAGTTTATTAATAATAAAGTTTGCATATGCAGTATTCAGATTATTTCTATGTTGGATTATAGAAAAGACTGAACGAAGGATGCTGCAGTGGTGGTTTGGTGAGATTACAAAGATGAAGAACGTGTTCTACAGGCGATAAGCTGTGTGTCCTGACTGGTCAGAGCACTAAGACCTACCCGATGATCTACCGTCTGTCTACGACCAAACACGAGCCCCAGCTCATCTCTAAACTAGATCCCACTCCTCAACTCAACAGGTTATTTGTTTGTTATCATCGGCATGGCACTCAAACTCGTTTATTGTACGTTAAAGTTTATAGTACGTAAGCTAAAATTCTCAGATCGAGTGCTGAAAATAGATTCGATAAATTTACGAATCAAGGGAGTGTGTCGCGGTAGTGCTTCAAATATTAGAACTGAGAGTTCATTATAGCAGTGGTTTGATTGTCCACTTTGAAGAAGAAGAGAGAAACCGAGTAGGAGAGATAGGGGCAGATAGAGAGACCGAGTAGGAGAGATAGGGGCAGATAGAGAGACCGAGTAGGAGAGATAGGGGCAGATAGAGAGACCGAGTAGGAGAGATAGGGGCAGCTAGAGAGACCGAGTAGGAGAGATAGGGGCAGATAGAGAGACCGAGTAGGAGAGATAGGGGCAGATAGAGAGACCGAGTAGGAGAGATAGGGGCAGATAGAGAGACCGAGTAGGAGAGATAGGGGCAGATAGAGAGACCGAGTAGGAGAGATGGGGGCAGATAGAGAGACCGAGTAGGAGAGATAGGGGCAGATAGAGAGACCGAGTAGGAGAGATAGGGGCAGATAGAGAGACCGAGTAGGAGAGATAGGGGCAGATAGAGAGACCGAGTAGGAGAGATAGGGGCAGATAGAGAGACCGAGTAGGAGAGATAGGGGCAGATAGAGAGACCGAGTAGGAGAGATAGGGGCAGATAGAGAGACCGAGTAGGAGAGATAGGGGCAGATAGAGAGACCGAGTAGGAGAGATAGGGGCAGATAGAGAGACCGAGTAGGAGAGATAGGGGCAGATAGAGAGACCGAGTAGGAGAGATAGGGGCAGATAGAGAGACCGAGTAGGAGAGATAGGGGCAGATAGAGAGACCGAGTAGGAGAGATAGGGGCAGATAGAGAGACCGAGTAGGAGAGATGGGGGCAGATAGAGAGACCGAGTAGGAGAGATAGGGGCAGATAGAGAGACCGAGTAGGAGAGATAGGGGCAGATAGAGAGACCGAGTAGGAGAGATATGGGCAGATAGAGAGACCGAGTAGGAGAGATAGGGGCAGATAGAGAGACCGAGTAGGAGAGATAGGGGCAGATAGAGAGACCGAGTAGGAGAGATAGGGGCAGATAGAGAGACCGAGTAGGAGAGATAGGGGCAGATAGAGAGACCGAGTAGGAGAGATAGGGGCAGATAGAGAGACCGAGTAGGAGAGATAGGGGCAGATAGAGAGACCGAGTAGGAGAGATAGGGGCAGATAGAGAGACCGAGTAGGAGAGATAGGGGCAGATAGAGAGACCGAGTAGGAGAGATAGGGGCAGATAGAGAGACCGAGTAGGAGAGATAGGGGCAGATAGAGAGACCGAGTAGGAGAGATAGGGGCAGATAGAGAGACCGAGTAGGAGAGATAGGGGCAGATAGAGAGACCGAGTAGGAGAGATAGGGGCAGATAGAGCATAGCTCACCAAACTTATGAAATTTCTCCCGGTCGCCCGCATAGTTCGGTTTTTTTACTGGTGAAGAAAATATAACAGACATTGAGCTAAAAAAAATTGATGTTAGTAGGTTGAAAAAAGGTTAAAAAACCTCTGACCGAATGTTAAACATGTTAAAGATAATATTTACTTCTTACACCCCCCCTTTGTTCCCTGGTTGCTAAGGGTCGACCGGTATCCCGCCCCAAAAAAAGTTTTTTGCGCCGAGTTTGGTAAGTTGTGAGATAGAGAGACCGAGAAAGAGAGAGAGAGGTAGAGAGTAAATATTAACTGCGTCAGAGTAGAATGGGCACCAGCGGGAGGCTGGCTGGTAGTGTTCGCAGCGCTTTCCACCGGAGGAAATATCATCTTCATCGACACGAATGGAGCAGAAGCGAAGCGAACGAATGTCGCCGAGCATCCTGGATGCAACAAAGTCAGCCATCTTCTCACTAGAGGAGGGACATTTTTGTGACCAGATAAAATTCAACGACGTATGCGACGGATAATTACATTTTCGAAAACAAAGAGAGGTTGATCACCACGTGACTTAACAATACTGAAGTTGATTCATGTTTTATGCCCATTCCTCACGTTGCTTCGACGAAGGTGGGTTCACTTGCTTTGGAATGAGAACAGATTTAACTAACATGTTGAAGAAGTCGCTGCTTCTTGGATCACAGTTAGTGTGTGTAAAAGGGGTGACAAGCAAGCTCTACCAAAAGGGGTGAAAATTAAGCTTACCTGACCTCTTCGGTTTGACTGGATCTGTAAGGTCGAACTTGTGATTGATTGCACAAAATGCAGCGTGCGCTACCACTATGCCTAATCCTGGGTACTGGTGGACAGCGTATTCACTTTATGATAAGGTATCCTATCTGGAATAACGACCTATTATAGTTGATCTGGTAGAAGACACAAGTTCGAAACATGTTTCTAGTCTGTGGTTTTGAGGGATACTGGGATCCGACTGGCAGATTCTTTGTGACAGTCGCCATCGCAGGCGGCCGACTCGGAGCTGACACGGGATACCGTATCTACACCTTCCAGGTAGGACACAGCTTCAGTATGATATGTATGACTGCTACGATATAAATTCAAACCCACGAGATCCTGTAAACCTAAAATACAATTGAACATGAAGCACGCTACACATGTTTTGTATTAAAGTTAGTATTGTAATTTGTATGTATGTACACTTTCCATGATCAATCAGAATTTCAAGGTGACAGTTATCAGTGATACTCCGGTCATTTCAAGGTGACAGTTATCAGTGATACTCCGGTCATCTGCTAGGAATGAATTGAATATACTGGGGGCGCCGAAAACGTGAGGAGAAAAAATAATTAAAATGATTTGAGGGCCGTGAATTAGTTCGCAAGAATTTGGAGCGAATGATTCAATTCAAGTGGAGACCTCGACCTCCGCTCAAGCTATCCGAGCAGAAGATGAAGGTTCATTTATCTGCCTTTTATTTTTTTGTTCAGAAGTGGCAGTAATGTGTATTATTGAGGGTTATCAGTGAATGCCGAGTACCCCGTCAATACAATTTCAGACGAGGGTTCTACATTTGTTCTGATTACCCCGCCAAACGCTATTTAAATTTTTTGTATTAAAAAATTCTTCAAAAGAAGAAAAGTTAAGTTAGTATGTATGTTTGTATTCAAACAACGTTCTACTAAAATTAGCTTCGTTCGTAATAAGTGTTCATCTGAAAAGTAATTTAGAAGTTATTTCATGTTGAAACAGTAATTTGGTAATTTTTCATTCCTGACCGATATTTACAAAAATTATTTCCAGGAGATTCGTAAGAACTTGAAGACAACCTCGCAGAAGTTCGATAGAGAAGATAACGAGGAGAAGGTGAAGGCAAGCCAAGAGGTTTGTCGTCTTTCTCACTCTCTTTTCATTCTTCTTTTCTCTCTCTCTCTCTCTCATCTCTTTCTCTTCCTATCTCTCTTTATCTTTTTTACTCTCTTTCTCTTCTTATTTTCTCTCTCTCTATTTCTTTTTCTTTCGGCTCGATTTTTCCCATTTCGTCAAAAATTCTAATAAAACTAATTGAGGTGATTGACAAGCGACGCAAGATCATGGCGACCTTCGACATTGTCAGAAAAAGGAACACGGAGATGATCAAATCGCAGAAAGCCCTCAGACTTAGTCTTCGAAATGGAATCGATACCGGTTAGTAAGATTTTCATTCTTTCTATTTCTATGAATCTTGCACTCACTCTCTTCTATTTCTCTCTCTCTCTCTCGATATGTGTCTCTCTCTTACTTTCTTTGTTTCTCTTTTCCTATGTTTCTTCTTTCCATTTTAGGAAAATGACCAAAGCATTACTTTTTACAGAGGAAAAAGCAGTCCGCGACGAAGATCTCGTCGAGGAAACAATTACTGTTGCTCTATCCACAGAGAAAACACGCACTACAAGTGTAACGGAAGAAGACGCCGAGGAGTAGGGGATACGGTAGAACGCATACCAGTGTTTCCGTACTCGGATAATTCCCTGCCCCCTCAGTTTCCAAAGTCGTTCTTGACGCTTTTTTGACTACTTGATTAGTCCTTTCTTCCTCTCAACTTCTGTAATGGAATCTAAGGATCACTCCATAACATCCACCATAACGAGTTCATTTGTCGTGACCGGAGCCTCTTTGTTTGGATTCAACGATACGCAATTCCCTCGAGCTCGTAGAAGATCATATCGTAGTTCGGGTGGGCGTTATCCGATGATGATGACTGTCTCCCACCTTTCGTGGTTGTTATTTTCATGTCTATCAGAAGTTGTATGAAAGAAATTATATTTGTTAGTATGTCTCTCGACGATAAAATATCGGCCCACCTTCAAATTCCCCCCTTCCCTTCTCGGCCCACCTTCAAATTCCCCCTTCCCTTCTCGGCCCACCTTCAAATTCCCCCCTTCCCTTCTCGGCCAACCTTCAAATTCCCCCCTTCACTTCTCGGCCCACCTTTAAATTCCCCCCTTTTCTTCTCGGCCCACCTTCAAATTCCCCCTTCCCTTCTTCGCTAATTTGCCCTTTAATACCGTCTTGCGTGCTCTAAACTATTCCTGTTATCATCCCATTTCCTGGAGTGATTGTTGAAGATCATAATTTGATAAAGAAGTTGATTTGTTGCTGCTAGAGTTGAGGGAAAATCTGCCCTAAAGAAGCGACCGTTAGCCGCTGCAGAGATTCAGATGCAGCACAGGAAAAAACCCGGGTATGAAAAAGTGAATGTCGGTTTCGATCGCTCTGAGAGCGGTTACTGCCAGCTACCTCGGTGTAATGGTAAGTTTTTGGCTTTTCTTTAGGAAAAGATGCAGTTTCTGGGTGGATATACGACAATTGCCAAAGCGGCATTTGCCAACAGCAAAACCATGCGGCAATCAACAAAAAATGGTACAGTATTCAGGGTAAATCAGACAAGCAAAGCCAACAGTTTTGCCAACAGCAAAACAAAAATTAATTCATCAGCGTAACCTTTACCTAAGCGGGAAAAAAAGGCTTGAAGCCCAAACCGTAGCGAAAACACTAAAAATTCTAAAAACCTGGAAAAAAAATTTTTTTAATAGAAAATACATTCTAGAAAAACTGGTTAAAAAATTGGAAAATGGATTCTAAAAAATTGAAAAAAATGCATGAATTTTGTAGTCCCTTACCCTTCTTTTGGCAATTGTCGGTTGGCAATTGTGTTGACAAATGTCTTGATACCATTCTGGGTTATCATTCGCACCTTTTGCCGTTAAACCCTCCATAACTCGACCATTGAGAACAAAAAGAGAGCTACAGCATCACTATAAGCTGAATACGCGAGCTAGACAATTTACACAGAGAAACCTGATTTCCGGCGAACGAAAAATTTTTTTTAAATAAATCATACGAAACGAATCATTCTGTTCATTTTTTCCTTACAGGACATCCAGATTTTTCATTAAATTTTGTCAATACTTTCGTAATCCAAACCATGCAGAGCTTAGAGTTAGACTAATAATAATAAACTTCCTCGCGCGTGTTCCCGCCTCGCGCCAGGGTACGCGCTCCCCTGAGATGCAGGACAGACCTCTATCCTGGTAGAACCAGTGGCTGCCTGCTAGATAACTGCTAGTGTGAATAGCAGCAGTGGGGAGAGTCAGATTCGTGCATGAGAACTACTAACATTTCTTATCCCCCTTGATTTGGGTGGATCTGTCCGGGGTGAGAGTCGAACTCGATCGAGACTCTTCGCACAATAGTCGAACACACTACCATTATGCCACGCCCAGACTAGAGTTAGATTAATATTGCTGAATATTCTATATGCATTGGACTTACTTGAGAGTTCACCCATAATTCTTTCATTTCTTTGCTTTTTTTTCCTTTTTCAACACATACCTCAAGGACGTTACTTCTATTCGCGACTTTTTGGCCATATATGTATACTATATGTTTATACATGTTAACTGTGATGCGCTCTCCATTCGTAGTCACATTCAGGACGAATGTACGAATAAATAAATGTATTCAACAGCGATTAATTCAGTTTTATTTGTTCAAAATCGCAATGAAGCGCTTAATACTAAGTTTTGAGTGATGCAGCTTCATTTATGAATGATATTGATGTACAATAGCATGGAAGAGAAGTACAAGCATATTAAATCAGTCATTTTCAAGTTGTGCTGCTAATATCTTTTGAGCACTTCTTCATAGCAATAGAGGCATATTTATAGGTTATTGAGATCGAATTATCAGTAAATACAATCTCTCCATACAACCCTCACAATATATAATTACAGAAATCAGACAGAGATCAATTTAAAATTATTATATCTACAAGTTCATAACATATTGAATAAGTTAGCTCTCAGTGTCACTTGTGGGAGGCCATGGCGGAAGCCTTGGTACTAGATTGGTTTGGGGGAAGCTCTTGCGCACAAGACGCAGCGCCATCTCATTCAATCGATATCCACAACGATAGTATGTCGTGTCGGTCGCATTGAAACTATAGCAGTTAGCGAACATTCGGCAGAGATCTGCTATGAAAAGGCGTTCCTGCAATCAAGAGAATTTAATTTTGGCAGTTATGTAACCGAATTCTTCATCCTTTTAGGAACTCCTGAAAGGAGAAAGATTGTATTTTAAAAAAACCACTTTTATTTCCTTTGAAATCATACTTTATCTGACTATGATTTGAAATAAATGAAAAATTGCCTTTCATGAGCCTCCTGTTACCATCATTCTTTTTCCTTCCCTAGGTTCTCTTGCGAGTGATGAATCGTGCAACAACAAACAATCTGAAGGCCTTATTTTAAAAAAGGAATGACTCACGTGGGTGTAATACTTCTGCTTGACTCTCTCCTGCATTGTTTTCAAGTCTATTGGAAAGTCGATGTAATCGTAATACTCCGGCACCTGAAAAATACGTTTCTTGGACAAAATGGGTTTCTTGCTGAGAGGGAGGAATTCGGTTTTTTTGTCCTTATTATGGAAATAATCTTCCACTCTGAATTCTATTGCTATTGTTACCGATCGTTCAAGGTGCGCAACTATATCGAACCATAAGCGGGCGCGATGGAGAAGTTGTATACCTACAGCGGACCATTTTCTGGTAAAAGCTATGCAAAAACCATTCACCGAGCTATTCAGAATGAGAGCTTAAATGATCGCGTCCCACCGTCTGTTAGCGGGCTTCTGCTTCGAGCTCTTCAGGGTTTCTATTTCCATCCCGAGGGCAGAATTTACGTAAAACCTCTTTCTTTCTTGTAAAAAATATTTATGACCAATCGCGGGTTTCTGTTTATTCAGATTTTTTTGCTTTACGCGGGCCTCTGTATCTTTTTTGGACGCAATATAAAACCCCTGTCCAAAATTGATAAATATTCAACAAGCAATAAGCCAATACCTAATGGTTACCTCCTGGCAGGAGGACCAGATAGGCCGTACCTAAAAGACCTAATCAGTTAGCCTTCGATGGTACTACAGCCCACGAGTTCACATTATCGCAAGGAATCGGTTCATCCTCAACGGTATCGAGCGCGTCCTCAGGTGGCGGATTGAGAAATGTCTCTCTGCACAAGTGCATTGGAGATTGCAGGCTTGCCCGTTCAACCAAAATTGACTGGCCTGGGCACGCCACAGGATGAAACATCATATACTCCCCTATACTTTTGTAAAGACGAATCGAGACGCCAGTAAATTAGCCTCTTGCCCTTCTCCGGTTAACGAATGGGTCTCACGAAGAGGGTCGCCGACTGCGGTGCGAGTGTAGACGGAGAAAATTTCTCCGGGCTCAAAAGGATCCTCAGCAAACTATGCCAAAGGAATCCCCTCGACAGGACCTATGGGCAAACAACAAAAGAACTCATACCTCCAGGGGATCAACAGGTGCCTGGAACGGCCAAGAGTTCTCGTCATCTTTCAACTTCTGCAGAATTGTCCGTATTTTGATATCCCGTTTGGGATCCATTCTCAAGTTTGGGTATCTCTTGGTGAACTGTTTCAGGCCGGGGATCTTCTTCAGAGAGAGCACCTTCTTAGCTGCAACCGAAATTATAATCTTCAATCTAAGTATAATAAATATACTAAATCAGTTCAAATTTTTTCATGAAAATGAGTTTAATTAACAATGAGAACATATTGGAAAATTGTCAGTTATTCCTTTATTTATTTAATACATGTTTTTCATATAATATACAAACTCAGTATAATAAAAAAATATGTTAGATCAATAAGAAAATCTTTTCATCATATTTTTTTCAACCATATATTTCTGTTTTCGAACTGCATAGCTATTATTTAACTCTTCATCATTCTTCTTCTTCTTCAAGATTCAGTTCAGTTGTTTGACCAGTTTAACCATTGAGAATTGAGAAGGAGGCTTGGAGAGATGTAAAGGAGAAAGTTAACTAATTCACCGAGAATCATCATGTAAAAGTGGATATATTAAATGTGGCATTTGAAGATATATTTGAATCATCATTTCACAGAGCACAATCACATTTTGTATCAATGTGTCCTTGATGGTGCAACTCGGAACGCACTTTTACTCTCGGACAGATATTTGAGAGCAATGGATGGCTTCCATTCCACCCAAAGAACTAGCTTCTCCACGTTGAACATTTGTTTCAATTGTCATTCCAACCATGCGTAACTTTCTTCAAAATTTGTTACTGAGAACTTGTAAGCTTTCATTTCGATCAATAATCCTGCCCTACAACTGACCTTCCCGCTCATTCTCCTTCAAGAGATGCTCGATGCCGCCGAATTTAGTGCAGGGCGGCTTGGGAATTTCCGCAACGGAGTCGTATAAATCACGCAGCAGCTTGGCATAATAGGCGAACTCCGTATAATGGACCCTTAATAACTCAGCTTGGCATAATAGGCGAACTCCGTATAATGGACCCTTAATAACTCAGCTTGGCATAATAGGTGAACTCCGTATAATGGACCCTTAATAACTCAGCTTGGCATAATAGGCGAACTCCGTATAATGGACCCTTAATAACTCAGCTTGGCATAATAGGCGAACTCCGTATAATGGACCCTTAATAACTCAGCTTGGCATAATAGGCGAACTCCGTATAATGGACCCTTAATAACTCAGCTTGGCATAATAGGCGAACTCCGTATAATGGACCCTTAATAACTCAGCTTGGCATAATAGGCGAACTCCGTATAATGGACCCTTAATAACTCAGCTTGGCATAATAGGCGAACTCCGTATAATGGACCCTTAATAACTCAGCTTGGCATAATAGGCGAACTCCGTATAATGGACCCTTAATAACTCAGCTTGGCATAATAGGCGAACTCCGTATAATGGACCCTTAATAACTCAGCTTGGCATAATAGGCGAACTCCGTATAATGAACCCTTAATAACTCAGCTTGGCATAATAGGCTAACTCCGTATAATGGACCCTTAATAACTCAGCTTGGCATAATAGGCGAACTCCGTATAATGGACCCTTAATAACTCAGCTTGGCATAATAGGCGAACTCCGTATAATGGACCCTTAATAACTCAGCTTGGCATAATAGGCGAACTCCGTATAATGGACCCTTAATAACTCAGCTTGGCATAATAGGCGAACTCCGTATAATGGACCCTTAATAACTCAGCTTGGCATAATAGGCGAACTCCGTATAATGGACCCTTAATAACTCGGCTTGGCATAATAGACGAACTCCGTATAATGGACCCTTAATAACTCAGCTTGGCATAATAGGCGAACTCCGTATAATGGACCCTTAATAACTCAGCTTGGCATAATAGGCGAACTCCGTATAATGGACCCTAATAACTCAGCTTGGCATAATAGGCGAACTCCGTATAATGGACCCTTAATAACTCAGCTTCAAAGACTTGAAAGAAAGAATCTCGGGTTTTCGTAATTGAATTACTCAAACAGGGAAAAACGCCACATATCTAAAAAAAAATTTCAACTGGGATGGCTCTATCAGACTTTTGAAACTTACAAACAAAAGCAATCATTTATGAATTCTCTTGAAGGAATCCAAACAGGACTTTTAATGAACTAATCCTTTTCCCTGAAACTTACTGTGGATGAAGCACACATCCCATCAACGTTGCCCCTTCGTACTCTTTGATGTATCCGAGGAATCTGTCTGACGACAGCTCAATTCGCTTGGAAAAGCCCTGCTTCGTGAAATAGCCAATCGCGAACTCGTCGGCGAACGTGAGAAGATGGTAGATATGACAGTGATGTACCTCAATCATTGACCAATCAGTCACAAATTCCTTTTCAAAATAGTCAATTCTACTTTCTTTCATTTATAAAGCTTTCATTATTCGCAAAGCGTGGAACCCCATGCGATTTCTGAAAAAAAAAACTAATTCGAAAACTTCTTCTTCTATTTTTTTCTTTATTCACTCATCACACGTCTTTTTGATTGATCTACACACTTTCGGAATCTTAGTTATTTGCTACGAACAGAGCATAAAACAAACTTGATACTCTTTGAGGTAGTTCATCAGCTGCGTACCGTAGCCTTTCACCTGAAAATAGAACAACTTTTTTATGTTAGCCCCTTCCTGTATGTATTCTTAGCCCCTTCCTGTATGTATTCTTAGCCCCTTCCTGTATGTATTCTTAGCCCCTTCCTGTATGTATTCTTAGCCCCTTCCTGTATGTATTCTTAGCCCCTTCCTGTATGTATTCTTAGCCCCTTCCTGTATGTATTCTTAGCCCCTTCCTGTATGTATTCTTAGCCCCTTCCTGTATGTATTCTTAGCCCCTTCCTGTATGTATTCTTAGCCCCTTCCTGTATGTATTCTTAGCCCCTTCCTGTATGTATTCTTAGCCCCTTCCTGTATGTATTCTTAGCCCCTTCCTGTATGTATTCTTAGCCCCTTCCTGTATGTATTCTTAGCCCCTTCCTGTATGTATTCTTAGCCCCTTCCTGTATGTATTCTTAGCCCCTCCCTGTATGTATTCTTAGCCCCTTCCTGTATGTATTCTTAGCCCCTTCCTGTATGTATTCTTAGCCCCTTCCTGTATGTATTCTTAGCCCCTTCCTGTATGTATTCTTAGCCCCTTCCTGTATGTATTCTTAGCCCCTTCCTGTATGTATTCTTAGCCCCTTCCTGTATGTATTCTTAGCCCCTTCCTGTATGTATTCTTAGCCCCTTCCTGTATGTATTCTTAGCCCCTTCCTGTATGTATTCTTAGCCCCTTCCTGTATGTATTCTTAGCCCCTTCCTGTATGTATTCTTAGCCCCTTCCTGTATGTATTCTTAGCCCCTTCCTGTATGTATTCTTAGCCCCTTCCTGTATGTATTCTTAGCCCCTTCCTGTATGTATTCTTAGCCCCTTCCTGTATGTATTCTTAGCCCCTTCCTGTATGTATTCTTAGCCCCTTCCTGTATGTATTCTTAGCCCCTTCCTGTATGTATTCTTAGCCCCTCCCTGTATGTATTCTTAGCCCCTTCCTGTATGTATTCTTAGCCCCTTCCTGTATGTATTCTTAGCCCCTTCCTGTATGTATTCTTAGCCCCTTCCTGTATGTATTCTTAGCCCCTTCCTGTATGTATTCTTAGCCCCTTCCTGTATGTATTCTTAGCCCCTTCCTGTATGTATTCTTAGCCCCTTCCTGTATGTATTCTTAGCCCCTTCCTGTATGTATTCTTAGCCCCTTCCTGTATGTATTCTTAGCCCCTTCCTGTATGTATTCTTAGCCCCTTCCTGTATGTATTCTTAGCCCCTTCCTGTATGTATTCTTAGCCCCTTCCTGTATGTATTCTTAGCCCCTTCCTGTATGTATTCTTAGCCCCTTCCTGTATGTATTCTTAGCCCCTTCCTGTATGTATTCTTAGCCCCTTCCTGTATGTATTCTTAGCCCCTTCCTGTATGTATTCTTAGCCCCTTCCTGTATGTATTCTTAGCCCCTTCCTGTATGTATTCTTAGCCCCTTCCTGTATGTATTCTTAGCCCCTTCCTGTATGTATTCTTAGCCCCTTCCTGTATGTATTCTTAGCCCCTTCCTGTATGTATTCTTAGCCCCTTCCTGTATGTATTCTTAGCCCCTTCCTGTATGTATTCTTAGCCCCTTCCTGTATGTATTCTTAGCCCCTTCCTGTATGTATTCTTAGCCCCTTCCTGTATGTATTCTTAGCCCCTTCCTGTATGTATTCTTAGCCCCTTCCTGTATGTATTCTTAGCCCCTTCCTGTATGTATTCTTAGCCCCTTCCTGTATGTATTCTTAGCCCCTTCCTGTATGTATTCTTAGCCCCTTCCTGTATGTATTCTTAGCCCCTTCCTGTATGTATTCTTAGCCCCTTCCTGTATGTATTCTTAGCCCCTTCCTGTATGTATTCTTAGCCCCTTCCTGTATGTATTCTTAGCCCCTTCCTGTATGTATTCTTAGCCCCTTCCTGTATGTATTCTTAGCCCCTCCCTGTATGTATTCTTAGCCCCTTCCTGTATGTATTCTTAGCCCCTTCCTGTATGTATTCTTAGCCCCTTCCTGTATGTATTCTTAGCCCCTTCCTGTATGTATTCTTAGCCCCTTCCTGTATGTATTCTTAGCCCCTTCCTGTATGTATTCTTAGCCCCTTCCTGTATGTATTCTTAGCCCCTTCCTGTATGTATTCTTAGCCCCTTCCTGTATGTATTCTTAGCCCCTCCCTGTATGTATTCTTAGCCCCTTCCTGTATGTATTCTTAGCCCCTCCCTGTATGTATTCTTAGCCCCTTCCTGTATGTATTCTTAGCCCCTTCCTGTATGTATTCTTAGCCCCTTCCTGTATGTATTCTTAGCCCCTTCCTGTATGTATTCTTAGCCCCTTCCTGTATGTATTCTTAGCCCCTTCCTGTATGTATTCTTAGCCCCTTCCTGTATGTATTCTTAGCCCCTTCCTGTATGTATTCTTAGCCCCTTCCTGTATGTATTCTTAGCCCCTCCCTGTATGTATTCTTTAAAAACCTTTCATGTCTGGAAAGTGTTATACAATTTTTTCTCATTCTTTTTGAATTTATAATTTGAGAAACTTTCAGTTTACATACCGAAAAATTTACTTCAACTTTAATTCGACGAGCATTTCTACTTTAGAACACCTGAGTGTAAGTCAAACTTGTGATGCCCACCTGTTCATTCGCTGTGATCGCACAGAAGACAATCTCGACAAAGCCTTGCTCTTTGAAGGGACGGAAACAGATTCCTCCTATCACTCCTTTGTCTGTAACTTCCTGTATACCGTTTCTTACCAACCGTTTTCTTCCTGTATACCAAGCGTTTCTTACCAACCGCACAATTTTTTCGAGCGCATAGATTTTCAAAATTGCCAAAAGTTCGAAGTGTTTTTCGCAATAATTATTAAATTCCCTGAGGTAAGGATCAAAAACAAAAATTTCCGAGCGCATAGATTTTTTTTTCGGGGTTTCCGGTGGTTTTGAATAGCGCATAGATTTTTTCCTTCCGCAGTGCGGGTGAGATAAACACCCTGGTCTGTAATACAGTACTCTTCTTCACTCATTGTTGAATGACTGAGATTCACACTAAAGCTTTTTTTAATAAATAGAGAGAAATCGCTAAAGAAGAGACGGAGGTTGAAATCGCTAAAGAAGAGACGGAGACTATCGGGTTGAAAGCCTTTAAATCCTCCAATTGTCGCGTATCTACACAGCGGAAACATTTCATGAGTGTGACAAACACTACGAAGAAGAAGTCAAATTGCAATCTCTGACTCTCTGACTCAAGTCTATGCGCTCTCTAGAGACATCATCTCTTTTTGCACCGACAATGACTGCCTTAACATTGACAATTTTCATTTTTGAGAAGTGACAGTTTCGTGCTACGAAATGACCTCAATTTCAGGCAAAGTCAAGTAATACCGTTTTTTTGTAGCACGCCTCTGTTCTAGCTTTGTTAAATTTATCTATCTATCTCAAAACTTCACCCTCACCAAGATAATTCTTTCGCTCTTAGTCTGAGTAATTAAATGTTACTCGACCTTTCTTGATGAGTGCCAGATTTTTGTGTCGCTCATTAAAGACGAGCCTTGTGATGTACTCCTTAGGCATCTTGGGCAGCTGCACGGAGAACAGAGACTGCAGCTGAAGCAGCCACACCGCCCGCTCACGACGCATGTGCTCGTCCATCTCATGAGAGATCACCACGAATCTGAGCAGCCGAACCAATCAGATAGTCTTATCGAATTTACCGATGAGGCTTTCGTTTGAAGTTATTACACTAACATACAAGGTTTCCGTAATCGCATACGGTAAGCAGGATTGGGGAGATCCAGCTCTTGATGTTTACCAGATCCCTCTTCTTCAGTTACATATTTAATTAGTCTTATCATAATTTTTTTGTCCATCATTTTTTGTTACGTTACTTGTATTGCGACTCTTATGAGACATAGCACCGTTTCATGCACCATAGTGTTTTTTGTCTGATTGGCATGATCATTAAAAAGCATGCGCAGATCTGTGCACTCCTTCTGAACTCTTTGTTTGCTGTAGATTAGGGTGTTTCTTTATCTCGAACTGAAGGTAAAATATATGCGCTATCCAAAACAATAGAGATACTAGTCCTCATTTCGTGAGACACTCTTTATATTTTATCGCACAATGTCCGTTGCTCTCCAAAGTCCGCAGTTCCCTCATGAATGGGTTGAGTGATCTAAACGCTCCTGCTCTAGATGCCTTATCGCTTATCCCATAATTAGAAAATTGGCAATGATTTAATTCCTCAATTATGATTTTTTTGCAGTGGAAGGATCAAACACTTCATATCGAAGATACGAGAAACAAAAAAAAACTGTTTTACTTTCAACCCGACAACAAATATTTCCTCCTAACAATAATAAACTATAATACCTTTTAACTTCTCCCCTACTTCAGAAATCAGTAGGAAACAACACACTAAAACATACGATATATCTCCGGCGTTCTCCTCGAGCTTAGCCGCTTCTCCTCGATGAATATCCGCCATGAAAGGGTCTTCTTCCGCCTTGAACGCCCCGCCCCCTTTCTCTGCCTCCTTCTTGGCAGTCAGAACCAAGGCTCGGATCATGTCATCTTCGGCCACTCTACCCACAGTTAATTCTTTCGCTGCCTGTGACTGCAAACCAGGAACTTTTTACGAACCCTTGAAAAAAGCCAGCGGAAAGCGAAAAAATGGCTTGGAAAGAGACTCGCGAGCACTAATAAAAGATCGATAAATGCAGTTTTGAGTAAAATTTTGCTTTGAAAATGAAAAGACATACTCGCAAAAGTTTGCAACAGAAGCCCGCTACGTGACGGAAGGACTCGATCATTCAACCCTAGCTGCAATCCACATCTATGTAGATCTAACTCTGAACGCTCTATCACGGCAAGTGGAACACGATTGAAATGAACTTGGAATAAAATGTAATTGAGCCTTTCATACAGCTTAATTTCCCCGGTTTTCAATGTGTCTTTCGTAAGTTTACCACGACTCATGACTCGAAATTCATAAGTCATTAAAAAACTTCTTGCACTTACAGTAGGACATTTAGTTTTGAGATCTGCATCGTCTATATATTTCCTATAACATCATGTATTAACTATGTTTTATTTATCACGTGATTCTATTCACGTAATAAAAAGTCCCAACTTCATTGAAACTCTCATCTCAAATTAGCTATTCCGTATTGCACCTAGGCGGTTCCACGACAGTTGCGAATAACAGTCCTCTAAAAAGCAAATGGAGCCATTGTTGTTGTTGTTTTGCCCATAGGTCCTGTCGAGAGAAGTCCTTTTGGGATAGGTTGGTGAGGATCCTTTTGAGTCCGGAGAGATTTTCTCCGTCTACACTCGCACCGCAGTCGGCGGTCCTCTTGGCGAGACCCATTCGTTAACCGGAGAAGGGCAAGAGGTTATTTCTCTGGCGCCTCGACTCGCCATTGAAAGTATAGCGGAGTATCGGCTGATGTTTTGTCCGGTGGCATGCCCAGGCCGGTCCGGCATCGCCCTCCTTTGACGAGCTATACTACCCAGTTTTGGTCCAAATGGAGCCATAAGACAGCGCCTCGACTTTAAAATCTCTCAAAAGGGGCCTGGTTGAGCCAAGAACAAAGACAAACCTCTGCAGCCACCAGGCCGGCCATGAGCGGCCCGGTTTCGGCTCCCAGGCTGTGGGAGCGAATCTCGCCGACCGAGTCGAAGGGAAGAGCGTGCGGGTGGTCGGGAATGACGGTTCGAAGCTTGGGAACATGGTTCTTGCAGCCGATCTCCAGGATATGCGCGAAAAAAGGACGACAGAAGCGACGCATTGCCTCGCTTCGCTGAGAAAACAAAATCATCCTCAGTTGTCTAAATCTTCAATACTACGACCGGTTGTAGTCTCTCCCCCTCTCTATTTGTTCATTTCTTTCTCCTCTCTGTCCCTATCTCTCTCTTCTCCTTCTTGCGCGGTTCGCATAAACGGGAGACCATTAGCACTCCATCACGGCATTCTCTCAGCCTATTCATTAGATCTAAAGAGAAAAAAATACAAACGTAGGGTTTAGCGAGTAGATCGCAGTATTTGTCATCATTGTCCGTCTCGGCGGGCAGAATGGCCTCTAACCACCTGGACAACACAAACCAATCAAACGATTAAGCTATCCAGGATTCCTTGGTAACCTGGTCGTTTGAATCCTGGGTTTGAAAAACATCTTACTCTCATTATGTTTGAATGTAGCAGATGTCATTATTCTTCTTAACTTCTGCATCACAACACACAAATATAACTCAGTCTTAGTCGGAAGTCGAACGTAATCAATAAGTTGCTGCTTCCAAACCACTTGAACTTCTGCATCCTCAAAAAAATTGTTCGCTGCGACAGAAATAGATAAAAATAAGTTTTTTACCTCTTATGTGAGAATGAAGCCTTTGTCAAGGTTTAGTTTTTTTCCAAATACTTTTATTACAAGGCCTAACCCTCCCCCTCCTCTAGAGAGTTTTATTCTTCTAGAGAGTAAAGCAACAAAGAAGACTCATAGTCAAGATCAAATACGATCGAACTAACGCGGGTTAAAAGCTAACCCAAAGGCACGTATTGAAGCCATCCTTCAAGTTACGAAAAACAAGCGATAACTTAGAAGAAATTGACAAAAACCTACAACATGCGTTTTTTCAGCGCTTGGATTCTGTTTGAAAAAAACTTCTCTCGAATAACACCCTGAGGTTCGAAAAATAACAACAGCAAAAAAGCCAGCGAGTTTGGCAAGCAGCACAAACCTTATGTAATAAGTGAGGGCATTGATTCCAAAGACATTTACTGGGTCGCAGTACTCCAAGGTTTCCAGCCGATGCTGTCGGAGAACGAAGAAGAACCAGCGAGCCCGCATCTGCTCGTAAGCACTCGGGTCGGGCATCAGAGGAACTGCAACAGCTAATGTATCAGCACACTTCTTTTTCTTCTCAGCCTTCATCTCGCCGCAGAAGAGAGCTAGCTGATCTGCTCACATCAGTTTTGATAAGGTCGAGTCCAATTTTCCGTTGGCAGGGCTCTGCTTAAAACTACTTCGACTCACTGCTTTTTATTTCAGAACCATTCCTGCCGTAAATATCCTGTGCTTCTCATCAAAAACCACTTCATACTAATGCCAACGACAAGTATCGAAAATAACTCAGCATCCGACGAGGCTTTTGAACGTCTCGAACGCAGTACAAAACATTTTGTCCACATGCTATAAACATCGACTTCCGTCATTAATCGTCCAATGGACTCAGTAGTTTTTTGAGGCGTTATTTGTGATTGTACACTACGAAACGCGAGAGTAAGAGAAAAAAGAATAAAATTGACATTTCAAAACTCCGTCCGTTTGTTAATTTTTAAAAAGTTTTCGATCATTACTGTACTCACTGATCATTCTACCAACTAGATTACTGTACTCACTGACCATTCTACCAACTGGATTACTGTACTCACTGACCATTCTACCAACTGGATTACTGTACTCACTGACCATTCTACAAACTGGATTACTGCACTCACTGACCATTCTACCAACTGGATTACTGTACTCACTGACCATTCTACCAACTGGATTACTGTACTCGCTGACCATTCTACAAACTGGATTACTGTACTCACTGACCATTCTACCAACTGGATTACTGTACTCACTGACCATTCTACCAACTGGATTACTGTACTCACTGACCATTCTACCAACTGGATTACTGTACTCACTGACCATTCTACAAACTGGATTACTGTACTCACTGACCATTCTACAAACTGGATTACTGTACTCACTGACCATTCTACAAACTGGATTACTGTACTCACTGACCATTCTACCAACTGGATTACTGTACTCACTGACCATTCTACAAACTGGATTACTGTACTCACTGACCATTCTACAAACTGGATTACTGCACTCACTGACCATTCTACCAACTGGATTACTGTACTCACTGACCATTCTACAAACTGGATTACTGCACTCACTGACCATTCTACCAACTGGATTACTGTACTCACTGACCATTCTACCAACTGGATTACTGTACTCGCTGACCATTCTACAAACTGGATTACTGTACTCACTGACCATTCTACCAACTGGATTACTGTACTCACTGACCATTCTACCAACTGGATTACTGTACTCACTGACCATTCTACCAACTGGATTACTGTACTCACTGACCATTCTACAAACTGGATTACTGTACTCACTGACCATTCTACAAACTGGATTACTGCACTCACTGACCATTCTACCAACTGGATTACTGTACTCACTGACCATTCTACAAACTGGATTACTGCACTCACTGACCATTCTACCAACTGGATTACTGTACTCACTGACCATTCTACCAACTGGATTACTGTACTCGCTGACCATTCTACAAACTGGATTACTGTACTCACTGACCATTCTACCAACTGGATTACTGTACTCACTGACCATTCTACCAACTGGATTACTGTACTCACTGACCATTCTACCAACTGGATTACTGTACTCACTGACCATTCTACAAACTGGATTACTGTACTCACTGACCATTCTACAAACTGGATTACTGTACTCACTGACCATTCTACAAACTGGATTACTGTACTCACTGACCATTCTACCAACTGGATTACTGTACTCACTGACCATTCTACAAACTGGATTACTGTACTCACTGACCATTCTACAAACTGGATTACTGCACTCACTGACCATTCTACCAACTGGATTACTGTACTCACTGACCATTCTACAAACTGGATTACTGCACTCACTGACCATTCTACCAACTGGATTACTGTACTCACTGACCATTCTACCAACTGGATTACTGTACTCACTGACCATTCTACCAACTGGATTACTGCACTCACTGACCATTCTACCAACTGGATTACTGTACTCACTGACCATTCTACAAACTGGATTACTGTACTCACTGACCATTCTACCAACTGGATTACTGTACTCACTGACCATGCTACCAACTGGATTACTGTACTCACTGACCATTCTACCAACTGGATTACTGTACTCAGTGACCATTCTACAAACTGGATTACTGTACTCACTGACCATTCTACCAACTGGATTACTGTACTCACTGACCATTCTACCAACTGGATTACTGTACTCACTGACCATTCTACAAACTGGATTACTGTACTCACTGACCATTCTACCACCTGCTTCGTAGATTAACTTAGCTTCTTTCCAAAAAAAATTCATGTGAAACAAAAAAAACCTAAAACTTCAATGTATGACTCCGAATAAACGAATGATAAAGTATTCACTTGTCTTCTTGTATACTTCCAGTGTTGGCGGACACCAAGCGTTGAACAGCGAGAGGAATCGACTGGCCATTCCAACATCATTCGGCACCCCCCTCAAGTATGAATATTCATAAACAGCAATTATGAATATGCATAAACAGCAAGTATGAATATGCATAAACAGCAAGTATGAATATGCATAAACAGCAAGTATGAATATGCATAAACAGCAAGTATGAATACGCATAAACAGCAATTTTTTAGTGTGCAAGAAAAAGGTGCAGACGCCCGCCGAAGATGGAAATTTTTTTGTCAACATTTTTTGTCTTTCGCGTGCCTTTTTTCCGCTTTAAAAGATTTTAAAAAAGAGGCCCGCGGAAAATTTAGTTTTGCTTTACATAAGGGTCCCCTTCATGATTTGGAAAAACAGAGGCCTTCCGAGAGAAGCTATGACATGACTTTTTAACTCCTGTTCATAAACCGTTTATAGTCAATTATAACGTTTAAATAGTAGTCAATTATAACTACATTCTAGAAATTGACTCATAGCTAAACTTTCCTTTTTCCTCATAGCGAGTTCCAGAATGAATGGTCTATAGGATACCAAGGGGAACAAAAAACCCCCTGCCTCCCACCCGAAAATTTGAAAAAAATAGAATTTTTTCTAAAACTATTTTTTAATAAAGCAACTTGTGTAAAATCTTCAAACTTCACTGCCTTTAAACTGTGTAACTTTGCATTTGAAGACTTATCATTCATCTTCCATCTCTCTAGGCATTTAACAGAGTGTACACCTGGTTAACCTTACACTCTTTACACCTTCACGCAACGCGGTCATTCGCAACGCAACGCGGTTCAGACTTTCATGCGAGTGTTTGTGCCAAATAGACAACTGATGAAGTCAATACTTCAGATTCTGTTTCTTTTTTGTTGTTGTTCCCATTTCCGAGTAATCTTTTTTCTTTCTCTTACTTTTCTTTTCCTTTTTTAAAAAAAATATCTTTATAATTTTTATTATTTTTACATCAGAAACTTATTTTTTACATTAAAAAAAACGCTTAGGCTCCGTAAAAAGTTGGCTTTAATCTACTTTAGCCGTCCAAATAATTTTTTCTCAGAAAGAGATTTTTTCATGAAAACTCTCTTCCCCCTTTTCTCCTTAGGGCCCCCTTCCCCCTTTAGGGCCCCCCTTCTCCCTCCCCCCCCCCCTTTGCTTAGGTAGGGCCCTCTTCCTCCCCCCTCCCCCCTTTAGGCCCCCCTCCCTTCCCTGCTTAGGTAAACCCCCCTCCCCCCTTTCCTTTCCCCAAAATTTATAAAGATAATTTTTTTTAAAAAGGAAAAGAAAAGAGAAAGAAAAAGAAAGAGAAAAAATAAAGAAAGAGAACAAGAAAGAAAAAATTGAGCCAGGCCGTTTTTAAGTTGAGGCCGTGTTTTAGGGGAGTGTAAAGGTGTAAAGGGTGTACACTTTGTTAAAGGCCTCTCTCTACTGTCTTGATCGTGAATTCTGGAGTGTTAATCGTGAGTACCATTCATGACGCAATCGCACAATAAGCATGCGTGACTAAGAGAACAGGGCATATGAGCCTTTCATATAACACTATCGCACGGAATAGCAATGTGTCCCCGTGGTGTAATGGTAACACGCGCTCCCGGTTTGAGTCGACATGGTTTGGGTTCGATCCCACCCGGTGTTGTAGCTTTTTCAAAGCAATTTATGTACATTCATTCACACAGGCTGATGGTCTGAGTCATCATCACTCATGGCGTTAGATCTACCAAATTCAAAACCAAAAACTACAAAAGAATTATATTTCTAAATCCGGTTATGATCTTAACCTTTTTGGTAATCTAACGTATAAACATGTAAGGATACTATTATAAATTTGTCTATAACACGATTTTTTGTTGTCTGAAAGTGGAATTCAATTCGAAGTTTGAAATTCATATTGCACATGAAAATGAAGTTTTACAAATCGCCTTTTAATTTAATCTAAGTAAAAAAAACTATGTGAAAGAGCCCATCAGGGTATTTCTTAGCACCCGCCCAACTTTTTTCGAGCGCATAGATTTTTTAAAAAAAGTTCAGAGTTCCAAATTTAATATTTTCAATGATTTGGACTTTCCCTAAGGAAACTAAGAGAAAAAAATTTTCCAAGCGCATATATTTAAATATTTTTCGAGTTTTTGAAGAGCGCATAGTTTTTTTTTACTCGCAGTGAGGGTCAGAGAAACATCCTGGAGCCCATCGATTTTGATAAGTTTAGAGATCGATTTTAGACACTTCATAGGTGACCAAAAATTTTTGGTCACCTATGAACTGGTCCGACAAAAGTCGAAACAAGCCTTAGTCAAGACTAAACTGCGACACTCTGAAGGAGCTTCAGAGACGAGAGAATTCTACTCAGAAACAATCTCTCAAATAAAACCGATCCATAGAAGTTCGAACTAGATGTTGACTACCAAGGATAGAACCAGGGGTTAAATAGTGACCGGATCGGTCCCTTCCAGGGGTTAAATAGTGACCGGATCGGTCCCTTCCAGGGGTTAAATAGTGACCGGATCGGTCCCTTCCAGGGGTTAAATAGTGACCGGATCGGTCCCTTCCAGGGGTTAAATAGTGACCGAATCGGTCCCTTCCAGGGGTTAAATAGTGACCGGATCGGTCCCTTCCAGGGGTTAAATAGTGACCGGATCGGTCCCTTCCAGGGGTTAAATAGTGACCGGATCGGTCCCTTCCAGGGGTTAAATAGTGACCGGATCGGTCCCTTCCAGGGGTTAAATAGTGACCGGATCGGTCCCTTCCAGGGGTTAAATAGTGACCGGATCGGTCCCTTCCAGGGGTTAAATAGTGACCGGATCGGTCCCTTCCAGGGGTTAAATAGTGACCGGATCGGTCCCTTCCAGGGGTTAAATAGTGACCGGATCGGTCCCTTCCAGGGGTTAAATAGTGACCGGATCGGTCCCTTCCAGGGGTTAAATAGTGACCGGATCGGTCCCTTCCAGGGGTTAAATAGTGACCGGATCGGTCCCTTCCAGGGGTTAAATAGTGACCGGATCGGTCCCTTCCAGGGGTTAAATAGTGACCGGATCGGTCCCTTCCAGGGGTTAAATAGTGACCGGATCGGTCCCTTCCAGGGGTTAAATAGTGACCGGATCGGTCCCCTTCCAGGGGTTAAATAGTGACCGGATCGGTCCCTTCCAGGGGTTAAATAGTGACCGAATCGGTCCCTTCCAGGGGTTAAATAGTGACCGGATCGGTCCCTTCCAGGGGTTAAATAGTGACCGGATCGGTCCCTTCCAGGGGTTAAATAGTGACCGGATCGGTCCCTTCCAGGGGTTAAATAGTGACCGGATCGGTCCCTTCCAGGGGTTAAATAGTGACCGGATCGGTCCCTTCCAGGGGTTAAATAGTGACCGGATCGGTCCCTTCCAGGGGTTAAATAGTGACCGGATCGGTCCCGTCGGTGGATACATGTACACACACTATTGACAAAAACTCCCTCTCTTTTCTTACCCTATTCCTTCATCCCCTCTTCTTTTTTCCTCCAAACTTTGAGCAGCGGATACATGTAAACCCAAATTGGGCGGCTCCATTTAACCCCTGGATAGAACTTGATTAAGTAATACCTGACTATAACTCATTCATGACCATACGTTAAATGAAGCCGGTCTAAGGCATGTTTGTACGCGCCGAGCGAGTGGAAAAAGGAATGGGGAAAGGCGAAAAGAGAAGTAGAGAAAAGGTTAAAAAGAACGTAATGAGAAGAGAATGTAGATCATTCTCGGGGCGAACATGTATGCGCCAACATAGCTGGTCCGGTAACCATTTAACCCCTGTTCATGACTCACGTTTGACTATTCCTGCATCCTGCGACGAAGCTGGTCACAAGAGCATGGATGGATGGTTTTTCGAAAGGTGGATGATCCAGAGGCTGCACAAAATGAGCGTTCAGAGAGCGCAGAGCCAGGCTGTACGTAAAAAGCATCCGAGTCAGAAACTGCAACAGAGGTTTTACAATGCTTCCAAAAAAACACAAAAGCTCACCGAAAGCGGAGATTAGCTTGAAAAGAAGCCTGCTAGAGACAAAAATGGTTTTTAATAGAGAAAAAATGGGATTTTCACAGTTTTTGCACTCAAAAAGTTCAAAAAAGAACCGGGAAAGTTTGAGACAGAGGCCGGCTAACACAAAGTAAGATTCGAACTTTTAAAGTACGACGGCGCAACAAAGTGATACGAGCTCTTGGAGGAACTAGCTGGGGACAAGATAAAGAGACGATGGTTATGACATACAAAGAGATCGGCAGAAATTTTATCGACTACGCCTGTTCTGGACTCCCATTGCGTCTAACACCAGCATCCAGTTGCTTCAAACGACGCAGAACACCGCATTACGAGCCGCTACAGGATGCCTAAAGATCACGCCCATCAATCACCTCCAAGAAGAAACACGTGTGCTTCCGGTACAAAACCACTGCAGACTCCTTCGTGACCAATATCTCGCAGCTTGCTCCTGCTCACAGCACCCATTTTCGAGCTTAGTAATCTTCCTCCACCGCCCCGCAACATGAAGGCAACGCTGACCACATACAGTGGTGCGTCAGTACAACAGGCCAGAGCTATACTCCCAAAACAGTCTACGCTCAAAGGCTTTCAGAAGTTACTCCATACAAAAGCTGTAGTTGATGCGACATATAGCTACAGTCCGAATCAAGTAATTTGAAGAGCCTCTTCACCTATCGATGAGATAGAGACTTCTCTCCCCCGTTCTGCAAGTACACGCCTCGCACAGCTTCGCTCAGGCTACAGCAGTCTGCTCAATAGCTATCGCCACAGAATCTCTCCAACAATCGCCGACGCATGCCCTAACTGTTAAGCCACGCCACACAACACGCAGCACTTGCTCAACTGTCCAGCCCTATGGTAGCACTGCACCCCAGAGGAGCTATGGAGCAACCCAGTCAGGGTCGCGAGACTCCTCCATTCTTCACCTTAACAGATTTTTGCGAAGAAATCAAGAAAGACGATCCGAGTCCGACGGATCGCACAACAACAATTTGAATGATAGCTCACCAGGATGTGCTGAAAAAATTTTTCAGGGCGGGCGACCCAACAATAAATTTTTTCGGTTCCATCCAATTGTATCCGGCCGCAATCGAATTCATTGAACATGTCGAAAATGTGATTGCGCGAGAAAAAATGCAGGCACCCAAACCTAGCCTTAATGAGGCATTTTTTTCATCATCACACAAATGCAATGAGAGTTAGCCCGTTTTAAGTGACTAAAACTAAGTAAACTAAATTTCTTTCTCGGAGATTGGGCGGGCGACCTGGAGAAATTTCGCAGGTTTGGTGAGGTATGATTTAAATACAAATTTAAACCTAAACTGCGACTCAAACTGTTGAAGTAGAGGAGCGGACCACGCTCATCGAAAAGCTGCCAAAATCGGTGCCTTGGCGGGCACCGAACGCTTGTCTTCACTCATCGAGTCAGCGATAAACCCAACCTATTGCTCTTTTCAAAGATCTTAGGCGATTGATAACAAACTTTATCATCATGACAAAATCCATATATTCAATTTTAGAATCACCTGTTTCGTACTTCTTAAGAAACACTTCGTGTCACGAAACGTCGCGGTACGAAGTGTCGTGGGTACGAAATTATGGAAATGACTTTTCACGCAGGAGTTGTCGTAAGAGGGTAATAAAATTCATGCAAAAAGCGGGTTGATTTATTGTATGATCGTTCATATTTAACGATTGGAAACAACAAACTTTGAAACAGTTTTTTTGGTTTTTCGAAGCGTCGGAATCACAGGAAAAATTTACCTTGACATCTTCCCTGATCTCCGTGAAAGAGTAGAGTTTGTTCAATGCGTGAATATCTCGCCAGACTGAAAGGAGTTTGTCCACTTCGGGTTTCGTGAGAGATTTCACGTTTTCCAAATGGGCATCTGAGAGCTGGAGGTACTTTAACGCTAATTTTGATCGCATTAAATCGAAAAATGCACGTTTTTCGCAAAAAAATTACAGAAAGACTTATTTACTCGCATATTGTGAGTGTTTGCGAATAAAATTAAACACAAAACTTAAATAATCATAGCTCACAAGCACTGTAATAAAAATTTTATAACCACCTTTTTTCCGAGCAGAGCCTTGAAAAAATTCTTTCTCTGCACTTCACTTCTCGCATGCTACTCATTATTCTGGGTCACTTATTAAACTGATCGGTTGCTTTTTAAATTTTTTTACAAGTGTTGGTGAGCTTTGCGAATAACTGAAAGTAAATAGACCCCGAAACTTTTTACCGTAGAAAAATTGGATTATGAACCTAATGTATGGCTGCATGCAGCACACTCTGCATCCAGTTGAGTACACCCGATGCCATATCTGGAGTAAAACGTCTTTCACAAAACTCAAATGTCTGAGCTGCTTACATACATAGCTGAACAGAATGAGCTGAAAAATACTTTTCCGGACGAGTGACCGGGCGATCCTTGAAAACAGGGGGCAGGGGTTAAATGGTTACCGGACCAGCTATGTTGGCGCATACATGTTCGCGCCGAAAATGATCTACATTATCTTCTCTTCTGTTCTATTTTACTTTCCCTCTACTTCTCTTTCCACTCTCTTTGCCTTTCCTCATCCCTTTTTCAACACGCTCGGCGCGTACAAACAAGCCTTCGACGAGTCTCATTTAACGCCTTACCAGGGGAGGTCAGCGAAATATGTATTTTTCTCCGTTTCAATCAATTGTACCCGTCCCACCAACAAATTTTTCAGTGTGCCTTTTTAGGCCGTTTACTTTTATATCCCCCCCATTCTCATATCTTCTGCTACATAACTCAGTTACATTTTTTCCATTAGTAAATCATTTCTGGAGGACCCGGCGAGCGACCGGGAGAAATTTAACAAGTTTGGTGAGCTATGACTGCTTGTTGCAGCTAACGTTTTTTTTTTTGTTGTTGCGATTTTTCATCTACGTAGCAATAACAACCAAACGAAAAAGCATATCAATTTTCAAAACAAACACTTCTCAACCGACACATAATTTTCAATTATGAGGCCGTATGTGCGTACCATTTTTGGTGTTAAAAGAAAACAGTGTCATCCTAGAACACTTAACACTATTTTTTCATCCTTTCCTACCAAAATGGTACGTGCATACGGCCCATGGACTCTAGCGTTGTAAAAGATTCTATCACCTGAAAAGATCAGACGATTTAAAAAAATCTTGAATCTTTATTATTTTATCGTGTACACACACACACACATATATATATATATATATATATATATATATATATATATATATATATATATATATATATATAAATTATATAGATTAAACAATGAACGTATTTATTGTGCAGTAGCTTGTCTATTCAAGAATACTTGAAATACTAACTTTTCGATGTCCATGAAGTTTTCTGTTCGTGACTTGCGGAAACCACGACACTTGCAGTCTTCTCTGCAGCATTGGTCAAAGAACGCTAGCCTGCGCATGTTTTCAGTCTCTTCGTTAAATGTCCGCTCTCTCTCAACTGGAGACGAGCAAGGACTATATGCTCGCTGTGGACAGCGCTTATGTGAATGTCCCCGGCTGGGCAGAGAACTTCGATGCTGTACTTTACGTGGAGACATGATCTGTGCTAAAACAATTTTTTTACACAAAACATATGCTGCCGACGAACGTGATTACTCCGAAGTCAATAGAGGAAAAGCGGCAAAAGATATTGAACTTTGGAACTGTTTCACTTCAGGGCACTTTTGCAATTTAGCCCCCCCCCCTCCTAGAGGTTCAATTGGGTCAGATGAGAGTGGCATTTTCTTGAAACGGTCTCGTTTGACTACTCCGTACGGCACCGTTAGCGTTATCTTTTTCCTAAGCCTAAGCGCTTTTTTTAAATGTAATAATAGTTTTTTAATGTAAAAAATAACTTTGGCAATACTGTACTATTGTGGTCCCGTCGAATCCTTTTTTTTCATCAAACTTTTTCTAGGGTTACTTTACGAGCTAAAAACGATTCTGAGTAGTGCGAAGCTGGATATGAAGTGTTTGAGTACGTGAAAAACTCATTTGAAAAATCATTTGTTTTCAGCTATTATCCACAGTTTTTGTCGCTTAGGCTTAGGCAAAGGTCACGCTAACGAGGCCGTACGGCTCAGGCTAACGAGACCGCATAAGAAAATTTCTCATATTATTAATTTTTTGTCAATTCAATGACTAAATTTGTCAAAAAATAGTGGAGACGTTTTTTAGAGGTACGGTAGAGCGCAGGCAGCTAAGTCAGACAACGTTTGTTCGCTAAGTCAGATGCTTATAATTGTTATCATTCTATTTCAACTTTACATGTTCTAATAAAGATTTTTTGTGCAAACATGTTTATACAGTAATTTAATGGTGAATCACATCTTATTTAGATACTGCATACAATATTAAAAACTTTCCAGTTTCAAAAGCGGCTCTTCTTTTGCCAGGTTCAAATGATTTTTTTACATACTCAAACAGGTATCACGACATTTGCTACCGCGACACTTGCTTCCCGACATTTGCACCCCACGACATTTGCTACCCACGACATTTGCTACCGCGACATTTGCTACCGCCACATTTGCTTCAGCGAAATTTGCTACCACGACATATGCTACCCGCAACGAGAGAGAGGGGGGTGAGAGAGAGGGGGGTGAGAGAGAGGGGGAGAGAGAAGGGTGATAGAGAGGGTAAGAGAGGGGTGAGAGAGAGAGAGGTGAGAGAGAGAAGGGAGAGAGAGAGAGAGGTGAGAGAGAGGGGTAAGAGAGAGGGGTGAGAGAGGGGGGAGGGAGAGGGTTGAGAGAGAGTCAAAGAAAGAGAGGTGAGAGAGAGGGTTGATAGAAAATGTGTTCACTTTGCATAGAATAGTGTTATTTATTTATTCAAACATTATTCAAAATGTGACAACACATGTTATAGTAAACGTCAACTTTTCACAGAACACATGACAAAGTAAAACACATGAAAAACGAGAAAACATGACAAAGGAGAACACATGACCAAGAAGAACAGATGACAAAGAGAACACATGACAAAGCAGAACACATGACAAAGATTAGATAAAGATTAAATATCACTTGCCGATTAGATATATGTTCAAAATATTAGATATCACTTGCCCTGATTTCTTACCAATGTCTCATTGTACTAGGACTAGAGGACATCATTGGAAGTTTTTGTTGCGTTTGTGCCGCACGAACCGATACAAGAAATTCTTTACAAATAGAGTTGTGAATGAATGGAACATTCTTCCCACTTATTTTTTCAATGTGTGCTAAGAAGTCAGCTAAGAAGTTTCTATTCCAGTTCAAGCTATTCTGAATCTGTCCAAAGAGGTCCAAACTATTGTTCAATACCTGACAGATCAGCAGATGATTCTTTCTAATTAGGAGACAATGACGATGTTCATTGAGGCAATGAAAGAGAAAATGGCTCTTTCACGAGAGCTCATCAATTCGGTGGGAACGCTTATGACTTCAGTGAATACTCTTGTCTCTCAACTTTCCAAGAGCTCTGTTCCATACACGAACGAGAACAAATCTGATGCTCCTGCAATGACGTATAAGGCCGTCGCTTCTGCTGTGTCCCGTTCTCTCGCTGTTGACACAGAAGCCCGAGAAAAGTCCACAAGAGCCGTGTTAATTGGAGTGGCGGAAAGAGCAATAGAAGAAGAAACGAGAGAAAACGACCAGCTTCTGGTCGCAAACATAATACGAATGGCTAATGATCCGGACTTGCGTTCTCTGGCTACTTCTAGCGGTGAATTAGACATTAGCGCGATTTATCTTCATCGCCACACTGACTCCAGTTATAGTGAAAAACGAGCTGGAAATCGACCTCGTTCTGTCAAAATCGTTATCAAAAGCGAAGCTCTGCGTTTCTAGCAGATACCATATCCACTCGCTGCGTTGTTCATTTATATCTCCGACCTGATTACCTGAGAGTTCAATTGGAATATGATTTTGAACTAAGGAGGCCGGGAAAAGAAACGCTAGAGCCAATTGCTTGGCTTATGTAGTCCGAGACAACGGAAACAAGCCAGAAATATCTAAACTGAAGAATATAAGAGAACTGCCGAAAAGATCTCCCCATAACAGAAAACCTTTTTAACGATAGGACGCTGTGCACTGATCTTGGCTCTCATTCTGATAAACGATTCAAGACCATACTGATCTATCAAGCAAAGGCGGTCAAGCCCGTTCCCAGGAAACCAGGAAAACTAGAGCACAATCGACGAAAGCTGACACCATTTCACGTTCATTGGGTTTTGATTCCGTTTTGCTCACTCCTGAATTGGAATAGTTTGAACTAAATTTGTCCCCCTTTGAATAGTGAATGTTTCCAAAATCTTGATGAAAATTTTAGGAAAATTTATTGAAAAATGACCCGAATAATAATTTTTCTTATTAAAACCTGAGAAAAAAATTTACTTTCAGAAAAGAACAGCCGAGGAAAACGAAACGATTGAAAAGAAACATAATTGGTAGAAAAAGACAAAACATGAGAAACATGAGAGAAAATGTTATGAAATATTAGGAAAAATAATACAATTAATAAACATTTGAACTTTATTTTCTTGAGTTTTCCAAGTTCAATCATGATTAGGCATGAGTCTTAGATCACCGGACATTTAAAAAAACAACTTTGCTTTTTGAACTTGGAGACAGTATTCTGATAGACTTCTAGGACACTTCTCAACAATCTTTAAATCGAATACAGACCAAAAACAGTTTAAAAACAAAACCAATTTTCAGAAGAACCTTTTAAAAACTTTTTTGTTTTAAATCGATGCCTTAGAAATCCATCGCAAGCTTTTGAAGAGTAATAAAGCTCGATTGACAGTAATAACAGTAATCGTTTGACAGTAATAAAGCTCGATTGACAGTAATAACAGTAATCGATTGACAGTAATAAAGCTCGATTGACAGTAATAACAGTAATCGATTGACAGTAATAAAGCTCGATTGACAGTAATAACAGTAATCGATTGACAGTAATAAAGCTCGATTGAAAGTAATAACAGTAATCGATTGACAGTAATAAAGCTCGATTGACAGTAATAACAGTAATCGATTGACAGTATTAAAGCTCGATTGACAGTAATAACAGTAATCGATTGACAGTAATAAAGCTCGATTGACAGTAATAACAGTAATCGATTGACAGTAATAAAGCTCGATTGACAGTAATAACAGTAATCCATTGACAGTAATAAAGCTCGATTGACAGTAATAACAGTAATCGATTGACAGTAATAAAGCTCGATTGACAGTAATAACAGTAATCGATTGACAGTAATAAAGCTCGATTGACAGTAATAACAGTAATCGATTGACAGTAATAAAGCTCGATTGACAGTAAAACGAACGTTTTCACACTGTTTAAGCACATTTGCTCTAAGACTACGCAATGTTGTTTTTTAATTGTACGAACTGCTATTATTTAATTACAGCCTTTTAACATCTTGCATACTGTTTGTAAGGAAAAAAGGCTGTCATATGAAATCTCGGCTCTTATATGTATACTTACGGGCATACTAGACGCCAGACAGTGCAGAGTGGCTTTTTTATACGGTCTCGTTCGCCTAAGCCGTACGGCCTCGTTAGCGTAAACTTTTACTAAGCCTAGGCGTTTTTTAATGTAAAATGAATTTTTTAATGTAAAAATAATTTTTTAATGTAAAAATAATTTTTAAGGTGAAAACAATTTTTTATGAAAAAAAAAATTTTTTTTCTCAAGAACCGGAGTCTCTGATGCTCAAAATGATCACCTATGAAGAAAATTTTCGAAACCGGAGCGTTTAATTCCAATTTTTCGTATAGTATTCCAACGTCTGCGTCCTGGGTATGTCCGTGAGTATACATATAAGAGCCGAAATCTATACTTCTCTGACTTAATGCGCTGTTTTCTGTTCTCTCGCACTGCTCGTGGTTTACTTCGTAGTTTTATGGAGCGTTAGAATATCACTTTTCACTTTGCTAACTGATTTTTTTCTGCTATTTGATTTTCTGCTATCTGGTTTTTTTGAACGCTCCAATGTCTCACCACGAAAACATAGACTACGATAAAAAGAAAGAACACATGCATTCTAATGGAGCGTTAGAATTCGGAGAAAACGTTATATTTCTCTCACTAATTGTACACATTTTAGGTTCTTTCTTTTTACCGTAGTCCATGTTTTCGTGGTGAAACATTGGAGCGTTCAAAAAAACCAGATAGCAGAAAAAAATCAGTTATCAAAGTGAAAAGTGATATTCTAACGCTCCATTAGAGTGAGTTCGTAAACGAAACAATGAGCTCACGCTCTCTCATACGACCTTTTCTTTTTTTTTTCTGTGTTAATTACACTGAGAAAAATAAAAGTTTATGTCTCAGACAACGAGCTAGGAAACGGGTCTACGACCGGGCACCTAGTTAAATTAGAGATTAAACGTGTGGCAGATGTTCTGAAAAATCTGTTAAAATTTAAAAACCACATATGTGCCATCATTATGGAACGGTGAAAAGCGTCAAATTTCCGTAAAATATTTTTTCTAGGTGATCAGAAGAAAAATTTTCCAACTCACCGTGACCTTAGTTAGCTTTCAAAGCCGGAAAAAACCGGTAAGTCCCCTCTTCCGATTTCCACTCAGCGAAAAAACCGGTAATTCCCCTCTTCCGATTTCCACTCAGCGAAAAAACCGGTAATTCCCCTCTTCCGATTTCCAGTCAGCGAAAAAACCGGTAATTCCCCTCTTCCGATTTCCACTCAGCGAAAAAACCGGTAATTCCCCTCTTCCGATTTCTACTCAGCGAAAAAACCGGTAATTCCCCTCTTCCGATTTCCACTCAGCGAACTTCAGCAATGACGAATTCCAGGGGTGTGCCATGATTATGGAACGCACTATATGAGTAGTGAAGTGCCTGCTGTTTCCGTCAAACTGCCATAGACAACGTTTTAAGTAGTGTCAACAGTTCAGTCTCAAACTATCAGGATATGAATACAGTTGAAATATCTTCAACCTTTGGATTGACGGGATATGCTCGGAATGTAAACTCGCGCTGAATTCCCTGGCGAGGATCAAGAAATGTTCGACAGTGACTGCTATTCACGAAAAACTAGTATTGCATGGGGTTTTGGGTGTTTTATGTGAAAAAACTTTCAATAGTCTTGATTACAAAACAAGTTTAGTGTTCAAAAAAATTAAACTCTACATTTATAACTTTTTTCTTTTTATCTGGTCCCGACACTGCATCTTCCAACCTTATTTACGATACTTGGATTACTTTATCTAATAAATAAAGCCCGAAATGCCTCATAAGAAGCTTGATGACACTTTTCAGCTTGACTGATTGGAAGTTTTTTTTATAAATCCGCGTGCCCGTTGTGGTCTTAGTTCAAAGCTTTGATTAGGTCTTAATTTAGGGATCCAAAAGGGTCTTACTTCAAAGCTTTGAAAATTATGAGAGTTAAACTTTTTAAGAGGAAGCTAGAATTTTCTGAATATTTATTACTGGAAGACTGTAAATTAAATACGAGAATAGGGAATGAGTTTATGTAAGACGTGTATGAATAAGAAGTCGGCCCTCCATCAAGCCAGTAGGCATATTCATTCCCTGTTAGCTGTTTTCTACGTAATACATTTGCTCGCTCCCCTAAACCTAATCTCATATTCCTCAAAAGCAATCAAAAAACTTCACAGCTTATGCCATCGCATCCTTTGTAGCATCTAGTACTATTTTTTCTTCTTCTTTCGTTTTCTCTCTCCCTCTCTCACTTTCTTTCTCCCACTACCTCTTTCTCTCTCTCTCTCTCTCTCTCTCTCTCTCTCTCTCTCTCTCTCTCTCTCTCTCTCTCTCTCTCTCTCTCTCTCTCTCTCTCTCTCTCTCTATCGCTCTTTAAACCTTTACTCACTCAACCGCCTACATCTCTTCCTCTGTCGTTACTACTCAACTCTTTAATGTCGTCAAGAATGGCCTTCGAAAACTCCTTTCTTTCGACTGACGTCATATGTATATTCAGATGTGACTTCGTTCTGAAATACTCATCTTTCCGCCCTCAGCAAAGATTCCTACTGTTCCTGTTCACCGTTGTGAGATTTATTCCTTTCGTTATTCATTCTTTGATTATTAGAAACATTCTTTAACTGTTGATTCTTCGTCCTTTTAAATAGTTTTCTTTCATTAAGTGTGATCATTCGTCCTTTCTAAAAGTTCATATTACTTATCTCTTTTTATTATTGTTTGTTATTCATCAATATTTTCATTATTTTGTTTTTCATTCTTCAATTATTCAACTGATTACTTCATTATCTTCAAAATAGCATCGTGAAACGAGCTTTAGCCGAATTCAAGCAACTTGGAACGTTATATGTAGTCCTAACATTGCTCGAAGTGGAACTTTTAAATTGAAGATTTATCATTCATTAATTGTATTGCTATGGTTATATCGTCAAATGAGCGGTATGTGTACCGGTGAAAGCATCGTTATATGTACATATGTATCTACTGGAATTGGATGTAAACACATGCGTGACGAGTCGGGGTCTGGATTCCACTCCTTAACTAGGTAAAGGGTGTATTAATACTGAAGAGACTAATTCATGTATTTATAATAAAAAAGATGGTACATAAGATAGTTCGCATAAATAGGTCTGTGATGTGGAGGAATCTGTGATCGAGTTTTATCGAATAATTTTTGAAGGTCAAACATGAAGGTTAATGCGAAGGTCATCGATTATTTGATTGATAAAGATCATTTAATAGTCACTCACTTGAAGGTCAATCAATTATGGACTTGAAAAAGTTTTTTTTTTGAATTTTTTTTGAATGTTCTCGCGAAAACTGTGCTTATTTTTCTCTGAGCGTCGCCATATGCGCTCCCAGTAGGCGACACCGCGTGAGTTCCACCAAACACCTTCAACGGGTGCAGTCCGGGTTTCGGAATCGCTTCTGGCGGATCGCCCTTGCTGAGCCACTGGCGCTTGCGTGTAACATTGCAGTAGGTCACCCACTTCTCGTCTCCAGTTAGCAATGTGTCCAGCCACTCGTCTCTTCTTTTGTAGGAGAGAAGTTGTGAGGCGGCCGCGACTCGTCGGTTCCTGTCGAGTGGCCTCAGGTCGTGTGGCACCCATTGCCCGAGCTTGTGTACTTTACCGAGCTCGTGAAGCCCGTTCTCGATGGTGATGTGAGAGACCGTGGAGTGCTCTGCAATCTCGTAACAAGTCCGTTCGGGATCGACTTCGACAAAGGATCGAAGATCCTCAAGATCGAGCTGGCGAGGCGGTCCTGGACGGTCCATGTCTTCCAGAGTGTGGTCGCCTTGCTTAAAACGGACTTAACCAAGCCTGGCACTGTCGTTCACTAAGGCATCCTTGCCCGTATGCCTGACATAATTTTCGATGTGCTGCGGCAGCGCTCTCCCCCAGCTTGAAACAGAAGAGAAGAGAGGCCCGTAGTATCATTTTTTCGAGCTCGCACCGTCCAGCCATTTGAAAAGCTAATAGAATGAAATGACTGAGAAAAAAACGTGAAAGTAAGAACTTCATATACCTTTTTTAAAGAAAGTTTTAGAAAACTTCGGAAAAATAATTTACTTTTATTTTAAACCGAGATTATTTTCTTGCGCACCCAATACATAAAGAAAGAAAGATTTTTTCTGAATAAAAAGCAGTTGTTAATAACAAAAAAATTGGACGTTGATATCAGTGGTTTATCGCATTTCAGAAGGTTTTGAGTGGTCGAAATTAAGCGTCATCATCACTTGTGAAATTTTACAGTACATACGGCCACAAGGCCACACACCCAAACGGCTTAGCTGCCCTAAAACACGGCCTGGCTCTATTAAATTCTTTTTTCTTACTTGTTCTCTTTCTTTCTTTTTTCTCTTTTTTCTTTTTTCTTTTTTTCTTTCTTTTTTCTTACTTGTTCTCTTTCTTTCTTTTTTCTTTCTCTTTCTTTTCTTTTCCTCTCTTTAAAAATTATCTTTATAAATTTTGGGGAAAGGAAAGGGGGGGGGGTGTTTTCCTAAGCAGGGAAGGGAGGGGGCCCTAAAGGGGGAAGAGGGGATGAAGAGGGCCCTACCTAAGCAAAGGGGGAGGGGTAGGGGCCCTAGAGGGGGAGGCTGGAGGGGGAAGGGGGGGCCCTAAAGGGGGGAAGGGGGGCCCTAAGGAGAAAGGGGGGAAGGGAGTTTTCATGAATAAAATCTTTCTGAGAAAAAATCTTTGGACGGCTAAAGTAGATTAAAGCCAACTTTTCCCTAAGCCTAAGCGTTTTTCAGTGTAAAAATAATTTTCTGATGTAAAAAAGTTTGACAAAAATTACTCATCAGAGCGAGTCCGAACTCTCACCGAGCAACTCACAGTCGAGCACACTCACCCCTACACTAAAGTGCCTCAATATAGACGAAGTAGTAGTCATGAACTGAACGTAACGCAGCTAAGCCGTGTGGGTGTATGGCCGTATGTACTGTAAAATTTCACAAGTTTCATTATCTTGATAAAAAAATGTTTTGAAAAGAGTAAAATACGCAGCAGAGAGTGCGTAATGAATTAATGTGTAAAAGAAGAGATGTTAGAGAATCTGAGTAAAATCTGTCAAGAGGGAAAAGATGAAGAAAGTGAGAGAAATATTGTGAATACATGAGAGACGGCAGAAGTTCAGAGCGAATTTTTCCAAGAAATGGATAAGGGATAGAGTGAGAGAAATAGTTTAAGTACATGAGAGACGAGAAACGGTCAGAGGAAAATACGCACAGTGTGCGCGAAAAAAATTCGATAATATCTTTAAATGAACTCTACAAGTCATATAATCTATGAACTTTTCATTAACCTAGATATTTGACCTTCAAAAATCAATGGATAAAAATAGGTCACAGACGCCTCCCCATCACACAAAAAGGGATATCAAGGAAACATTCGGGTGTCACACAATAGCTGAGTACTAATAGAGATGAACGAATATGCTACAAACGAATATTCGGTATTCGCCTTACCAACGCCACTCAAATGGTGATCAGAGCGTTTATAGAAATATTAAAAAGAGAGCGTTTGAATGACAAAAATCAAAATACTGTGTGTGTAGTACATCTTATTGTTATTATTATAGAGGTTCGTAGTATAAACTAGTTTTTCAGCAAGAATTAAATATGTTTTTTTTAAGTTGAAGATTTTCTGAGGTTTCAAACGCAGTAGTGATTCTATTGAAATAGCAGTAAGTCTACGTACTATAGTTTTCAAAAAAAGTTCGTTTACGCATCTTCAAATTCTAAGTTACACAGTTTAAAGGCAGTGACGCCTGGTTAAGATGACAAATGATTGAACTATCGCACAGAAAAAAGTTATTCCGCCGGGCGGGATCGAACCCAGACCATCTCGACTCAAACCGGGAGCGCGTGTTACCATTACACCACGGGGACACATTGCTATTCCGTGCGATAGTGTTATATGAAAGGCTCGTTTGCCTTGTTCTCTTAGTCACGCATGCTTATCAAGCGATTGCGTCATGAATGGAGCGTAACTCCCGAGTTCACGATTAAGACAGAAGAGAGATGGAAGAGAACAAGGCAAACGAGCCTTTCATATAACACTATCGCACGGAAGAGCAATGTGTCCCCGTGGTGTAATGGTAACACGCGCTCCCGGTTTGAGTCGAGATGGTCTGGGTTCGATCATGCCCGGCGGAATAGCTTTTCTCTGTGCGATAGTTCAATCATTCGTTTACGCAGGTTTGAGAAATCTGCAGGACTCTTGCAACCTACGTTTTCAGCTCTACCAGGGTCATCGGCGTTCTGAAGTTACAGCGTTTTTTGATCTCCTTCTCTGAATGAACCCAGTACCAGCCTACGGCCTCTCAAATGATTTTGAAAGCCAAAGTGGCTGGAGTGACAACACGCCATGCATTCCGGAATCTGGGAAATTTTACTATGCATTGGTCCGGTAAATCTGAGAAAAAATTAAAGCAACAGAGCAAAGTAGGCTATCAAGATATTGAGGGAAGACCTCACGAGATTCGCGGATGAGATGGATAATTTAGGGTATGTAAAGACAACGACGCGTGACACCAATATAAATATCAAAAGTTTTGTGATGAAGGATGATCCTCGCCTGTGTCGATTAGAACAGTTGCTCACTCGCCATTCTCAAGTATAATTAATATAATTTACATAATAATATATGAGGGATAAAAGATCCGGGATATCCGACCGGGAGTAATTTTACATATGAGGGATAAAAGATCGAGCACCGGGGCTCAGATATCAGGCGGCGTCACGGTTGAAGCAGTTCCCGAAGGTCTTAACTTTGAGCAATCACAGCAACCTATGGGAAGTCGTGCGACACCGTTCGTGGGGCCACGGCCTTCGGCTGCGCACGCTGAATGCCCGGGGCCTCCTCTGAATTTACATCGGCCTATTTCTACTCCTTCTCAACAAACTCCCTTTTAGGGTGCGCAGCCAAAGTCGCGCGACACCGTTCGTGCTTCCGCGGCTGCGCACGCTAAAGGCACGGGGTCTCCTCCGAATTTACGTCAACCTATTTCTACTAATTCACAACAAACTCCCCCTACCCTCTCTCAAAGATCCCATAATGTACAAGCAATCCCAACACTATCTATACAAGATTTCTGATTACTATGAAAGCAATCGATGCAAAAGTAGTGTTGACACCTTCGAACTGATAATAACTTCACGTGTATAGTTTAAAAAAGAGGGATTACATAGACAAAGGTTCACATGTCTTTATTTATCGCATTGACAAAAACTCATCTTACCCTCCTTCATTCATCGTAAGCTCTAGCTACGACTAAAGGAAAAGTCTACTGAGTGTTATCTTAATATGTAGAGTTTAACTGCCTATCACAATGTTTTCCAACCCATTCAATTTAATTTCATAGTAAAAAGGAAATTTTTTTTAATGTTAAAGAAAACTTGTTTGTATGTGTTAGTAATGTTAAGCGTCTGTGTGAATATTGATTTGTTAACTTTCATCCAACCGTGACAATTATTTAGGTGAACATATATTTTGCGACAATTTCGATTGTGAGCTTTGTCTTTTTGAAAAATACACCCGATCAAAGTTTTAAATTCAGAATGCTTCAGTTACGTATATTACGTATTGATGGAACACATTTTAAAACTTCAATTATGCAAAAACCAGTTCTTGTTCTTTTTTCTATTCGTTTAGTATTTGGAGAGCATTTCAGGATAAGTTTTTTGCTTTTTGTTTTTTATGTATGCAAACTTCAAAAAATTATTTAATGAAAAACGGAAATAACAGCTAAAGTTACGGAGTTATAGTTATAGTTATAACTTGAGATTATCGACAGGATGAGCGTTCTTCTATGAGGGGATTTATGAATAACCAGGAACAACTCCTGATGAAGTCATGCATTTCCTATGCTCTTCTCATCTCTTCATGCACCTCTTACGCTCCGTAAAACTGAAAGAAGTGACGGATGAAGAGGGGAAACGTCTTTTATGTAAAGGTTTATTATTAGCCGACCTGGGATGTTCGAATGTAAAACATTAATAACATCTTCCAGGATCTCGTCCCTGTGATTATCCCAAGGATAGAGAAAGACTGAGGAAGATATTGAGAGAGAGAGAGAAAGAGAGTGAGAGAGAGAGAAAGAGACTGAGAGAGAGAGAAAGAGATAGAAAGACAGCAAATTATGTAGAAAGATCATGCATTGATGAGAAATAGCCAGAAAAAGCTCCGTGAATAAATTACATATCATATAGAGAAAGTGTGATGTGATTTGTAACTCTTTGATAAGACTACACACCAGCTTTTTGCTGCTCATGCCGCAGGTAAGAACCTACCAAAATGGAACTCATTCACCACGGAACTCATTTTCCGGGTAAAGTTATGCATTCAAACTGCTTCGTGGTGCTCGCTTCCATCATTTCCTCTGATGAACAAAGAGTTTGTCTTTTGCCTACTTTTTCCCGACCAGTTTCCGTCATTTACTATAAGAGAAAGGCTTTTTGATTCTTACAACTTATCCTGGCTTCCATATTTTCAATCGAGAATTCTTTTTTTGCAAAAGGATTCTATGCGTTCTCTCTCCTTCTTCTCTTTATAATTGTTCACTCTCTGCAAAAACATTCCTTTTGTTGCATAAAGAGGAAGTTCAATCTAGAGGCTATTGCTTTGTGTACAGATGTACTTTCTCTAACGCTTTTTTCATGAGCTGTTGCTCACTATGGTCTATCTCTCTTTCTCTTTCTTTCTTTTTGTTTGTTTCTCTCTATCTCTCTCTTTCTCGCTCTCTCTCTATCTCTATCTCTTTCGATTTTTGTTTCTCTATCTATCTCTCTGTTGCTTTTCTCCCTCTTTTTCTCTTTCTCTCTCTCTCTCTCTCTCTTTCTCTTCGTTACTTTCTATCTCTCTCGCTCTCTTTGTTTCTTTCTCCATCTCTCTCTCTCGTTCCATCAATCTCTCCTCTCTTTCTCTCTATCTCGCTCTCTCTCTCTTTCTGTTGGTTTTTTCTCTCTATCTCCCTCGCTCTCTCTTTCTCTCTTCCTCTCTGTTCCTGTATGAGGGAACTCCTAGAGCTATCGGAACCTTTTATTTTGGGGCCCTGCTTAACCGCACATAGTTAATTTTCAAAGTTCATTTACACCGCGTAGAAATGTTCGAACTTTTTAAAAAAACTCTTTGATATCTTTTTCTTTTAGGGCAAACAGATTAAATTACTTCTGTCTAAATGAATAATTTCTATCTTCAAAGAATATCAGTTTCCCTTTTTTAATCAATTAGAAAAAGTTCGAATACCAAATGATAAATTGATTAACTAAGAGGAATAAAAGGACCTCAGCTATGGCTGCATTGAAAAGGGTATTATGTGCAGAGAAGAGAGAAAAATTGAAGCTTTACTATGTCAACAGCAAGTTTTCAGAACGGGAGCCGGGATTTTTACCGACGTGTAAAGAGTAAGTTCGAACCTTCTGAGACGTGAATTTGAAGTTCAACGACCCATATCATGGCTACATATAGCTCTCATGTACACACAACAAATACATGTGTATATAAACATATATGCTTTATACGTGATTCAAAACGCACAACATGAAACATAAAAACCCAGGACTCGTTCATCATTCAAAATGAAGTATTGCTCCGATTGTGGAAACATTTTCAATAATATATCGATAAAATATATAAATTTTAGGAATAGTAATGTTCATCAAAAACTATTTATAACCCGGAAGAGCAGGAATAACTTGTAGACCGAGTAAAAAAGTTACTTCATTTCTTCCTATTCACGTCATGAATGAAAAGAGAAAAAATTAACAATTACCGACCGAAGACATGGACCGAACACGTCACGCTTTATCCCTCTGAAGTCTTCATCTTTTTTTTGTTTCATAAACATCTCTTTATCATCTTTTTTATATTCCAGATTAATTCTGGCATCTTTTTTATATTCCAGATTAATTCTGTCTGGTTCTACGCTCTCTGTCGCTCTCTCCCTCTCCTTTTCTCTCTCTTTTCACTTTTTTTTCTCGTGTACCGCTCTTTCCTATCTTCCCTCTGTCTCTCCTACCTCTCACTATTTCTCTCTTTAATCTCAGATACCAATTGTTTCCGTTTTCCCCCTCCTTTCCTGATTACTCGATTGCAAGTGGAAATGATTTTATGCACATACAAGTTCAACCTGTGATTGAATTCTGGCGGGAAAATCGGAAATAAGAAAGACAAACCTCGTTACTTCTGTTTTCTTTTCTGGCACTATCTCTCTCTATCTCTTTATTCCTCTCTCTCTCTCTCTCTCTCTCTCTCTCTCTCTCTCTCTCTCTCTCTCTTTCTCCCTCTCTCTCTGTCTCTTTTCGGTATCCGTCTCTTCTTTTGTGATAAAAATATTAATGTTATGTTTCGAAGAGATGTTGTGAAACAATGACGAGTTCAGAAAAAGGAGGAAGTCTAAAATGTTGCAGGAAACTTTAATGCGAGGAAATACAAGACATCCAGGTTATCTCGAGCAGCTCTCTTATAATGCAGTGCAGAAGACTTAGAGGTTCGCTTTCATCCTGAATACCAACCAATGATCTTCATTCTGGATTTGCGCAAGACATTCGCTATCCTGAAATAAAATACAGGAACTACTTGATGGAACCAGGCTGTAGACTCATTACTTGAAACTGGTTGAAGAGTAAGATTCGTATAAAACCTATTTTTTATGACTTGGTTGGTTTGGGTGGTTCAGTCTTGATTGAATCTTTTGGAGTCTTTGGAGTGAGAGAGTCTTTCGTTTGAGTCTTTTTGGGTCTGAGTTTTTAGAACAACTCTATCATGCAGTTACCATAGTTGCTTTGATTGACCATTTTCTAACCTTATTTATAAACAAGATATGTAATATATCAAGACTCCCAATTATACATATATCGTATTATATCATATCGATCGAGACTTCTAATACTACCGTAACGAAAAAAAACTTATGAAAATCAAGAGCTAAGTTGGAGGAGTTATACAGACTAAGAAAGGTAATGAGAAGATGATGAGGGGGTTTGAGGGAGAGGGAGGGGTGGAGGTAGGGAGGTATCAGAGATGTAGGGGTAGAAGGAGAGAAGAAGGGCTCGAGGGTAGGGAGGTTTCAGAGATGTAGGGGTAGAGGGATGGAGGTAAGTAGGGTTAGAGGTAGGAAGAGAAGAAAAGAATCAAAAAAGATAAAGACATAGAGAAGAAGAGAAGGAAAAAGCAAGAGAGCGCGAAAGCGATAAAGAGAAAAATAGAGAAGAGAGAGAAAGAGAGAGAGAGAAAATGATAAACGAACAGAGAAAGGAAGATGTAGTGAGAAAGAGATATAGAGATAAAGGAGCTGCAGAAAGAGAGGAATTCTTTACTTAAGCCTTTCGTCTTACTTTTCTCTCATACATGCATAATAACCGGGTGGTTTTTGTTGCTTTGTCGTCGGCGGCAGCGTTCCCCTTCTCTCCTGAAACCAGTTTATCCCACCTTTCCTCAACCTAAGTCGAGCCTCACATTCAAAGACCGCTCTTTCCTCTTATCAATGTCTCACTCCGTACAAGGTTTTCCATTTTAATCAAAAGCTTTTCGATTGTGAGTCTGAAAGGAGCATTGTTTCCTTAACTAGGCTAGTAGCTTTGGTTAGACATGAAACAGGTGATGCCGATGCTACAGGGATCAAACCAAATATAATTCCAGTAAGTGGTGAGCTTATTCCGGGAGAGTCAGCGACTCCGTCACTATTCCGCTCCCTAGCTCCGCCTCTAGTGCGCTCTTCTCGCTCACTCTCCCCCGCTCCCTCGTGGAGAACCGTCATCGCCCCCGGACTCTCCCGATGTGCATCTGATAGAGGTTCTCTTCTTAGTTGACTGATGAGAAAGGATGAAAAAAGGGTAAGAGATGATAAAGAAAGGGGAAAAGAAATGGACAAGAAGAACAAAAGAATATCCAGCAAGAAGTTGAGTTTTAAGGATCGGTAAAAGTCAGAGAATAGCAAAAAGAGAACAAAAAGTCAAATAGCGACAATCATAGATAAAAAGATGAAGAAAGAAAACAAAGAAGAAACTAAAACGAGAACAAGAAAAATTAAGAGGAAAAGAGAGCAAGGGAGAGAGAAAGCGAAAGAGAGAGATAGAGAGAGAGAGAGAGAGAGAGAGAGAGAGAGAGAGAGAGAGAGAGAGAGAGAGAGAGAGAGAGAGAGAGAGAGAAAGCTTGTTGAAGATTGTTAGAAATCGCGAATTGCTGCCTTCGTTAAGAAGCTAAGCCAAAGAAGAGTTTATGTTCAATCGTTGGTAGAAAGTGCGAAACATCACTAACTTGAATGGTTTAAAGAGCAATGAACGGTTTAAGAGGAAATTTTTTATATTGGAAATGAATAATTATAATTATCTTGTCTCTTTCGTTAACTCTCTAATTGATAAGTTTGTCCCAACTGTAGATCCTAGAGACGATTTATCCCGCTATCCTTCAAATCTACGTAAGATGTTCGTTAAATTACAACGAATTTCTCGAAATGCCCCGTATTCGGATTACTGTATTAGAAAAACTTCCGAGTTTGATCAAAAGCTGAAAGAATTCGAAATTAAAAGAGAATCTCAACTGATATTACGAGGTAATCAGAAATCGTTTTTCGCGGCTTGTAGGAGCCGTTTGAGTACAGCCAATAATGCTATTCCCGCTTTGATCGATAGTGATTTAAATGAAAAATTTTCCCCATCAGAGAAAGCTGATGAGTTCTCTCGCTATTTCTCGTCCGTATTTTCTGTACCTCTTCAATGTCCATTACCTGAAATTAAATTACCAATCGTTACTGAGCCGTTCAATTTCGATTATATAACCGAAGATATGGTAATACGAGCATTATCTTCTCTTGAATCTAAGTGTAACACGTCCCCTGATTCTATTCTTAATATTGTATTGAAGAAATGTCGCTTTGCCCTGATTAAACCATTATGTATCCTATTTAATAATAGCCTTCTTACTGGCTCTGTTCCCCTACTATGGAAGAGATCTATAGTAAAACCAGTACACAAGAGCAATTCCCGGAATCTAGTTACCAATTACAGACCTATTTCTCTATGCTGTTCCTTATCAAAAGTTATGGAGAAAATTATTGTTAAGGAAGTATCTTGCTATTTAGAAAAAGAGAACCTTTTATCGCCCTACCAGGCTGGTTTCAGAGCTAGGAGGTCTACTGTGACCTCTTTAGTTGAATCTCATTCGTTCATTGTTGACTCGTTATCCCAAAGCATCCCTATCGATATAATATTCCTCGATATCAGTAAAGCATTTGATTCTGTTGATCATATATTACTTCTAAATAGGATAGAATCTTTTGGTATCTCTTCTCCAATCGTTAAATGGTTAACCGATTATCTTGCAGGTCGCTCACAAACAGTTCTGATCGATAATAGTCTATCTGACCCAATTCCCGTAAAATCAGGTATACCTCAAGGATCATCTTTAGGCCCGTTGTTATTCTTGTTGTACATCGACTCTGTTAAAGAAGCTATCCCCGATTCTATCAAATTTTGCTTATTCGCCGATGATATAAAGATAATGGGACGCGCTACCTCTTGTAATTATATCCAACTAGCTTTGAATCGTATAACCGATTGGTGCCTAGAGTGGAATTTGTCCCTATCCATATCTAAGTGTAATGTACTTCATCTCGGATCATCCAATTCTCGCAGCGTCTATTACATGAACAGTCAACCTCTAGTAGTTGGTAGAGTTGCCAAAGATCTTGGTGTAATCATATGTGATCGTTTCTCTTATCGTAATCATGTTGAAGACAAATGTAAAAAAAGGCTCTGCTCTTGTTAACATGATGTTAAGAGCCTTCAAGTCACCATGTCCGCCTCTTTTAACTTCAGCTTTTAAAATTTATGTCAGACCTGTTCTTGAATACGCTAGTGAGTTATGGAATCCCTCATCCCCCGGCTTAGTAAAATCTATTGAAAAAGTTCAGTGATCGTTTACGAGAAGAATCCTAGCAAGATCTGGCCATTCCAGACTTCCCTATTCACAAAGAATCTCCATATTAGGCCTAGAAACTCTTGAATATCGTCGTGCTATATCTGACCTTTTATTTATTCATAAATGTGTCCACAAAAAATGTGAACTTGAAACTATGAACTTGTTTCAGTTGTCTGCAGTACAGAGATTTTCTCGCCATTCTCATGAGCTCAGGCTAAAAACACCTCATAATATTAGCAAATGTTCTATTTCTACATGTGTTTCTCGCCAGCTATCAGTATGGAATTCATTACCTTTTGAGATCGTCAGTACACCTAATACTGCTAGTTTCAAAAAACAATTATTATCTCTGCCTACTGAAAAGATATTACCTAAACCTTTCGTTCATGACTAAGATAATTGTCGATTTTAAGTATATCACCCTCCCCCCCTTTTTTTTCATCTATACCGCAACCCCTAAACACCGCCACTTAGAAGAAAGTCCATGCATTTTACTTTGTTTTTGTTTGTGTTTTCATGATATCTCGTGTGCTGGAATAAAGAAATGAAAAAAAAAAGAAATGAGAAATAAGAAAAACTTCCACGATCAATAAAAATGAGTGGGAAAATGAGAAGATCAGAGCAGTTGATTATAAAAAATTGAAAAAAAAAGCTAGAATGGTAACATTGAAAGAGTAACGAAAAAAAAGTGATGACTAACAAGTTGTGAATGAAAAAAGCCTGAAAAGAATTGCTAAATAGAAATATATACAAAATGAGAATCTATGATTCGAAAAGATGATAGCGAGAGGGATGAATTTGAGCATAATACGCTGATATGGACAAGGATAGCTTTGTCACCCAAAATAACTCGTTCAGAGTTATCAGCAAGTGATGTGTGTTTATCAGAAAGAGGCTTAATGGAACATGGAAATAGCATTCAGCAACTTTGGCGGTAGATCGAAATAGCATTCAGCAACTTTGGCGGTAGATCGCTTAGAGTTCTCACCTCATACTTCCAAAGAGTGACCGATGACCGTTTATATCAATGTTTATAAAAAATTAAAAAACGAGAGAAAGACGCCAGCAAGTGATGTGTGAAATTTGAGATGAACTCTCCGATCAAAAGCGGTCAATTAAGAAAAAAAAACGAAAAAAGCATTCTTGAGTCTTTCTATCTTTTCGGTCTCGGTTCATAGGTAGAGAATTCTTTGTCAAATATTTAGTCAGTAATAATAATAAAAAAATAAAATAATAATAACAATAACAATAATAATAATAATAATAAGAATAAAAATAATATTTAAAAAAATAATAATAATCTTCCTCGCGCATGTTCCCGCCTCGCGGCAGGGTACGCGCTCCCCTGAGATGCAGTCAAATATATAATCAGTATACTAATAAATTTTCCAACAGAGCTCTTTCTTGGTGTGAATGTTTCATCTATGGAGGAAAGGCTTTATATTCACTTTTAGTTGTCAAAAATATGCATGCGAATTGATGAAAGGTATTCAAATGATAAGGACATGACTGCCTTGAGGTTTCCAATTTCCGAATTCAGATGAATGGAAAATACATGGAAAATAAACAGAAGCGACCAATAAGGGGCGAAAAATGAACACAAAACAAATAAAACAATTCATTGTTATGGGAAAACATTGCCTGAGCTGGAACAATGAAGTCGGTTTCCGGGTAATAGAAAACAATAAATGGTTTTCGTATCAGGGATTGGACTTATTTATTGAAGGCAAACGCAATCTTATCCATCAGACGAAAATGAGTTCCATGATAATTACTATGAAAGCTCTAAATTTTTGTAGTTATAATAAACATAACTTTTTTATTGGAAAATGAATAACCAAAAAAGTCGAAAACTTTGTTTTCTCATTAAAAAAATAGCCAAAACAAGTTCTGTCCTAAAAAACCTCTTATTTCACACTTACAGTATCGCTTCCACTGATTTGTTTGCCGTAAGCAATCTTCTTTTTTCAATCTCGGGTCGAAATATTCACATCCTCGTCTTAATATACGCTATTTTGTTTCCAATTTGACTCTCATTCGCGCGAGGAAAGGAGAAGCTATTTGTTCCTTTCAAAGTCTGAGATGAGCTCTTCTGTCGTCTAAAAGGAAATATTTCATTTTACATGGATAAAGGATTAGTGATAAGAGAACAAAGGAAAGGAAAGGAGAAACTCTACAGAGAGCTAAAAAGAGAGAGAGAGAGAGAAAGCGAGAAAGAGAGCAAGAGAGAGAGAGAGAGAGAGAGAGAGAGCGAGAAATGAAGAAAAACTGAGAAAGTGAAGACAGAAAAAGAGAGAAAGCTATACCCAACTACGGCAGAAGCTAAGAGATAGAAAGACAGACAGAAATAATAAAGATCACTAGAGATATTTACGAGAGGGAGAAAAGAAGAAGGGAAAGATGAAATAACACAAAACTCAATAAAAGAGTCAAAATGATGTAAGAAAAGCGTTCGACTAGAATAGAAGTGAAAGAGAACAAGGAAAAAAGACCTTTTGTCTCTTCTGGACCAATCAGAAGGTTCTATGTCGTTGCCTTCGAAAACATTTCCCATACCCAGTTCACTGTGCTTTTGAGCAATCGGAGGTAGCAGGAGAATGCCCATTCCCAGACGACCCAGAGGTTTTTTTCCTACTGTAGATTGCTGCCGAATATATTGTAGTCCCATTAAGTCTAGTATTTGTTATGTATTCAACAAAAGAAAACGAATAAATGTGTACATAGATTTTTCTTTAATGAAAAAATTTGTATGTGACCAACGTAGCTTTCATTCAAATGATACAGTGTTCGAATATTTTTGTTGTAGAGGCAAGCGGAAAGCAAACTTCGCCTAGAGCGAGCATTTCCATCGCCGCGTGTCCACAGCTATCTCCTGCACAGGTGCATTCTTCTAATTTTTTCATTAAACTTTAAATTCTGCCTGCACTACATCTCATTCTTATTTGAGAATTCTTTTTGCTAGGTTTACTCGGAACAAATATTACTCTCCTTCTATTACCCATCCTTCAGTCTTTTAGAGTCCTAGAGAATTTTAGAAGCAATTTTTAAATTAGAGCTTCATTTAAGGATTTCCTCCGAGTGCTTTGCTTTGCAGCTTCCTATTCTATTACATTTGCAAGTGAAAATGAATTAAAGTGAAGAAGAAGAAACCAAATATGACCGATGTGGGTCTCAACTAAAAATAGGCGGCTTTCTATTTTAAAGTTTGTTTTAGGATGTCTCTCACACCCACACTGCGGGTCTTATCTATGCCCTCACCTTGCTGAATCATCCTTGTCATCACATCTCTCTCTCTCTCTCTACATCAAGAAATAAGAGAATAGAGCGATGTGAAATTCAACGTCTTCATAATCAGGGATTGCCAGTAAGAAAGTTAGGCCTTAGACTAAGAAAGCTAGAAAAAAAAATTTGACCAGAAAAATTGATGTTCCATATAACATGTTATCTTTTGTTAGTTCCCTCCTCCCACCCACCCCCTCCCCCATTTTTTATAGCTAAACACCCATTGAGTGATTACGTAAGAGATGTGGAAGCTGGGTGTTCTCCTTGAATCTATGCAGGGCCCGCAGAATGATGCGACACTATAATTATCCTCAATATGGTACTATCATAAAAACAACACTTGTGAAATTTTACAGTACGCGCGGCTTATCTGCCCTAAAACACGGCCTGGCTCTATTAAATTCTTTTTTCTTACTTGTTCTCTTTCTTTCTTTTTTCTCTTTCTTTTCTTTTCCTTTCTTTTTGAATTATTTCTATAAATTTTGGGGAAAGGAAAGGGGGGAGGGGGAGGGGGGTTTACCTAAGCAGGGGAGGAAGGGGGGCCTAAAGGAAGAAGGGGGGAGGAAGAGGGCCCTACCTAGGAGAAGGGGGGGGGGGTAGGGGCCCTAGGGGGAAGGGGGACCCTAAGGAGAAAGGGGGAAAGGGAGTTTTCATGAATAAAATCTCTTTCTGAGAAAAAAATCTTTGGACGGCTAAAGTAGATTAAAGCCAACTTTTTCCTAAGCCTAAGCGTTTTTTAATGTAAAAATAATTTTCTGAAAAACAAAATTTTGCAAAGAAATACTCATCAGAACGAATCCGAACTCTCACCGAGCTACTTACAGTCGAGCACTCTCACCCTACACTAAAGTGCCCCATAGTGTGGTCGAGCACTCTCACCCTAGACTAAAGTGCCTCATAGATAGACGAAGTAGTAGTCATGAACTGAACGTAACAGCCAGCGCGCCCGTGGCACGAAGCCCGTGTTTTAGGGCAAATAAGCCGCGCCCGCGCGTACTTTAAAATCTCACAAGTTAAAACAACCCATAATAATGATAGAACGATTTCAAATATCTGAATTTAAAAAAGAAGCGTAATAACAAAACGTTCACAAACCTAGGTGACATTAAATTATCATTGATCGATAAAAAAATTGAATCAACTAAACAGCTGCAATATTTAAAATTTAAGATTGTGTAATTTTTTTGGTTTTTTTTGCGAGTCTCGTGAAATAGACGATTATTATTATTTCTGATCAAGTAAATTTCACTAGTTATTCAAGTCTTACTGAGTAATGTTAAAAACAAGGCCTTTAAAAAAGAGCTCACTAAATCCGTTAACCAAGTATTCTGCGTTTGTCTCTACTATGAGATTAAGATAGCCTTACATTCAATTTTCTATCATAACCCGTTTTCCTGTTAGAGACGTTGATAAAAACTTCCATTCGGCGGGTTTTCATGACTTTAGACGGATATTTTCGAGTATTAGAATTAATTTTCTGACCTTCCAACCCCGCTATTTATCATAAACCAATTCGTTTTCCAACCCCGCTATTTATCATAAACCAATTCGTTTTCCAACCCCGCTATTTATCATAAACCATATATGCATATTTATCATTCAACGCTTCATACATTTATCATAAACCATATATGCATATTTATCATTCAACGCTTCATACATCATTTTCCACATCATTCATAAACATATGTTTACCTTCAACAACACATATTTTAATTACAGAGCAATTAATTTCATTCTGTTGCACTTCCATTACATAGTTAGTTAATAAAGTTTTCCCTGTAAGTTCTTACAAAAACGGCACTGTTGAATTTTTCTACAGGTTCTCTTGGTCAAAAAGTCCTGGAAGCATGTCAATACAAAAGCTCTCACTGGAAATCTGAGGAGATCATTTCAAAGAGTGAGTGTCTTGTTTGTAAAGCATTTCAAAAAGCTGACAAGTGTGGAGCATTCAAAAGATGGATAATTATATGGTCGGTATGATCGAAAGAGTTCAATTGGCCTTTCAAGCCTATCATCAAATACCAAGATTGTACCGTATGAAATCAAATTCCATTTTTTTGTCCAAGTTCTGTTTTTTTCTCTCTCGAAATTTCTTTAAAAAAGAAAGTTCATTTTGAGAGGTATTAATTATTCCTTCTACAAAGTACGAATTCATCAGGGACTCATAAAGATGATTGAACGATTCCGTAAAAAAACCCCCATAGGGCGGAATCGAAGTCAATCCTCTTTCAGTCACCGAGACAAACACTTTACCCCACACCTATCGATAGCATAGTTATCCGATGTGAAAGCCCTGTGAGGATAACAAAGACGTTGCTCTCTTGGTCATGTATGCTCATGAAGCCAGTAGGTATCAAGTAGAACTTAACTTTTATTTATTTTCTGAAGAAAGATATTGAAAAAGACGCAAAGAAAGGTCACATACTAGTCTATGAAGTCTAGCAATAAGACGTCTAATACGATAAAGAAGACTGATTGAAGACGCAAATAAATATCTAAAACTGGTTCTGTTAAGTCTGAGACTGGTCTATATTATAACATGCAGCTGGAGTCTTGTTGTCCATGTGCTGCTACGGCCTTCTCCAATGCTACTAACACGCTCTCCATATCTACTTCCCAGGTCAGACTCACGCTTTTATTATCACCTATATAAATATACAGTGTTATCTTGTTTGTAGTATTCGGAGCTGTCATGTTTCTATTCCCGTGTTCAGAGAGATGAAAACTAGTATTTTGTGTACCCAAAAAGTTTATAAAATTCATACACAAATCATAAATATGTAGTTCTCAAAGCTTTTTTGCTCGAAACTTATAATGGTAGACTTTACGTTTCTTTTTTGTGGCGAAAAATAAGAGAAAAAAACCAGCTTCTGACAAGACCAGTCCCTTGGAACAGTATCGTTCGAACCATATTGAAATCTCCCATTTCTTCCTTTTCAACCACGAAAGATGTTCGAGTTTTGGCCCTTTAACGGAGAAAAAAAAGCAATTTCATCACAATACTAAAAAATTTAAAAGGTAGTAAAAAAGATAATTACAGCAGATATTTAATCAACAGTCGCCTACGAATAATCTCCTTCAGAACTGATGATGTGGACAAGATATGTTAACCATTCTTAACAATTAAGACTAGTATTTGAAAGACTGATGCTAGATTCAAATCAATCGCTATATAGAATTAAATGTTTCAGAAAATTGAACAAACTAAAGTAAATGGAGTTGAAAATTCAACATAAAAAGTAGGCTTTCTTAAAGGCGAGGAAACGAAGAGGCTATGCAATATATTGACTGCTAAACGGGTTTCAAAACGGAGAGGCCCGAAAATTCCATTCAGGTGCGGACCGTCGCAGACCATGCGAAGGTTTTGCTACGTTTGCTGCAGAGGATCGTTGAGCAAGACGAGGTCAGTCTTGTAGCAAACAGGCTGAACAAAATAGCGAAGACATCTTTCAGAGTTTAATTGTCTAAAGAATAAGGGTTGACGTTGAAGCTGAGAATAGAAATCTTCGTGTTAGGATTTGGAAGCAGATCTGCAAGGAATCGGCATCGCACATGCGAAGATGCATCAGGAGTACGGTATGTCCACCAAAACCTTCGAACGGTTCGGCGAGATACTCGTGGATGTCAGTTTTTTCTTTTTCTAAAAAAATAACTTATCAATTGAGAGGTAAGAGACGAGAGAGACAAAAAAGTGAACAAAGAGAAGATAGAGACAAATGCAGGAGAGAGAGGAGAGAGAGAGAGGAGGAAGATAGAAGGAAGAGAGGCGAGAGAGAACAAAATGAAACAATACATGAGGATTTTGCAGTCCCTGCTGAAAATGGACGGCATACAGCAAAGTAAAGAAACGAGGTAGGCACACTTTATCTTCACACTCAAATGGAGAAAATTTAATTGTTTTGTTTGATTTGATTAGGGTTTTCATCTTCATTCGTGTACTGAGTGTAAATCGCCGGCTTCTTAATGCTAGGTTACAAAAAGTCAGCATCCCGTATCTTTATCATGACTGCTCATTATTCTCATGACTGTTTACTGTTGTCGAGATGACTATTGATTATTTTCATGTTTATTTGTAATAATATTCTGAATGTCAATAATTACTGCTGACTTTATCTTGTAATTATCATCAAGGTTACGCGATTACGTTATGACTCCTTATTGAAGAGAATCAAACAAAAACTAATTTAATAATTTAAAGCCGTGCGTGGCGGCAACTTCTTTGTTCAATGGTGGACCGGATGAGGGACGGATTTGACTATGAAGTGAGGCAAACACGCAGAAAGAGCTCTTACAATGTTCATTCACAGTACTTCGAGTCATTGGAAATGTTCGTTTCTCTCGAGCATCATAAGGGGTCTCCCTCTAAAGTTCTCTACAGGTCGACTGGGGTCTCACTGGGCATTTCATTGGAACTCCTTTGTAGCCTGATCAAGGGTCTTACGTGAGAGCTGCTTGGAATCCTTATCTAAAGTTTCACTGCACAATTTATTTGAACAGTCGAATGGGGTTCCGACTGAATTATCAAAGCTGCTCGGTAGCTTTATCAGGGCTATAAGTCGTAGGTTTATTCAGATTACTTTAAGCAATCTCTAAGTCTTATTGAACAGTTGAAAAAAGCTACTCTGTAGCCTCCTTAAAAATTGGAATGGGAAGTTCGGTTAGCTGTTTTGTTGCGCCTTCAGGCTAAATCTGAGCGCCTTCTAAAAGGGGCCCAACTGGGTAGTTTGAGTTTGATGAATGGTTCATCACTCATTTCGATTTTCAAAACCTTATTTTCCGGTGTCAGAACTAAATTACACAAAAACTTTAATAACGGACAGAGTTTGTTTTAAGATTTCGTCGCAATTCAACACCTTCTCACCGAGGATTTCGAGTGAACTCGGAAAATACTTGACATATATCGTTCTGAGAGGCGGAGAAAAATCAGTCATCGTGTGATATTCATACATTCACATCCTTGTTCATCATTATTCAAGCATTCACCTCATATATTATTTAAAAAGCATTCATTCATCTAGCGTATTCAATAATTTCTTTCAACAGAATAAAAAACATTACGCCGTAATAATTGAAGTACAACACAGAAACTGTTGACAAAAAATGCCCGATAGCAGTCTTAAAGCTCCCAGCCTTACTTTTTGCCCCAGTCAATGTTTTAATGTGGAATCTTTTAATGCGTTTCATTGGAAGAGTGGGTTAAAAAATCGTTTGTGAGAATTCGCTCCCTCTTCTTCCGAAAAAAGAAACTCACAGTCAACATAAAAACGAAAAATTATAACTACGTCTTTATATTGAAGTTTTATAAGACAAATTATCTGATAAGTTGGCATAGAAAATGTTAAAAAATCATTCAAGTAAAGGGGCTGAAGGCTGGAAGCCATGAGATGAATTCTGGGTTCACAAGGGGGGGGGGCTGAAGGTAAAGGGGCTGAAGGCTGGAAGCCATGAGATGAATTCTGGGTTCACAAGGGGGGGGCTGAAGGTAAAGGGGCTGAAGGCTGGAAGCGATGAGATGAATTCTGGGTTCACATGGGGGGGGGGGGCTGAAGGTAAAGGGGCTGAAGGCTGGAAGCGATGAGATGAATTCTGGGTTCACAGGAGCTCCGAATTGAAGTTACTCCGAACTGATTCAGAGTAGGAAATGAAGAACGGGAATCATTAAAAGCCAGCTGCTCAAGAGAACGAAAAAAGAGAATAATGTAATATTAAATATAATGAGAGCCTCTAACAAATCTCTCTAACATCAAGTATCTCGAGTTGGGTGGTCCTATTGGTCCAACAACAACAACAACATCCGTAACAAGCGATGAATAGTCAGGAAATCTGTTCTATTGAATACTTTCTCTGCAAGCATTCTTGAAAGAAGCTGAAGATATGATTGGCTGCTTCTCTGGCAAGATTGCGCGCACTCTGCCACTCCTTAGAGATCAATTTTGATTATACAAGGTTTAAAGCGTATACATTTAGAAGTTCATTGATTGACTCCACACAAACCAAGTTGTTAGGGAATGCTCCTAGTGCTTGCCTCAGTAACTTCCTGCAATATGCGCAAACCGACCTAATTTGGTGGCCCAGGAACCAGCCCCTGGTCCTACCAAATTAGGCCAATTTCTCTTCTCTATCAATCGAACGCGTACTTTGCTACCAGGTGGGAAAAATCGCGAGCAATATTGTCATGATTATAGTAAGGGTTTTCTTACTCAAGAGGTTCTAAGTTGGTACATTTTAAACTCACTGTTCTGTCTCTAAATGGTTATAATTTGATATCAAGGAAGAAATATGGGTTGTGGAGTTCTAATGCTAGAGACTGAGGATTTCACATTTTCGGTTCGTAAAACAAAGAAATACGCTGGAAGTGATTAACTTAGCGACAGAGATTCACAGCTGGCAAAGAAACTGGGTTAATTGAGTATGAAACTTTCTAAGAGTGAAAGTGGAACGGAGTACCGCCAAAATTTGAAACTGGAAATGATGAAAGATTCGGAAATGGCTATTCAGCCCCTAGTAAGGAGATTGATTCTCCAAGGTAAACTTAAGAAGACCGACTTGTATTGTGAATCCACCGCTGCTCTCAGTGCCAATGACTACCGGCACTTGTTCCGACTGCAAATATTCTATAAAATACCTTTTTGAGAAAAAACATTTGAACTTTGAAAATTACTAAAAAAGATAACTAATAAGTCACAAAGTTTCTGCAAACCTCTGACTGTACTTAAGGTACCCACACCTGTTGTACTTAAGGTACCCACACCTGTTGTCTTACTAAGAGATATACACTTTACGTTGTACCGTTTACATTTCCACTCAATTTCCCATCATTCTTCGCCCTGCGTCTTAGTGGGAAATGTTCAGACTGACATTACCGTAGTTCAAGATATCATTTGGGAATTGTTAAGCTGCTGACCTCTTGACTGTCTCTCGCCAGGGCAAATGACTGACATTACCGTAGTTCAGACTGACATTAGTGTAGTTCAAGATATCATTTGGGAATTATTAAGCTGCTGACCTCTGGATTGTCTCTCGCCATGGCAAATGCAAACAGAAAAAGAGCATCTGCCTTTGCTTCTTGCTCCAAATTCGCATCTACTATCAACTTTCCACCGTTGCGAACTACCTTTAACAGAACTTTGAACTTTTTTGTTTTCAAGTAAATTCTACGGAAGTTGAAGAAAGCGAAACTCTGCTCGCTCGTAAACCCGGGTGCTTCCGAACTATTAGTATAAGAACTAGTTCTAAAAAGTATCTCTAACATATCACGTTTGAGCCAGAGTTAATACTCTGAACTGGTAAGATAAACATCCTAGTCTGGTGAAAAATATCGTGACCTCGTGAGTCCCCGTGACCCCATCACATGATTTCACAAATAAACAACCGCTGAGATAAACCCCGTATCTTAGCGAAATAAAAAATATAACGTTTCATTTCATTTATTCCATGTAACTTTGAATGGCTTCCGAGGAAGGTTGAGGGGGATAGGTTCGAGAACATGGACTGTATTGATAGATATATTTTGGGTGAGTGGCTCATGGTTTTTGGATGTCATTGTTAAACTCTCAATTGTGACTGAACTTCTCTCCATTCTTTTCAATTATTTACAAAAGTAATGACCGGCTCTAAATAAAATGATAATTACTCAACAACATACATTCGCGATAGACATTTTCAATATAAAGAATTAGTGATCAGAAATAATGGAGTTAGGTAGAATGAGATCTTTACTCAGCTTTCTAACTTTAATAGAAAAAGAGAAATATTAGGAGAGGATATCAATTCTTCAGTTAGACAATTCCACGTTGGTAAGATAAATTTCCTCACTAAGGAGTATAAGCCTTACCTAGTGAGATGAACACTCTGACCTGGTAAGATGAACTCTTTGACTTCAACCTTTACCTGGTGAGATAAACACTTTTAGCTGATCAGATCAAACCACGGACTGGATAATCCCGACCTTGACCTATGAGCCTACCTGAACTCCACAGAAGGCAGATGAGGTGGGAATGGCCGCATCGAGAACCGCCAAACCAGCGGCCGTTATTGCCGCCGACCACAAGGAACCGGCGTTCTGCAGCTCGTGCACTGTCACCTGAGACGAACACGTTTTGTGAGAAGACTTTCAGTCGGAATGCCGTGCAAGAGAAGTGCGTCTATCAAAATACTAATTATCAGAAAACGGCACGCTCACGCTTTCGAGAGAGAGCGAGAGAGAGAAAGAGAGAGAGAGAGAGAGAGCGAGAGAGACCCTAACGGCGATGAAAAATAGATAGTTCAGCAGAGTATACGTATAAATAGCTTTCTATGAAAAGCGCCAAAAATTGAGCCACAGAGCAGGTTTGAGCAACACCGTGGTCAGATCGATAATATTGGTAACGTAAGGTCGTGAAAGGAACCTGCAATGCCGCCCGGGGGAAGAGGTTGGCGTTGATTGTGTGCGACAACGCAGACTGCAGCAAGCTGTTGTACTGGAGAAGCAAATTTATTTATTTATGTGCTCTGTCGACATTTCATCACGCGTACCGAGGGGTTAAATGGAGCCGCCCAATTCGGGTTTACATGTATCCGCCGCTCAAAGTTTGGAGGAAAAGAAGAGGGGATGAAGGAAAGGGTAAGAAAAGAGAGGGAATTTTTTGTCAATAGTGTTTGTACATGTATCCGCCGACGGGACCGATCCGGTCACTATTTAACCCCTGCACGTACCACGTTTTGATCGTAAATCTAACTGAAGGATTGCGCAGACGTAGTCAAGGAAAAACCCAACCAATGATAAGCTAACAAAAATCACGCCTGGTTTTCTAATATGTTCTAATATGTTCTGCGCACACCTCATGATTTTACAGTTTCTAAAAAATAATTAGAATCTTTCCAAACGCTTCTATCTCCGAGATAATAATAAACATAGTGAGGGCGACGGAGATATAAATAGGAAAAAGAGCGATGGGTGGGCACAGAGATACATCAAAAGAATGAGAGAGACATATAGAAAAAAACAGTTAGAGAGATACAGAGAGATTGAGAGAAAAATAGTGAGAGAGATAGCGAGATAAGAAAAAGATCAGTTAGTAAAAGATACAGAGAGCGTGAGAGAGATAGAGAAATGAAAAAGATGATACTGACTGGAAGGCTTTCGGATTCGCCAAGCGCTGCCCTCAGACGTCCTTCAATCGCGAGCTTGTCACTCAATTTTTTGTTGGACGAAGAGTCGCCCGGTCCGTTCACTGCCGCCCACACCACCGTCTGTAGTACACACAAACTCACTCTCTCGCACACAGAAGATTAGTTAGCCATGTTTCCTCGGCAGAATAGCGGTAAAAAAACTCGTTTTCGGTAAAGGGGAGATAACTACGTTCAATTCCTTACCCTGGCAAGTTTTTGTCGTTAGTTTATTTAAATTCATGATTCATAGAGATGTTTAAATAAACTGTGACTCGTTACCCAGTAACAGTAAACTGTGGATGCATACTTAGATGACAAGCTACAGTAAACTGTGGATGCATACTTAGATGACAAGCTACAGTAAACTGTGGATGCATACTTAGATGACATGCTTGATAAATTGAAATTCTGAACGCTGCATCTTATCAACATTGCATGGAGATGAAGAGTATTTTTATTAGTCAGAGAGCGAAATATATTTTGAATTTTGATTCAATTTAATTGAATATTGATTGATATCATCCGTAATTGGTCAACCTTGCCGGAAGAGAAAGAACACGATCCATCGGATCTCGAAATGAATCCCAGATCCGCTCTCATCCCACGAAGGGTTCCTTCCGTCTGCGGAGTCATCTTTTTCCTAACCAAACAGAACCATGTTTTCTTAACGCAATTCGATTCAACCAGAGGCGATATGCAAGACTTTTCTTTTCCACTTGTTGTTTTCCGAACAAACGTTTGTATGGTGAAAAACTTGGACTAACAAATGTGTTTTCCAGTATGCAAGAACAAACTTTCGTTGGTAAAACGTTTGTACGAACAAACGTTTTCCATTACTTTGGTTTTCCAGTGAAAAGCTGAAGCACTTTTTGTGCGAACATAGAATGTCATCATTTATTGCAATACTTTATTGTTTTTAGAGTTTTATCACTAACAAAATATAATTACAGGGAAGTATGAGTAATTTTTAATAAAATTAAACTTTATGAGTACTTTGTAAATCTTTTTTTTTTAAATTTTAAATTTTCCACAATTTTTTAAATATTGTTTTTTAGAGTTTTAATAATAAGAAAAGTTCTTTGTTATAAAAAGTTTTATACATAAATTATATATAGTAATAAGTTTAAAATTCACTTTTATGAAAATATTTTGTGAAAAAGATGTCATAAATTTTCATTAAAAAGTTTATTTAAAAATTTAACATATTTTACTCATCTATTTTTGAGTAACAATAAATTTGCCACAAAACTTTAAAATTTTCTTACAGGGTGGTTCATAAATAGTGTTACAAATGTTTGAGAACATTTCCTGAGGAAGTGACCGCACGTAGCGGTCACTTTTCTTGTTTTTTCCGATTCCTCGTAATTTTTTATACGTGTCAAGTGAGTTTCGATTGAATCCATCGATGTTTAGGGTAATGACAGCGTCGAATCGCTTGCGAACTGCGATCATTCGCCTACACACTCTTGGCCACGCCCCTGCTCGCATTGCTGAAACGCTTCGCCTGCCTCGCATGACAGTGTATCGAGCGATCAAACGATTCGAGGAGCTTGGCACATCTTTGGACCGTCCAAGGCGAGGTCGTCCTCGCACTGCTCGCACGACACAACTCATCGAAACCGTTCGGAGTCGGATCAACCGAAATGCACGACGAAGCATAAGACAGATGGCGCAGCAGCTCCCGATGAGCTGAACTTCATTGGGACGAATAGTCACGGAGGAGCTGGGACTCAGGTCGTATCGTACACGGAAGGCCGCTTTTCTGTCGGCTCGCAACAAGTCGGAAAGAGTCAAAAGATGTCGCGACCTTCTTCGTCGTACGCAACAAGGCGAACATTTCAATATGGTGTTCTCTGACGAAAAGCTGTTCACCGTGGAAGAAGTCCACAACTCCCAAAACGTCAGAGTGCTTGCGAAGGACGCAGAGCAAGCCGATAGCAAGGGTAGAACGGTCCAACGCAGTGCACATCCAACTCAAGTCATGGTCTGGGCGGGGATCTGCGCAACAGGAAAAACACCGCTTGTTTTCGTCGAGAAAGGCGTCAAGATCGACACGGAATACTATCTGAAACATGTTCTGCAAGACGTGCTCCATCCATGGTCTCAATCGCATTTCAATCAGAGGACATGGACCTTTCAACAAGACTCAGCACCAGCCCACAAAGCTAAAAAGGTTCAAACGTGGTGCAAGGAAAATTTTCCCGGCTTCATCACAACAGCAGAATGGCCGGCCTCATCACCCGACCTGAACCCGCTCGATTATTCCGTTTGGGCCTACTTGGAGTCCAAGGTCAACTCTCGCTCCCACCCAAATATTGATTCCCTGAAGAATGCCCTTCAGGCAGAATGGGACAACATCGGAGTCGAATACCTTCGTACAGGGGTGGAGGCGTTCCCAAAGAGACTTCGAACTGTAGTTCGGGCAAAAGGAGATCGTTTGAGCTGAACTTTTGCGTGAATGTTGACATTTATGTTGTTGATAAAATATGTTAATTTGAGATGATTTTCTCTGTTTTGAAAAAAGGTATAACAATTCCAATTTGTAACACTATTTATGGGCCACCCTGTAAATTTAAACTTTATAAAGACTTTTGAAAATCTTTTTCAAAAACTAATTTGTAAAATTTTTAAACTATATAATTTTTATTGAATATTGGATAATTTTTAATACTTCGGAAGATTCTTTTGAAATGAATTATACAAGTTTTGTCTAAATATTTAGTAAATCTTTTGTACTTTTTTGAATAAAGTATATAATTCTCCTCTGATAGTTAGCAAAACATTTGAAAAAAAAAGTTCTTTTTTAGTTTATAAAACATATTTTGATTAAATACAAAAGGGGGAACACTTTGTCTCAGAAAAGTATAAAATCTATTTCCAATTAAAATTAGATTTTCAATTTATTGAAAATACTAATAATAAAATCTTTCATTTTGTTATTATTTATAGGATTATTTTTATTATTTTGCAATACAAACCTAAAAAAGAAGAAAAATTTTAAAATTTTAAAAATAGCAAATAACAGAAGAATTTATTTCTTTTTAAGCTATATTTACTATATTCTTTTAATAGTTTGAAAAAACCTCTAACATATCGAAGTAGCTAGCTTCTCTTGAAAAATGTATCTATATTTTTATATTAGTAAATGTTTTTACGTATTAAAATATTCACATAAAAATATGTTCTATAAATATTAATTAAAATGAAAGAATTTTAATTAATAGATTATTTTTATGAACAAAAATAATATGGCTTCGCCTCTTCAAAAAAGTTTTTTTTTATTCTTTATAAAATAAAGTATATTTGACCTGAAGGTAACCCCTCCGTAGGTTCCCCTTTCCAGATCAACCAAGAAGTTTTTAATTTTCTTTCAAAAATAAGATTTTTTTTGTATCCCCTGAGAGTTCCCGAAGGATGAAATTGACAAAATAAAATTTACTTCACAAACTTTTTAAGAGATGAAATATCACATAATTTTTATTCCCAGAACTAATCTTGAAAACATAAACGAAAAAACGACAAAAAGTACAAGAAAAACAGTGGTAATACATACTTTAATTGGCTCACAATGTTTAGGATAACTGTTTTACAAAACTCTTATCCAGGGGTAGAGCAAGAGAACACTTTTGTACAAAAAATCTAGGTGGAAAACAAAAGTGAGACAAACAAAAATGAGACAAACAAAAGTGAGACAAACAAAAGTGAGACAAACAAAAGTGAGACAAACAAAAGTTTCTCACATTCGGAAAACCGAAAATTTTGTTTGGATAACACTTTTGTTCGCACAAAAGATGTTCTTGCATACCACCTCAGATCGGAAGTAATGCCAACATAACCAACAATTTTGCTATTAAACGCAAAAAAAGCTTAGCCCGTGATTAAAATAGCCTCATTTTCAAAAAACTCCCCCCCCCCCCTACTGTGAAGCTGAGAAGACCCCGTCAAGATGGGAAGATTGCGATACGGCCCACCGGAAGATCCGCCCATCATAAAAGATACCGAAAGACTTGCCCGTAACCCAGAAGATAAAAGGCAGAAAGAGGCGGAGCCAGCGAAGAGGGGAGAGATACGGATGGACACCCGGGAGTCTATTTATGTATTCTATGTAAGATTCTGAATATTCGATGTAATAAGCTATTTCTACGATGTAATTTTGTATAACTGTAATGTAATGTACTATATCTTAAATGCTCTACAAACGGTTGAATGACTAGACGCGTTCGTGTTTCGGGGGCAGTTCAAGGGAAAGCAGCTTCGACTAACTCTACCCTCTCTTAATCGCAAAGATGCTCGAGCCAGTATTCAGAGCGCACAACATATCTTCCTTTGATTGATCAACTCAGTCCTATAGGACTAACTTATTATCACAATTTTCGGAGGCTTTGAACAAAGGGTTTCGAAGAAACCCCTGAAGTGAGTGGCAACAAAGGGTTTCGAAGAAACCCCTGAAGTGAGTGGCAACAAAGGGTTTCGAAGAAACCCCTGGAGTGAGTTGCATACAAGAAACTTTAACTTTCATATAATTTTCAATTCTCTATCCAGTGTTCTTCTTGAAGTGGATTAGAGAGAGAGAGCGGTCGAACTGTTCCCATTCTATTTTCCAGACTTTCATCTTTTTGTCTCCCTTTTCCTCGACTGACAACCTTCTTTCTCCCCCTTTTCTAAATTTCCTATCCAAAGCAACCGTATTTCTCTGAGCTTCGGTCGAATAATTCCTCATTCATGCCGATTCTGATCCTTTCTTCCCTAATCCTATCTAATTCCACCCTTCACATCCAACTTTATCGATTTTAAAAGTCTCATTTACCCCTTAAATTTCCTTTCCTCTGATATGATCATAGTGCCACTTGTACACTTGAATATGATAATCAAATCGAAATTTTGATTTTTTTTATTCGATTTGACAATTGTAACGTAGCAACAAAAACAAAACGATTATTTTCAACAAAAACACTTAATACATAACAAAATGAATTTTCCACTTCTCCATCCACCTTTTTTCACTCCCTTGAGCGATTCCACATATACAGTGCTGGACATAATGATAAGACACCCCTGATTTTTGATGATATCAGCCGAACGGTAAAGGTAAATGGAAAATTATGATTATCATATTTTTTTTCGCCTTTCAAAACCATAGTAGCCGTAGTTTAAAAAAACAAAATTTCTTAGTTCTCGAGAAAAACATTTTTTTAAGGATTTTGACCTGGACATAATGATAAGACACTTAACAGCTTTTTATCAATAAATCTTTATTTGATATTTCTTGTCAACAAAAACGATTCAATAATTGATAGCACGACCTTTCTTCAAAAGGATGTCAGAAATCCGATTTGGCATGCTTCTATATAACGCAGAAACTACATGTGGCTCTATTCCATCCAACTCCTTGGTTATCGCAGCTTTAAGCTCGGTTGTAGTGGCGTATTGTTTGTTATTTTTATAAACCCGACGAACCAAGAGTCCCCAGAGATTTTCCATCGGATTCAAGTCCGGAGAACGAGCCGGCCAAGGTAGAGCCGGCCTGGACATAATGATAAGACACACTTAAGACACTGGGCCGTTAGCGTACTGTCATTACCAACTACCTCGCCGACCCTCTTGGATATGGATCGAAAACCTCTGGAGGACGTCCACGCAAGCTCACGGAACGAGAAGAGCGGCAAATCGCCAGAAAAGCTTCGAACTCGACCGCCTCCGTAATGGACATTAAGGCAGAGCTCAACTTGAATGTCTCTCGCAGAACGATTCAACGCGCTCCTCGCCGTAATCCTCACATCACACGTCAGAGGTGCTGGAAACAACTCTCATTCCATTCATGAGGAGTCACAGCAGTCGTCAGCTTGTCTACCAGCAAGACAACGCTCCTATTTACGCCTGCGCCTCCACCAAGTCATGGTTGTTGGCTAAGAACGTCTCTCTGCTACCTTGGCCGGCTCGTTCTCCGGACTTGAATCCGATGGAAAAACTCTGGGGACTCTTGGTTCGTCGGGTTTATAAAAATAACAAACAATACGCCACTACAGCCAAGCTTAAAGCTGCGATAACCAAGGAGTGGGATGGAATAGAGCCACATGTAATTTCTGCGTTATATAGAAGCATGCCAAATCGGATTTCTGACATTCTTTTGAAGAAAGGTCGTGCTATCAATTATTGAATCGTTTTTGTTGACAAGAAATATCAAATAAAGATTTATTGATAAAAAGCTGTTAATTGTCTTGTCATTATGTCCAGGTCAAAATCATTAGAAAATGTTTTTCTCGAGAACTAAGACATTTTGTTTTTTTAAACTACGGCTACTATGGTTTTCCAAGGCGAAAAAAAAAATATGATAATTATAATTTTCCATTTACCTTTACCGTTCGGCTGATATCATCAAAAATCAGTAGTGTCTTATCATTATGTCCAGCACTGTATGAGACGCTTAAATTTCTAGTGTAAACAAGTTTATAAAACTTCTACCCCTAGTGTATTTTCTATAGCCCTTCCACCCCACAAATCAAAACAAAAAGTGACTCAGTAAGACTACGCTCTTAGTTTTATTCAGATAGTGTGCATACACTTTCAGGGTGTATAAAACAAGAATTACTCGGCTTATTCACGCCTCGAGGTGGGAAACGCCTCTACTCCTTGAGGTTAGAAACAACCCCTAGCTTGGTAGAATAGGGGTTTCTACCTTTTTCACCGCTAGTGTGCATAGCAGCAATCAGAATAATCACATTCTTGTCTACATATATCAATCCAGAATGCGATAAACAATCCTTGACAACATTGAATTGGGTTCTTAATCTATTTAGCGCTGGGCTTGAAAGAAGTATTCAATCCCCTCTTCTTGATCTGCTTCCCTCCTCTGCCGCCTCTCTTGTCCCATTTTCCTCGGCCCACCACACCTCTCCTGTAGGGATCGAATGATGAGTTCTCGTGCGACGTTCGACCTTCGTCTGATAAAAATTGATTAATGTAGTCAAATTGATGAATGAATAAGCTAATATTCTTCTCTCGGCGAATCGGCTCAGGATCAATAAATAAAACCTTAAAAACAAATGATTTTTGTCTTAAGAATTCTCAAGTTCAAAACTCGAAGGCAGTGGCTTCTGAGTAAACCATGACCATCCCTTTTCTCCAAGCAATAAATTATTCATATACTTTGAGATGTTCACCAAATAATACATTTAGTTTCCCCCTTGATAACAGATTTGGTATTGAACGTTGTTGACCCCAATTTTCAAAACCCCTTCCCAGAAAAAAATGCACCTGAACAGTTTTTTTGGTGCAAAATACTTACTGAACATCTTCTTTGCATCGAATTTCGTGTAGTCCACTGGTTGGAAGGGCTTTTCCGTCTTCTGTGACCTCTGCTCTCTTTCCCACTCCCCCTCTTCTCTTTCCTCCTTAAAATTAAAATTTTTCTCGCCTTGAATTTTTTCGCATTCAAAAACATTCGTTGGACTGAGAAAAACTTTCGTACTAGTCCAAAAACAAATGAAAACTGATAAAACTCAAATTTTTCACAAATAAACGCTTCATTCACACATTATCTTCTTCAGTGGTTTAAATTGATAAACAAATATTGTCGCAGACAAAAACAAATTGCCAAAATTCCGCTGAATATCGAACTTTACAATGTTATCAAATCGAAAACCGATAGGGTACTTGAGCAGTTTCACAGAGAACTTTGTCTTTTCCTCGCCTAATAGGTAAATTGGGACGCAAATTAGGTAAATTGGGACGCAAATTACAGTTCACAAATGAAGTGAACTTGGTGAGCTTTCAGTTTGTCTCTACACTTTTTGAACCGATACCAAGAAAACGAGGTTATTGAGTATTTCCTTAACTACTCTCGCTATATGTGAGAAAAAAACATGGTTGACTTTTAGCGAGCCCCTCCCTTGCTCTAGCATTTCTCATGGTTGACTTTTAGCGAGCCCCTCCCTTGCTCTAGCATTTCTCCAAAGTTCATAGAATTTTTGCAAAAACTTACCACTAATCCGTAAATGCGACAAGAGTGTGAGACTTGAAATTATAATGAAAACGCAAGAGATGAATTATGATAAATAAGTGAATTCATAGATAAAAAATAATTTTCTATTTTTGAGCTTCTCGCTTCAATGAACGTTTTATTCGAAACTTTTGACAAATGCTATGCTATTCTTCGCTAAATGACATATTTCCACTTCTGATCCCCTTTCTTATGAATTCTTCTGGATCCTCTCAAACAAACGAACCATTTTTTCCGTAACTGGTTCCTTCTTTTTTCTCTGCTCTCCTCCGAACTCGCCCGCCAGAGAAATGTCCGCAGCATCTCTTGCCTGGAGCACACAATAAATCTTTGTATCAGTACGGTAGAACCAATTACGGTAGGTGAGATGAAATATAACTGGATACGGTCAAATATATTACTCTTAAAATCTTAATATTCTTCCTTCATCTTTCTATTTCTGATTTTTCAACCCCGCTTCTATATTTACGCAGATACTTCATCACTTCTAAGACAATCAAAAATCGTGTATACTCGAAATCATAGGGTTGAATTGATAAGCGCTCTACCAAGACTCTCCAGTGCTGCGCCATATTAGTTTATTTGATTCTAATCAACTTTCATTGATCTCATGCCCTTCCTTACCCTTCTAATCTAGCAACGTGTCACCGTGGTGTAAAGGTAACGCGATAGCTCCCGGCTAGAGCGGAGATGGCTGAGTTCGATCCCGCCCGGTGGACTAGCTTTTATCCGTACGAGGGTTTAATCAATTACCTTTCTTGCTCAATTATGTTATCTTTTGGATTCTAAACAAGTTATCTGTTGGCGATACCTGTTAAGAGAACAATAAAAAACGCATAAACTCTCTGAGTTATATTCAATCTTCAAATAATACAAACCTTTTTGTGGAATTGTTTCAACTTCTTTTTGGTGAGAATGTCTTCCTCTGAGAACTGTAACTTTCTCTTCTGCCCGATTTCCGCAGGGGTATCTTTAGCTGCTTGACTTAGCGCTATCTCGTTCACATTTACATCTTCCTGCAACTTCAGACCGTCTCCAATTTATAACACTTTTTTGCAAAAGAACTTTTCACAAACCCAAATTTAAAGAGGGTTCTATATGGGTGAGAGTTGACATAGATATACTTTCGGTACATCAAAACTATCCCCTTTCAACTATCTCCTTCCTCCCCCTTTTTATAAGACACAAACTCGAAACACACTGGCAACAGTGGCCATTCGTGACTCTACAGCCTTAAGAGCCTGTCACGGATGGAGCCGGATCATCCAGTCCAGAATCGAGCGCGACCTCAGGTGGCGGATAGAGGGACGCCTCCCTACGAAGAATTCGTGCTGGGAGGTAGCGGGAGAAATCCCGCCGTGGACCAAAACTGGGTAGTATAGCTCGTCAAAGGAGGGCGATGCCGGACCGGCCTGGGCATGCCACCGGACAAAACATCAGCCGATACTCCGCTATAATTTTCAATGGCGAGTCGAGGCGCCAGTCAAATAGCCTCTTGCTTATCTCCGGTTAACGAATGGGTCTCCACGAGGAAAATATCCACATAGCCTTAATCCAGGAGACCAAACTAGATGCCACAGCCGTATCGCCATCGATTAAAGGGTATCACAGCCGTATCGCCATCGATTAAAGGGATCAGGAGGTGGCCTCGCAATGATCATAAGAGAGGACATCCAATATGTGCTAGCAGACTCAACTCACGGTGATAAGACAATAGAGACAATGACTATCGAGATCCCCTCTACATTCGGTAATCTGAGAATAACTAATCTCTATATCCCTCCACGCTCCTCATGTCCACCGGGTTATACCACAGACTTTGCCCACTTCCTCAAACATACAAAGACATGCGTTGTGGCTGGTGACGTGAACGCCCACAATGAGCTCTGGAGTACTGGTACCGAAGATGCCAGAGGAACTGCACTTTGTGAAGCTATCGAGCAGAGCAATTACATAGTCTTGAACTCTCCTCAGCAACACACACGTAAGGAAGCCTCTCCGGACATTACGTCAGTCACAAACGACATTGCGACCAACTGTTCCTGGAGAACTCTCGGAAAGCTAAATTCTGACCACCTACCAGTCCTACACGAGATAGAACTGAGAATCCCAACGATTGGGAAACGAAGATGCTACATGAACTTCAGAAAAGCAAAATGGCACGAATACGAAATAGAAGTGAACAAGAGACTCGGCGAATTTCCGTACGAAGGAAGCCCTCACAACATGCATTCCTTCCTGGTTGAAACTCTCAGAGAGGCGGCAAGAAAACATATACCACAAGGAAGATGCCCAGACTTCATACCCCGCCTGAGCGAAGAAGCCAAAGCACTCATCCGAAAAAGAGATCAGATGCGTAGAGCAAACCCGGCAGACCCATGTCTCCCTGAACTGATGACAAGGATTTCCTATAAGATCAATGACGATAAGCGCATTGCATGGGAAGATTTCGTGAACAACCTCAGACCCAACGAACCCACAAATCGTTTGAGGAACACAATCAAATCACTTGATGGTCGAGCACACAAACCCTCCCACGCCGCTATTGTTCATAAGGGTTCACCTCTATCCAGCCTGGAAGCTACCAACCTTTTCGCCAAACAACTCGCCAAACAAGCCGTCAAGACCCCTGATCGATCTAACAGGAGAACTCACCGCTGGACCTCGAACCTTGAGCGTTCCGACGTCCCAGTCGTCACAGTTGACGAAGTGAAGACAGCAATGAAGAAAATGAGAAGCTCCAAGGCCATGGATCTCGACGAAATCTGTCCTCTTATGGTTAAAAAGGCTGGCGAACAGTGTGCAAGATGCTTTGCAATACTCTTTAATTGCTCACTCAGCACCGGCATCATACCTTCGGCCTGGAAGACGGCCAGAGTTATCACGATTCCGAAGCCAGGGAAGGACCTCACGTCGGTAAAAGGCTACAGACCGATCTCAATTCTATCCCCTGTGGTCAAACTCCTCGAGAGAATCATCCTCCCCCACATCACAGAAGAAGTTGAGTTGGAAAACTGGCAACATGGCTTCAGAAAAGGACGCTCGACCACGACAGCCTTGATGGAGATAACGGGCCACATAACCAACGGTATCAACCAACGGCTCCCTCCACATCGCACAATGATGGTTGCGCTCGACCTCACCTCGGCATATGATCTGGTCAACATTTCTCGCCTTTGTCACACTCTCGCCGAAACGTCCATCCCCAGAGGCCTCGTTAGATGGCTCTCCAGCTATCTACGAGGTAGAGCCATCCGTGTGGACTTCAGAAACTGCCTCAGCCGCCAGCAAACCTGCTACGCAGGAGTTCCTCAGGGGGGAGTACTCAGCCCTTCCTTGTTCAACATATACTTGAATGGGCTGCCGAAGCCTTCCGAGACGATCAAACTGGTCGGGTATGCGGATGATCTGACAGTACTGGCCTCTCACCCTGACTGGAGAGTTGGAGCCGACAGACTGAACTCCTACCTCCCAGCCCTCACCAGCCATCTTGGGGAACTAAAGATGGACATCTCGGCAGCTAAATCCAGTGTAACGCTCTTCACCACCAACACAAAGGAATGTCGTGAAGTACCAGAAGTTGTGGTCAACGGTGAGCCACTCCCTCTAAGTAGAGCCCCCAAGATCCTTGGTGTCACCTTGGACCAGATGGGAACCTACCGTCAACACGCCGAAGGACTAAAGACAAGGGCAACAAAAAGATTGAATGTCCTCCGAGCAATCGCGGGAAGAAGGTGGGGACAGAAGACCGAGACAATGCTGAACACCTACAAAGCAACCACTAGAGCAGTCTTGTCTTACGCAGCACCCATCTACTCGCCTCAACTTGCCGAATCACATTGGACTTCCTTGCAAGCAGCACAAAACAAAGCCATTCGGATCGCAACTGGAAACCTTGCAATTGCGGACACTCAGCACCTGGCATACGAGAGCAAACTTCTTCCAGTCAAAGAACACAACCTCATGCTCAGCAAACAATTCACCGCCAAGGCCAGGCTTCAGCCCAACC
>OZ057404.1:31479663-31539663 GCA_964056735.1 Allodiplogaster pararmata | reverse complement strand
ATCTACATGCTTTCTCGGCTCGGCAGGTGGCAAGAAGTATCCTCACTAAAAAGCAAACAAATGAGAAAAAACCAACATCTTTCTTAGCATGAGCAGTGACGGCAACAGAGAATCTTTCAAAGGGCGTCGCCCAATCTGACAGCTTTTCCTGGATCTCATTCACTCTTGGGTCCACTTCCTTCAATAATTCTCACTCATAGGCGTTTTGACCATAATTACGGTATTCTGTCACACTTTGAAATGCCTTTGTACCTTGAGAAGCGAAAACCTTATGAGGAAAAAAACCCCGAAAACTTTATAGTATCAGCGAATAACTTCTATCCTTTTATCGATGACAGCAAATTTTTTTTGTCAAAAACTGAAATACTTTTTTTTCTTCGTGAGACTGTAATAAGGAAAATACCTCTTTGTCCGGAAAACTGTAATCGACGGATCCCATAGCAGCCAGGAACGTTTGTGACGCAGTCTTCTCTTCTATAGCTGAAATCATCAGTTATCAACGACAAAAAAGTACAGCCAACTTCACGTTTAAGGAACTGGTTTTTTTTAAGGAAGAAGCCCCTTCTCTGGAACTGTTTTTTTGGGCCAAATACTAAACAGTTGAAAAATTTATTACAATCTCTTGGTTTTATTAAAAAAAAAAGTACCATTTTGGCTGAGCTCCACAGTAAAATGATCTTCTCAACCAAACTGATAAACTCTACAATAATCTTATTAAGTTTATAATGTCCTTATCGTGACAGTATATGTCACAAGTCACTAATACACACTGACATTCAGACTGTATCTGATTGATATTCTTCAGAGAACTGCCTATCTCTTCGCTGAAGTGAGAGTGCGAAAAGTCCACTTGGCTGTTCAGCATTGCCTTAAACTCACTCATTACTCTTTTTACATCTAAAAAATCTGCAAAGTATTTGATCCTATGATTTCCCTGCAACTCAGAACCAATGACAACTAATAATAATAACAATATTTCATTGTTGTTGTTGCCGGATGTAGCCGGCTTCGAAGAACGTCTGTGTTCTCCTTCGTTTCTTGTTCTTCTATATTTTTTTCTTATATCTTCAAGAACGCTGCGACCTCCAGCGGATTGGTCCAGAGGTCGATTGGAGACAGCGCGATCGGATGGCATGGGCAGTTGAAGAGATGCGCAACGACGTGAGGTCCGGAAAAGCAATCAGGACACACGTCGGGGATGGATTCGTCAATGCGGTGGAGGTAATTGTTGATGAATCTGCTGAATCCCGAGCGGAGCTGGCTGAGCGTGCATCTAGTCTTGCGGGGTAACTCCTTCTCTTTTTCCTGGATTAGGGGCGGAGGTCTGCCTCCCAGGATGACGGCACCCTTCAACGATTGGAGTTCGTTCGAGACCATCATCGAGTGTACGGTGTTTGCGACTGATTTCCCATTGTTCGGATCCTTTGACATCTGTTTCGCGGCTTCGACAGTCTTCTTGCAGCTCAACACGAGGTTGTTCTTCATTGCGCGAGGGGGCGCCGGGCAGTCGAGGAGGCCGTGGTGGATGTGTTCTGGGTCCAACGATCTCGCGAGGTACTGCGCGGCGAGCATGTTCAGATGGGATTTGGTGCGCATGACCTTTGATTCGCGATGAATATGGTCAGTGTTGGCCATTTGATGATTCCCTGTCACGACGCGGAGTCCGGAGTTCTGAGAACGTTGGATTTCGGCGTGAGCGGAGTCCGAGAGGAAGGTGGACCAGGCGGGTGCGGCGTAGTTGCAGATCGCTTGCGAGATGGCTTTGAACGTGAGGCGGAGGGTTTCTTTTTGGTTGCCCCAGGTGCTTCCGGCAAGGGCTTTAAGTACGTTATTGCGCTGCAACATTCGTCTCGCGATGTCTTTGGCATGATGGCTGAATGTGAACATCGAGTCGTACGTGACGCCGAGTAGCTTGGCCTGGTTGACGGGTGATCCGCAGATTGATATGTCCAGAGTAGACTTGAATTCGCGACTGAACGGGGTGAAAAGCATGAGCTGGCTCTTGGTCGGGGAAATGATGAGTGACCGTTCTTTGAGGAAGGTTTCAATCTTCGTGATGGCCCTGCGTAGATTTTCGGAGGCGACGTTGATGTTGGGATCTGACGCCCAGATCGTGATGTCATCAGCATACGAGATGACGTTCGTGTGGGCATCGTCTGTGGGAAGATCGTGGAGGTAAAGGTTGAAAAGCGTGGGCGAGAGGGCGCTGCCTTGTGGGACTCCGTTTCTGAAGAGTCTGGAACTTGATAGCGAGTCGCGGAAGCTTGTGCGTCCTGTTCTTCCTCTAAGGTAAGAGGCGAGCCATTTTTAATGTAGTTCGGCGCGGTTGTTGTCTCAAGGAGGTCGATCAGCTTGACGATGTCGATACTTTCGAATGCCTTGGACATATCGATTGCCATGAGAACCGTTCGACTTGCGGGACGTTTCTGGTTAAAACCGCCTGCGATGCTCTTCGAGAGAGTTACGATGCAGTTCGTGTTCGCTGTCTTTCGGCAAGGGTGGTGGGAGGTCCTGGGTTGTCTCCGGCTTGTAGAAGTAGAGATTGAGACAGACCGGCCGGGTCAGTCTGCCTCACATTACAAAAAAAGGAAGTAGAATTGTGTGCTCCGGAGGGAGCGTGTCTTCGGAGCTGGTCTGCTTCCGGAGAAGATTGGTGATGTCCTTTGCAGTCCTGAGACTGACGTGCTGCACCGCGAGTAGGCGGACATCGTTGTAGCACAACAATATTTCATTCGAAACACACTGGCAACAGTGGCCATTCATGATTCTACAGCCTTAAGAGGCTGTCATGGATGGAGCCGGATCATCCAGTCTGGAATTGAACGCGATGTCAGGTGGTGGATAGAGGGACGCCTCCCTACACAGAATTCGTGCCGGGAGGTAGCGTGAAAAATCCCGCCGCATACCAAAACTGGGTAGTATAGCTCGTCAAAGGAGGGCGATACCGGACCGGCCTGGGCAAGCCACCGGACAAAACATCAGCCGGTACTCCGCAACACTTTTCAATGGCGAGTCGAGGCGCCAGTCAAATAGGATCTTGCCTATCTCCGGTCAACGACAGGCGAGACGTGCCTACTCTCAACCAAAACGATGCTACAGTGCTGGACATAATGATAAGACACCCCTGATTTTTGATGATATCAGCCGAACGGTAAAGGTAAATGGAAAATTATGATTATCATATTTTTTTCGCCTTCGAAAACCATAGTAGCCGTAGTTTAAAAAAACAAAATTTCTTAGTTCTCGAGAAAAACATTTTTTAAGGATTTTGACCTGGACATAATGATAAGACACTTAACAGCTTTTTATCAATAAATCTTTATTTGATATTTCTTGTCAACAAAAACGATTCAATAATTGATAGCACGACCTTTCTTCAAAAGAATGTCAGAAATCCGATTTGGCATGCTTCTATATAACGCAGAAATTACATGTGGCTCTATTCCATCCCACTCCTTGGTTATCGCAGCTTTAAGCTCGGCTGTAGTGGCGTATTGTTTGTTATTTTCATAAACCCGACGAACCAAGAGTCCCCAGAGATTTTCCATCGGATTCAAGTCCGGAGAACGAGCCGGCCAAGGTAGCAGAGAGACGTTCTTAGCCAACAACCATGACTTGGTGGAGGCGCTGGCGTGAATAGGAGCGTTGTCTTGCTGGTAGACAAGCTGACGACTGCTGTGACTCCTCATGAATGGAATGAGAGTTGTTTCCAGCACCTCTGACGTTTGATGTGAGGATTACGGCGAATAGCGCGTTGAATCGTTCTGCGAGAGACATTCAAGTTGAGCTCTGCCTTAATGTCCATTACGGAGGTGGTCGAGTTCGAAGCTTTTCTGGCGATTTACCGCTCTTCTCGTTCCGTGAGCTTGCGTGGACGTCCTCCAGAGGTTTTCGATCCATATCCAAGAGGGTCGGCGAGGTAGTTGGTAATGACAGTACGCGAACGGCCAGTGTCTTAAGTGTGTCTTATCATTATGTCCAGGCCGGCTCTACCTTGGCCGGCTCGTTCTCCGGACTTGAATCAGATGGAAAATCTCTGGGGACTCTTGGTTCGTCGGGTTTATAAAAATAACAAACAATACGCCACTACAACCGAGCTTAAAGCTGCGATAACCAAGGAGTTGGATGGAATAGAGCCACATGTAGTTTCTGCGTTATATAGAAGCATGCCAAATCGGATTTCTGACATCCTTTTGAAGAAAGGTCGTGCTATCAATTATTGAATCGTTTTTGTTGACAAGAAATATCAAATAAAGATTTATTGATAAAAAGCTGTTAAGTGTCTTATCATTATGTCCAGGTCAAAATCCTTAAAAAAATGTTTTTCTCGAGAACTAAGAAATTTTGTTTTTTTAAACTACGGCTACTATGGTTTTCGAGGGCGAAAAAAATATGATAATCATAATTTTCAATTTACCTTTACCGTTCGGCTGATATCATCGAAAATCAGGGGTGTCTTATCATTATGTCCAGCACTGTAGGTCAGGTTGAACTCCCACTCACAAGGCCTATAGCATGAACAGGTTGCTACAATGATGTCCGCCTTCACAAGGTGAGGCATAACAGTCTCAGGACTGCAAAGGAAATCAAAACCCTTCTCCGCACGCATCTCGTCCGAAGAACACGAGAACCTCTCTCATTGAAGAGAGTGTTCATAACCAAAAGTCTTCGATGCGGGCCGCTTGCCGGCAACAACAACAATAATAATAACAAAAACAAACAACAAACAACATATCAACAGTCATAACCTTGATGGCATTCATTCTATTTTCTTCATCGACGATACTTTCAAAGAGACTCTTCTCTGTTCCTTTGCCAGCCCCGAGTGAAGATCGAGTCGACAGAGTAACGCTCATCTCCAGAGGACGGTCCCTGGCCGCGGAGACTATCCTTAAACATCGCAACCTTATATCTTTCTAATAATAATCTTAATTGCGCTGTTCTTTTGCTGTTGTTGCTTTCCCGACAGGGCCGTCCATTTCAGGTGACTTAATGGAAGAGAGATCCTGCGGTAATTTACAATTTAAACAAATTAAATAAAACTTGTTTTATTTCTAATAAATCATTTAATTTTAAATTTTCTTTTTTTAAAGCTTGAACTATTTTTCACTCGCCCTCGCTCCCACCTCGCGGCGGGTAAGCGCTGTCCCAAGATGCGGGACAGACCTATCCTGGTAAAACCAGTGCCTTCCCGCTGGTACACTGCTAGTATGCTTAGCAGCAAAGTGGAGAGTCAGACTCGTGCATGATCAATACTTACATTTCTCAACCCCTTGGAGGTCCGGGTAGGAGTCGAACTTGGTACTCTTCGCACAATAGTCGAGCACACCATTGTGCCACGCCCAGACGGAAACTTATCTCTCTATTTCGTCTCTCAATCTCTCTTTCTCTCCATACCTCTCTATCTCATTTTCATCTTAACCCGGCGAGAAACAGTAAAACACGTACTTGTGAAGTTGCAGATTGTGTTGCTTGACGAGGAGAGGAACTGGCGAACAACACGCAAGAATACCTTGCATTTCACGAGGGAGAGCCTGTAACGGAGTCAAGTAGAGATAAAAAATAGGTGGGCAGAGATAGAGAGAGAAGGTGTAAAAGAGTGGAAGAGACAGTGCACAAGAAAAAAAAGTGTGATAGAAAGAAACATACAAAAGGAGAGAAAGAGAGAACTAGAAAAGAGAGAAAAAGGAAAGAGAGAGAGAGAGAGTGAGAGAGAGAGAGAGGAAAATAGATGGGCTTACCTCTGCGATGTGAAGCATCATATGATTGGGGAGAACGTACTGTAGACTCTCATCTTCAGCCCTGGCAGTCGCATCTCTCCACTTCCACAACTCCGCGAGTGCGTACAACTGACGGCTGTAAAGTACGTCTAGTCCATCTTGGAGCTTTCAAGCAATACTCACAATGCAACAAAGAATACGCGTATTATAGTCTGCAGTGGACAATTTAGATACTGTAGAAGGTACTGTAGAAGGTACAGCGTCGTCGGAAAAAAAAACTCCATTAATCAAACACGCTGTGACTCAAACCAACTCGAAGAAAAAATACTTTCAAATATCAAAATGGTAATAGTCATCCTAGTGCTAAATCCCGCCCACCTCGCGATAGGTTCACGCTTTTTTTGAGAAGAGACACAGAACTCACCGGTTGAACCAAGTTTTGAACTAGAACCAATAGCTGCCAAAACCTGTTTATTACAACCCATAAACTTTAAACTAATTCAATAACAAAAACATTTAATGAAGTACATGTATACATTCTCAAGCTTTGTCGCTTAGTTGGGACAGCAATACGAGGACCGAAAGATGACTATTGAATTAAAAATATGCTCAAAAGTAACTTGTTGAATGTTCTGCGAGTTCCGATGAGTGACTGATAGCCCAGGGGATCGAAGGCCGGCTTCTCGTATAACTGCAAACAGGGGTTCACCGGTTTAGTCCTCCCCTCTGTTGAGTTGCCTCTCTTTCGAACCAGGTATAATATAGTCACCTGGTACTCCTATGCGGCGGATACGTACATGCAAGGTAAAAATTTTTTACGACAAAACAATGAAAGCACAGTAATCAGTTGAGAATTTCTCATTTTTTCTCCAACACGTCGTTGCCGGCATTCTCAAAATAGAACTACTCGCGGAAAATATTACGGCTCAAACGTGCTATCTTTTCGTAAACAACTAAACTATGAACAACTGAACTTCAATTTTTTCCGGGTTGAGTGGCGGATACGTACATACGCCCATTTTGAGCGACACATAATATCCCTGTTTCGAACCCCCTGATTGTCTCTTTCGAAGGCAAAATCATAATTTGAACTCTTTTTTTTTTTTTAGAAAACAACGTGTTTCTATTGCCACTAAGGGGTCTCTGATCACGCAAATGTTTGCTTCTTTCGGTGGGCCTCTGAATATTTTTCAGTAGTATCATAATAATCCTGACTGCAACATTTCACATAGAACCACACATAAGATGCTTCTCAAACCTACATCGCTATCGCTAGTAAATTTTTTGGTGAGATTCTTGAAAAACATCTAAACAGCTCATGGCACCCCTCTGCAGTAAAACTACGCGGGAAATCCCAGCACGAGTTTTCATCGACAACATCAAGAACTACAGTAACCTTCCTGCACAGTTCCACGCCGTCTTCATAAACCGCTCGCAGCAGATTCTGATGTTCATTGCCATCCATCAGCAATTTCTCCCTCAGTTCATCCGCACAGAACAGCAGATAATGCGAGTCACTCCGGGCGTAGTGAACGTGGTCCTCTGGCAGTGGCCTGCACATCATTCAACCTCGTCAGGCTGCTTCTTACCACCCGCATAACGATTTTGTATATTGAGATGGCTAATCATAAGACAACGGCAGGGCATTGAGAGACCCCGAGAGCGTGTGACGTAAAAGAGAGGATGCAGACGATACTAGCATTTGTATCACAAGTTTTCTTGGATAGCGCATAGATTTCACCCGCAGTGTGGGTTCGAGAAACGCACTGATCCTCACTATCCTTTGGTGCATGATCGTTTAAAGCAATCCACTTACCGTACTCTCCAGTCAGCTAGTTGATACTCTTTCTGGAGAATGGTGCCTGTGAGTGTTTGCACCAGATGAGCAAGGGAGAATTTATCATACTTCAACCTTCTCATAGCTCGACCTGAAAGACAACCATATTTATAGAAGATTGTAATGTCCGGGCGTGGTAGTGTGATAGACCATTGTGCTAAGAGTCCCGAGTTCGACTACCACCCCGAACAGATCCACCCAAACCAAGGGAGTTAAGAAATGTTGGTATTGCTCATGCACGAATCTGAATCTCCTCACTGCTGCTAATCACACTAGCAGTGATCTAGCAGGCAGCCACTGGTTCTACCAGGATAGGTCTGTCCTGCATCTCAGGGGAGCGCGTACCCTGCCGCGAGGCGGGAACAAGCGCGAGGAAGAAGAAGATTTATAGATGATAGTGACAGTGTTTTCGAATTATGCCTTACGTAAACTTCATACGATTCTCAGCGTGAGCACATAACAGAGTTATCAGACAGGAATTACTAATGCTTTACCGATTGAGCCAATCCAAAGCTCATTCAGTATGCCTTTATCAAAGTATCTTTTGGATCATAGAGTTTAAAGAGAGACCTGTATCGAATACATTCCGAGTGAAGATGTTGAAATCTCTTTGCAGCCATTGCAAGTCATAGTCAGCTCCGTGGAAGACCTGGAAAGCGGAAGATTGAATGGTGATAGAAAAAGAGAACCATTGAGCAAACCCAACCTTGAGTATGTTTCCATCTGCAAAAACTGCATTCAATCGATGCATTTCATTCCAAATCGGAAAGGGGTCGACGATGTAGTCTTCCGCTCTTGTCGAGATTTGCATCAGACACACGAAACCGAGGAAAGAGCGCGTTGAATGAGCCTGGAAAGAGAAAGAGATAAAAAGAGAGATAGAGAACGAGAGAGCGTTAGAAGGATAGAAAGGATCATCAAGGTTGTAACACTTCCAACAGGCTATTTATAAAAAGGGGAAGAGAAATGCAGAGTTAGAGAAAAATTAACATGTGGAGAAACAGAGAAAGTAACAAACATGTAAAGGAGACAGAGAGCATGAATAAAAATGAGAGAGTTCTTACTTCTAACTAAAAATGCATGTAAACAAAACTGATATCTCACGGGAGCAGGTATCTCAGGGGATATCTCAGGAGAGCAGGTATCTCAGGGGATATCTCAGGAGAGCAGGTATCTCAGGGGATATCTCAGGAGAGCAGGTATCTCAGGAGAGCAGGTATCTCAGGGGAGCAGGTATCTCAGGGGATATCTCAGGAGAGCAGGTATCTCAGGGGATATCTCAGGGGAGCAGGTATCTCAGGGGATATCTCAGGGGAGCAGGTATCTCAGGGAATATCTCAGGAGAGCAGGTATCTCAGGGGAGCAGGTGTCTAAGGGGATATCTCAGGGGAGCAGGTATCTCAGGAGAGCAGGTATCTCAGGGGAGCAGGTATCTCAGGGGATATCTCAGGGGAGCAGGTATCTCAGGGGATATCTCAGGAGAGCAGGTATATCAGGGGATATCTCAGGGGAGCAGGTATCTCAGGGAATATCTCAGGAGAGCAGGTATCTCAGGGGATATCTCAGGGGAGCAGGTATTTCAGGGGAGCAGGTATCTCAGGGGATATCTCAGGGGAGCAGGTACCCTGCCAAGTGGCGGAAACAGAAGATTATTATAAGAACTTTAACCTCTAAATCGACGGCAAACTCGTCAACTTGAGTGAGATTCTCGATAAGAGCATCCAACTTTTCCACAGTATCCACCATTGTAAGGGGCGTGGCTTCCAGATCGTTGTACTTCTTCAAACACTTGCGTCACCGAGAGGAATGGAGAAGGAATGAGAAAAAAAGAGCAAAAAAGAGAGAGAGAGAAACATAAATATGTATTAAATCAACAGATAACAAGACGAGGACATATTTAATTACAACAATAAAAAAACTGAACCAGTTACAAAGCAGGCTGTTTCTTCTCACCCTCAGAAAGAATGTATATATCCAAATGAATAATTATGGCGAACCAACAGGCCTTCTTTGAGAGAGCCTTTGAGAGCGTGTGAAGTAAGAGAGGATGCAGAAGATTAGAGCATTTGGATCACTAACTTTTTTGCTTAGAGCATCGGCTAGACTTGCTTAGAGCATCGACTAGACTTGCTTAGAGCATCGGCTAGACTTTACACGCACTTCGGGTTCTTTCTACAGTAGCCCGACCACCTTTTTTTAAACACACTGTTTCGAAGACTCAGCGGTCATCATAATAATTGAGTTCAACAATGACAAAAGCGGGTGAACAACTGACAATTGGCGCTCTCATTTCCAATTGACGGTCGGGGATTTCAAAATGATTCAATTCATAAGCATATGGATGAGGATCACTCCCTTCGTCAGACTTCCAATTTGAGCTTCAACAAAAATTGCATTTAAAAAAAAGACAATACAAATGCATAAAGTTGAAGTCACATATAAATTATAATTTTAGCTTTCATGAAACCTCTGCTACAGTCACCGACGAACCTTTACTCAAAGTAACTCATCAACTTCTTTCTACAGTAGCCCGACCACCTTTTCATAGGGTACCAATTAAAGATTTGAAAACAGTAACCCTTTTTTAGACATCAACCTCTTTCTTCAAAAATTCACGTACATCTCTTTCCAGTAACTCATCAATTTTAGATGAAGTATTTTTAGATCCGTTCAACCTCTTCATAAATTAATCCATAAACATCTTCCTTTGAATTTTTACTCTTACAGTGATCACTCAACCTCTTCTTACAGTAACCGATCAACCACTTCCTACAGTATCCCATCATTAACTTCATCCAGTAGCCCAATGCTGACCTTCTTCCTTCCTCAACCACAACCATTCCTCTTCGTTTCTTCTTCTTGATCGCATGATGCTTCACTCTTAGTTCTACGACGAAGCTGCTGTTTGAGTTATCAATCCCTTTTCCGAACCCAAAGGTCTTCTGGGGTTTCGCCGTTGCGAGATTCTGCAATATGAAACAACCAATATAGAATTTTGAGAGCTGAATTTTAACTTTACGTTTGCTGAAGTAACTCATCAACCTTTCTCCTGCAGTAACAAGATAGTAAAATATATTACTGTTCCTCTTCAACGCATTCTAAAATGTTCGAGTGTTGTCTCTTCTGCTTGCAAAGTTCGCTAAAAAAAACTTTTCCGCTGCAAATCAATTTATTCAAATCGAACTCAAAGCTTCTAAGAACCTAGTTCTCAACCCAAAATTTCGAGAAGTTTTTTTTTGGATTAGGTGCAATATGATGGATTGGCTGTATCACCAACCACTCTCCCTTCTTTGCTGCTCTTCTTTCCCGGGTACGGCATGATGCTGTCTTGCAGCAGAATCTTGAATCCAGTCAAGTCGGCTGCTTCCGAAGAATCTTAAATACAGAACTCATATTACAGTACACACGAATGCAGTAGATTTTCCACACTATGCGGTTTATTCAGCTTCAATCATCAATCAAGTAGCGAGTAAATCCGAGACCGAAAACAAAGGAAAAAGAATGAATATGACTGGCAAGATTTCCAGAGATGTATAACTTCCAGTACGACCATACGCTAAGAGACTCATATCCATCAACTAATAACAAAACAATTCCCGAAAGTTCTCCGGTTTTTGATTGGGTAAGAAAAAAATAGTATTCAAATTAAATTGGGCAAAAAATATTACCGGCAGCTATGGTCCGCCGCATGCTCTCCGCATCGATGACCGCGCGCGGCACTTCACATTTCGCGTTCCGCGCGCTTCGGTCAAATTCATCCAATATAATGCCCTGCAAATTTTTTTCCAGGAAAAAATCAACATTTTAAAGAAAAAAAAGCCTAGTTTTTCTCGAAAAAAATTTTTTTCTGATTACGAACTGCGAATTACCTACCGAACGGGCAAAAGCCAGTCAACCGTCAGAATCGAACCTTGCGTCTCTCTCTGAATGGGTTAGAATGCGTTACAACTACGCTTCCGAGAAGACACAGGTAACCAGTGTATAAATGACTTGCTGACCAGAAAGAGTAAACATAATTCTTGACATACAATCAGTGTTCCATCGCATTCTTTCTATTTCGTCTTACGCGCTCTTTTTCTATTCTTCTCAATTGAATTTCTAGAGATTAGCTCTCTCTCTCCTTGGTCCGGGCGTGGCATAGTGGTTAGTGTGATAGACCATTGTGCGAAGAGTCCCGAGTTCGACTCCCACCCCGGACAGATCCACCCAAACCAAGGGGGTTAAGAAATGTTGGTAGTGCTCATGCACGAATCTGACTCTCCCCACTGCTGCTAATCACACTAGCAGTGATCTAGCAGGCAGCCACTGGTTCTACCAGGATAGGTCTGTCCTGCATCTCAGGGGAGCGCGTACCCTGCCGCGAGGCGGGAACAAGCGCGAGGAAGAAGAAGAAGCTCTCTCTCTCCTTGAACGCTTTTGCGAATCTCAAATTTCACGCACTGCTCGTTCTACGATGGCGTCATTGGCATCGACGATACGGTCGATAAATAGACTCTCGTCTCGCAATGTTGCTTTCGTCAACTTTTGCTTGCTTCCCGAAACAGCCAGCACTTTTGAGATTCTGAAAACGATTCAATTCACTTTTCTCACTTCATCATCAAAATCCTATTTTTTCTCTCTCTCGAATTTCTTAAAATCGACAATTTGTTCTATAATGCATTATAATTCTTGAGCAGGCTTGAAAACCAATCATTAAGATGAGAGTAACAGAATGACTAAAGTAAAGCTGAATATAAGCTAATTCAGATCTTTTCCATGAGATACTTTACCTAAAGAACATGTCCCTAAATAAAGCTTTCAATGCAAAAAAAGCGCGCGTACCCTGCCGCGAGGCGGAAACATCGCGAGGAAGATTATTAATGCAAAAAAGACCTCATACACCAATGGGGCAAGAAGGTATGACCGGGAGCAAAAGGACAGCTTTTTTTTATTTTTGTCAAATTATGAATATAAGACTTAGAAAGGACTCAACGCTGACATGTTATTGATCTGCTCCTGTTTCTGAGTCATGAACTTCTGGAAGAGCGGGAACGACGCGCAAAGCTCGTAGTTGTCCCCGCGACGCGGTAGAGCATTGCTGGCTCGCACAACCGCAGCTGCCGATTTCATCACTCTCTTAAATCGATACGATGATGGTACAGTAATCAATCAATACATTCATCAACTCAAGACTTTGAAGATACACGCAAATATGAGTTTTCCATTCGAGACCTTGGTTCTAGCGTCAAATTACAGTATACCTTGGCCAACTCTCGGTCCTGCTCTGAGTTCGGCTTCCGCTCTTCATCCGCATCAACTACCGCAGCTTCAGCATCTTCATCCTCTCGTCGCATTCTCTAGAAAGAAAATATATTATAATCTTCCGGCTTCTGCGCTATTCCGAACTGAGCGTTCATCAGAGCAGAAAGATATCAGAAGCTCGATTAAACGAGTTTCTGCTTCAAAAAAAGAAGCTTATGAGTGACAATTCTTTATTTCATCAACAACTAGCGTGGTGACATAACGAACGACAATAAACAAATTATCTTTGCAATCTGGAGAGAAAAAATTCAAACATTTGAAACATGTCTGACTGTAATGAACGGAAACAATATCAAGATATTGTTTCTGTGTTAAAAGTAAAATTTTCTTTTTCAAACAAACTGAAAAAGAAAATTTTATTTTTAACGCAGGAAAAAAAAAACGCGGAAAAACCCGAATTTTCAGTGAAAGTTGAAAAACAAGCGAATACATACATCTAATAAGGGCAATGTTAGCACTCAATGAACGTTAATAGACAATATCTTTCATATTACGAAAAACAGTATAGGTGACTTACAACTACTTTATAATGCTTGGAAGGACGCTTTGTAAAGCCGGCAAATATGCCTTCACAAAAGTCTAGTACTATATTGAATACACGCTGAGTTGAAAATTATTGAAAGCTGGTGTAGTTAACAAATAAACTATGTTTTCAAAAACACTCACCAAGTTATGTTTAACAAATACCGAAACCTTGTTCTATAAGAAAGTAAGAGAAAAACTAGAATAACAATAAACTTTTTAAAATATAAAAATTCAAAACATTTGATTGGACACCCGATGTTTAAGCTGGCTTGTAGCTATTAGTCGTACACACTATTAATGGCGGTTCGAAAAGTTGTATGAAAACTTAATAGTCGACATTTTCCCATGAAACCATCTGAAATTTATCATGAATATTTAACTTATTTTATGAGATTGTTTGAAGAGTATCAAAAAATATTATTTAATGAGAACCTAGAAGTCTTCGTTTTCCATTATCTTTTTTGTTTTCCTAATAGTGGGAGATGTTCTTTGATATAATGTGTACTCCCCGAAAGTACAGTATCCATCGGTCACGAGTGGAATATAGAAAGCTCTCGCAAGCCAGTGGGAGGAGCGAGACAGTAGAAAGGAATGGGAGGCCACCTTGCGTAGAAGTCCCGCCTAAAAAATTTCTTGTTCAGTTTTTGCCCATTACAGAGCAATTTTATGCTCAAGAAGTGTGAAGTGAACAACTAAAAATAATAAAGAAAATCTTGGCCGATCCTTCCATATTAGAAAAAAAAATAGAAGAAATTCAATAAAGAATAAGAAAGAAGAAAAAAATAGAGAAAAATAAAAGCGAAAGAAACCGAAAAAAGAGATAGAGAGAGACGAAGCAAAATAAAATTGCCGACAGCTGCAAAATCGAACTGCCTCTGAGTTTTCACAACAAATTATTGATTAATGAATCTCTAAAAGGACTACGTGCCATTTTCACCACATTGAAATGAGAAAATTCTTTTCTTTTTCAAACCCCGGAGATGGTCGGGTCTATCATTTCCTCTTCACACTGACTTCTACTCGTCTCTACTTCATTGAATTACGAGATTTCTCTTCTGTCTTCTTGGGACTCAAGACTTCGTGAATCTCTTCGGTATGAGGTTGAAACGCTAAGTGGTCTACCAAGACTCTTCAGTGCAACGCCACAGTTGCTTATTCCTCTTCCGAAGATTTTCTACTTTTTCATTTTCTCATTGTCGACCATGTTAGCGATGACCCTGAACCAGTTGTCCTTTGGCGATAAAGAATATCAATATTTAAAAGCGAAAAACAAACGAATTTCTCTCCGTAGTTCGGTTCCAATTCTGTAGTCTCATTCGTGTTCAAATCGATGAGATATTCACAGGTATCAAAAGAGACATATCTGTAAAATGTCAATGTTAATTTGCTTTTTTTTTGTTTTTTGATAATGATTCGAAACTTGTCGCCTTTACAAGAAACTGAGGCAGAAAAAGTCGAGAACTTCGCAATTTTTGTCTCAAAAACTTGATGAATCGCGTAAATTACATCATTCATCAGATGCAAATATCTAGTTTGAATTATGGTTCGAGAAGATTTTACCTCGACGGATCTTCTTCATTCATATCATTCATTCCAGACGGGATCGAACGAGTTATCTGCAACGTTTTATATTCATGGATAAATATAGGTCACGCATTTCATCCGTCTTTCCGCCTGGCATTTTCATTATATACTCGCTAACACCCTATCGATTGCAACTCATTTTCCAAAATCCTAGTTTATCCACGTTCAAGCTCTCGCTCGCCTTCGTTTATTCTCATTTTCTTCCCGTTTTCTCGGTCCATTTTTCTACATTTGTAAACTCTTAATGATTCAAAGTCCGCAAAAAAACGCAATTATATAGCGGACACAAAAAAGATCAGTAGAAAAGGCTTCCCGAAGTGAAACAAGAGCAAGAGTTCAATCCGCTCTACCCTCACCTTCCGAAAAAAATAAGATAGTAATAATAATAATATTCATTGCATTCGCATTCAATTACGGATGTTGTTGTTGTTTGCCCTCGGGAAGTCCTTGCACTCGAGCGGCCTAGGGTAAATTTCTTGACTACATTGTTCTCGATTCTCACATTCGGAGTGCGTTTATTGAGAGCTCTGATATTGATTTCTTCACCCAGTGCCCTATATCCTATTCCTGTCCAAACATGTCCTCTTCTTCTACCAACATTGAAATCGCCTCTCTTCTGGAAACCATCCGTTTACAAGCAGACACGATAGCAACTCAAGCGCGAACCATTGAGGCTCAAAACAAGCAGATTGAGTCTCTCACTCAAGAAAAGTTTGCCGTTTCATCAGCTGCCCAATCAGTTCACTTTGTCTCCAGACGCTGTTGCTTATGAGGCAGTGAGACGCTGCCTACTCGAAGACAAAGATGTTATTGAAGAGAAGGCCAAGAATATCGTGGTTGTTGGTTTGGAGGAACACGAATCGGACTCAGTCACAGCCGCGAACGATGAAACCTTCGTTTCAAAGTTCATACAAGAACTGGATATCCAGGGCATTTCAGAGGCCTTCAAGAGAGGCGAAGTCAAATACAAGCGGTTTGGCAAAGCGGAGCACAAAAGACGAGTTCTGAAGATATATCTACCGTCTACAACTCTTCGCTCAGCTTGTCTGAAAAAGATAAGAACTTCAAGGCTTAATGTCCTGCAGTCTCTTCCCCGAGTCTTCGTCAGAGAAGACTTGACCAGAACTGGACTCGAATTAGAAAAGCAGTGCAGACATATTGCCAGAGAACGGAACCAGGCGGCCGGGCAGATAGAGTGGACCGTCAGAGGAACTCAGCTGTCCAAGCTATCGACACCGAGACCATTCCGAGAAGAACAGAAGAGGTAATTCACTAACGTTACCAAAAGAACTTCTCGCTAGGTCAGTGGCAGTGTTAGGAATTCTTTTTCTTGCCCTTTAACGAAAGCATGTTTATTCAATGCGAGATCTATACGCAATAAAGTAGCTGATCTTGATTTTTTGCTTATTTACAATAACTATGATCTTGTTTTCGTTACAGAAACTTGGCTTTCTTCCTTAGATTCCGATCATGAGTTTTTGAAGGAGCATAAATATTTGTTGTATAGATGTGATCGTTCCCTAAATGATCCTAATCAAGGCGGAGGAGTTGCCGCATTTGTCTCCCTTAATATTCCATCTGTTCTAGTTTCCTCTTTCCAAGATAATGGCATAGAAGTGATATCTCTCGATATCTTCAACCCTATTGCACTTCCACGGCAAATGCGATGCGTAGTGATCTACCGTTCCCCTTCCTGTACATCAGCAACGATGGTCAGATTGTTGTCCTACATTAAATCGATTACTCTTCCCAATATACCTATGGTGGTAGTAGGAGATCTCAATCTTCCATTTATTGACTGGAATAGCCTATACACTTCTTACAATGAGAATCATTCCTTGTTCTTAGATTTTTGCTGCGATGAGCATTTTTTTCAATTCGTCTCCCAACCAACACGTGGTACGAACGTATTAGATATTGTGCTGTCTAATAGTCTAGTTGTTTCCGACTGTATTGTGATTGCGCCTTTTTCATCAAGTGACCATGCCACCGTAGAATTTCAAGTGTCTTTCTCAGCTTTTCCTGCTGCTTCGGCTCCTTCTATAAGAAATTTCGCGCGTGCGAATTGGGCTATGATGGAATGGCTGATTGCATCTCATGACTGGACACTTTCTCTAGCTCTTTTCGACTCTGACGCTGCTAATAACTACTTTGTTGACTTCCTTGTCCACCTTATCGACCGTTTCGTCCCATTGTTCTCCGATTTCTCTGATATCGACCTCTGTCCACCTAGGCTCCGAACAATGTATTACAAGCTTCAACGAGCTACACTTCATTCTCCTAATTCTGTTTACAGCCACAATCTTTCTGCTGAATTTTCTAAACAGTTACATTTGCACCAGATTGAGAAAGAAAGCAAACTAGTTAGTAAAGGAAACCTGAAATTGTTTTATTCCGAATGTCGCAGTCGCTCTAAATGCCGTAATTCAGCAATGCCCACAATAGTTGATCAATCTAATCGAACTTTGGTTACTTCATTATCTAAAGCCGAAGCTTTCTCAGATTTTTTCTCTTCGGTGTACTCGACCCCTCGTTCTATTGTTCCTGAGATCTATCCGACGACTCCCTCGAAATTGTACTTTGATTTCATAACTCATGATATGATATTGAATGGTATTAGAAAGTTGAGCAATAAGTGTAATACTTCTCCTGACACCATACCAAATATTGTTTTCAAGAAACTGCGTTTTGTGCTTCTGAAACCGTTATCTATTATTTTTAACAATTCTTTACTTTCTGGAAAGGCACCCTCTCTCTGGAAAATGACGATAGTTAAACCCATCCCTAAACCCAAATCTGCGGCAGATCAACTTTCAAGTTATCGTCCTATTTCGTTAACTTGTTCAATCTCTAAAGTTATGGAAAACGTTTTGATTAGTCAAATTGATGCTTACTTGGAGAACAATTCTATTCTATCTCCTCATCAATTCGGTTTTAGAAGCAAAAGGTCCACAGTAACTTCACTAGTACAATCACATTGTTACCTTGCGGATTTACTGTCTCATGGAAAGGCTGTCGATGTTGTTCTCCTTGACATATCTAAGGCCTTCGACACAGTAGACCATAATCTTTTAGTACGCAAACTTGAAAATATAGGAATTTGTAATCCTGTCCTTGGATGGATTCGTGATTATTTGACTGAAAGAATGCAGACTATTTGTGTTGACAACGAGTTTTCAAGCACTTCCTCTGTAATTAGTGGTGTGCCCCAAGGATCAACAATCGGCCCTAAATTATTTTTATTATTTATCGATGACATAAAGGAAGTTATTCCTTCGACTGTGCAATATTCGATATATGCCGACGACGTGAAACTGTTTACTGAAGTACCACCTTTCTCTTCCGATCTCCAAATAGCCATTGATAACATCTCTAACTGGTGTCAACATTCCAATCTTGAGCTATCTGCTAAAAAATGCGTTGTTTCACACTTCGGTTCCAATGCCATGATGAATTACTATCTTAACGGCGTGGTCATGAATAAATCTTCTGAAGTAAATGATTTAGGCGTTGTGTTCTCTGATAATCTTTCCTCCAATAAACAAGTCGAGATGGTCTGTAAGAAAGCAACAAACCTTGCGAACTTATTCTTGCGTACATTCAAGACTAAGTCTCTTGATGTTCTGACACTAGCTTTTGTCACTTATGTACGCCCAATCCTCGAATACGCGACTGTAGTTTGGTCCCCAACAACCATAGGCCTTGTGAAAGACATTGAAAAAGTTCAAAGGAGTTTCACCAGAAGAATCCTAGCTAGGAACGGACTTCCTCGATTAGATTACTCTGAAAGACTAGAAATGCTTAATCTAGAGTCACTTGAATACCGCCGCGTTGTTGCTGACCTAGTATTTATCCATAAAAGAATACATTCGTGTTCTGAATTTGATTCTTCCAGACTATTCATTGTTAAACCACTTCTTAAGAATATTAGAAATGCTCACAAGTTGAGAATCGCATTGCCTTTCGCTATAAACAGCTCCCGGTTCTCTACATGTGCATCAAGAACTATCTCTATATGGAACTGCCTACCTTCTGAAATAGTATGCATTCATTCTGATATGATGTTTCTGAAGAAACTGAAAGAACTTCCTAAACATACTATTTTACCTAGCCCTATTGTTTCTGACTAATGGCTTTAATACACTGCCACTGTATTACCTCACCTTCTTATTTTTCATTTCTTAATTTTATCATATATAAAAATCCATGTTATATTGTTTTTATTTTTCGATTCCACGTTAAACACACATGTACATGGAAATAAAGAATGAATGAATGGATTCGCTATATAAATGAATTTTTTTGGGATTCTTTCTCCCAATTTTTAATGTAGGTATATCAAAGAAAAATCTTTACTGACGACAATATAGTGGGATGTCTAATGAAAAGAATTCAAATAGATCAAAGTATCTTACGTGAATAGAGGCAAAGCATAACACATTTCCAGTCTTATTCGAATATTGCCTATTATTTCTATTTCCGAGAACATCACCTTGTGCAAAAACTGCCAGAATCACCGCGCCATTCTATCGGTTTTTGTGATGAATGATGTACTCGTGAGAACACGACTGACATTGGGTATACTGCCATCGGAGAAGTACTTGGGTAGCAGTCCTCTGAACTCGCTCTGTAGAAACTCTAGTCTGACTGCTCGCTGAAACACAGAAAATCACGTCCATCGTAAGTTATATAGACTACCCGAAAATTGTATGGGCTTATAATCATGAGAAAACGATTGAGAGGATGGGTTAGAGAGGAATATAAAGAGAACTAAAGGTTAGCGGGCGGAGAAACTTCGTGCCTCCGTGGTTACCAATCTTTCCCACGAGTCAAGGTCCGTGGAACAAAAGATGCAGTGGAACCAACCTTTGTCCCGTGCTTGTCCACCACTGTTTGCGGTAGAAAGAATGAAGACGGGAACCGATGCCATTCTTTCCCTACGCACACCGAAATTGCATCCTGGAGGTTATATTTATTTGGTTTTTTTGTTGTTGAAAGAAACAACATAGCGAAGGGCTTGAAAAAAAAACTAAAAGTTTAATGAAAATTTTTTTTGTGTATTTTTAAATGTGTTGTTTTAGTATCTTCTTTCTTTCTCACTTTAGTTAGTAAAGTGTCATGCATGTGTTAATTGGATTGTAACAGTTCATTATTTGCTTCCTTTCCGGTCATTCATGCATACGCATCGCGATTAATATTATTATTATAAATGAGACTCAAGACTTGAAAAGTTACAGTTTCTATAAATAAATAATAACATTTCGTAGCTGGAAGTCCATCTGGTAACGGCTCTCCAGCAGGTTCTCATTCAGTGACTTGTACACCTGAAAAAATCTTTCAAATAAAACACTTCACGTCAAAAAAAACAAGTAGCATAATAAACACCATTACTGCCTCCTCTCTCTCTCTGATGCGACTTACACGCGAAATCGATATTTCAAAACATATTTTTAAAACTAATTTTTGGCAAGCTTTGGTAACCTTCAGTTCATTGAGAACTCATGAAACCTCTGTAATACTCTGCTCGAGTCTATTTTATGTGAATCTTACTTTTACATGTTTTGATTATCCCAATAAATCAATCGATTAAACCTCCATCGAAGCAGAGTAGTTCCTGTAGAGTGAAAAAGCGCGGGAAGCCGAAAAAATTACAAATAGAGTCAGCAGAACGTACGAAGGTGAAGAAAGAGAGCAACGACGGCTCAGTCTGAAGACTGGATTAACCATCTCATTTCACCTAGTCACACCAGGATCGATATTTCAAAATAGATCAAAAGTCTTCAAATTTGATTCAAGAACCAGAGGATGAGAAAGGCTATCTAATAAACCAGAAGCGCCTAATGTCGCATGACATAGACAAGAACAACTATCGAACTTAAACTTGGATCGGTCCGCTAAAAACTGTCAGATGGTCAAAAAAAATGAATAACCGGTGGAGGGCGTCCAATGTCACAGCTGACAAAATTGCTATGAGAGGGTACACTGGGAAGAGGAATCTGAAAAGAAAGCAATTATCGAATTTTTAACATAGGTTAACAAGTTTCTTACTAGTGATATTCGATGCACGTTCAATTGAATGATACTGTTGAATGGAAGTTTAAAAAAGGTTATTAGTCAAAAAAGTTTTCCTGGTGACCTCTAAAACATTCATTTAATGTTCAACATTGTTTCTCAATAAATTACACTAATCCACTTTTTATTGACTTGCCTTATCTTTATCTACTTCCTGGTCTTTAGACAGCCACTAGCTGACGTTCTCATTATTTTATTTCCATTCTTCCTTTTTCTGGGAAAATTGAAAAAATTTGTCCGGGCGTGGCATAGTGGTAGTGTGATAGACCATTGTGCGAAGAGTCCCGAGTTCGACTCCCACCCCGGACAGATCCACCCAAACCAAGGGGGTTAAGAAATGTTGGTAGTGCTCATGCACGAATCTGACTCTCCACAATGCTGCTATTCACACAAGCAGTGATCTAGCAGGCAGCCACTGGTTATACCAGGATAGGTCTGTCCTGCATCTCAGAAGAGCGCGTACCCTGCCGCGAGGCGGGTACAAGCGTGAGGAAGATTGTTATTATTTTATGAAACAAACACATTTTCTGGCTACTTTAGGTGATTTTGAGTGTTCAATCGAAAAACGATAGTGACCTTTCTTCCTTGTGAGGCTGCGAGAAGAACACTGCTAACCAGAGCGTGCACGAGGCGAAAACCAGAAAAAGAGGCCACAGGCGCTTGTAGTAACTCAGAGAATACGCTAAAAAAACCGTTAATGTTATTCCCGGGAGGCTACAAATCTAATGGGATTAAACGAATCTGCTAATTGCTTAGTAAAAATAAGTGCTTCATAACACACGAGTTTTTCCCCAATACCACGAGTCGTTTGACAGCCTCCGAATTCTCTTCACAAGATGTAATGTTGTTTTAAGCTAACAACATCACCTACTACGCCCACAAAAACTATTTTTAGTGTGACATTTTTGGTGTGACGTTATAAATAGCTATCAAAACCATGAGATGAAAACTACTAATACTCACATGAACAATTTTGTAAATTACTTTCTTCTGTCTTTATATTTTAAACTGAACTCACACCCGTGTCAGTGATCCGTATTGTACATTTCTATGTCAAATCAGGAATAAAGAATGAATGAATGACATGAATGCATTTCTTTCTTTTAAGTCTACTACTCAGTATCAAGTTCCCTTTCATTTTTACAACTGGTACAATCCGGTTTGAGAACTTACGAAAGCCAAAGAATCGCTTGACGTTTCTGGTAGGAGGGTAGAGTACACAGTGGAGAAGGGTCGAGAGAGGGAGTGAGAGAGGGAAGAGCACACAGCAGATGTTCCAGTTTAGAGCCAGGTTCTAGAATCAATCGATCATTTATCCTAAACACATTAAAAAAACTATCTATATTTGTTTTCAGGTCTGTAATCATTTTATTCTTTGGGGGAGACCGGGTTCAGTTTAATGGTAGTGTGCGAGTAATTTGCGAAGGGTCTCAAGTCCAACCCCCCTCCCCCTAGGACAGATCCACCCAAACCTAAGGTGTTTTAAAAAATGTTGCTATTCTTCCCGCAGCTGCTACACACACTAGCAGTGACCAAGCGAGAAGCCATTGGTTCTACCAGGATAGGTCTTTCCCGCATCTGAGGAATGCACATACCCTAACTCGAAGTGGCAACAAGCGCGAGAAACATCCTTCATCGGGTGATGTACGTAATCTGTGTTGAGCTTACCTTGATATAATACATCGCCGGTTCGACACCGTACAAATTTGGCCCGTGGGAAGAGAAGATATTGTAGAGGATGATATTGAGAGGAGCCTGATTACATACAAAGTTTTCATTACATACAAATGATCATCTTAAAATCGAAAAAGGAGATTCTATGAGTTAGAGAACCTGGCAAAACACTTATGATTGGGGGAGATTTGAACGCAACTCAATTCTGACTACCGTTTTATACAAACTACCAAAAACAATCTTTAATTCATGGAATTCTGCGGGGATTCAAGGAAAAAAACCTGCTTACAACTATGTACTCTTCTATTTCTTTTTTTGAACTGCGGTCTTGAATTTTTTCACGGGTTAAAATTTGGGAACTCTAAAAATGTGAAACGTGAAAACGAGTGGAAAAAAAAAAACAAAAAAAAACTCGAATAATAAAAAAAACTTACAAAAACTCTTTTGCCGTAGTACCATGTGTCCACAAAGAGAATAGGCATACCGACAACAAGTAGCGTCATCAGGGAGTACAGTACGAACAAGGTCGGCCGACCTCGCACAAATACCAGCTTGACCACCTGAAATTGCCAGACTTTGGAGATATGGACCAACGAGAGAGAGAGAGTAAACCAAACATGGTCATTCTGCAGCAGTAGGACTCATTAAGAAATCCCTTTGAAAACATCACATAGTCATCTTTTCCCCTACAATAACTTAGCCTGCCAAACGGAACTTTGTTTCTAACTTTGAATACTACAGCAAGCTTCGAGTGTTTTTCACTCAAGAGTAGTACATAAGCAATGTTATTTTTGTTTAAGAGCGTTGAATTGGTTTTTATTCGACTCGAGTGCTTTTTTGGGTTGTGTTTTGTAATCTCGAATCATTTTTGCATTTTAAAACATATATGAAATATTATTTATATAAAGAAGATGTTACATATCATATGTAACATATGTCAGTTTGAGTTTTGATTTCATTGATAATTGATAACCCAACGACTTCGGACCAACACTACATATGTCAGTGATAACCCTTTCTTTCGTCAAATTATCAAAAAATTTAATTATAATTACTTGAGTATTCTTGGTTATATATTGAATCATTGAAAAACTGTGATTTTTAATAGTTTTCAATATATGTTATTCTCCAGAACAAGCTCACTTGAGTGCCTGCTTTCATAATTCGTGGGGTCTTTAACTTATTGATTTTTGCTGGTAATCCCCGCGTTATGAGGTAAATATTAACGTCAGCTCTAATGTAAATATGAATGAGCAGCAAGGAAAACACCGCGAAAGCATCTGTCGTATTAGATATACATAGTACCTTAACTTTCTTTCCCTTGTAGATAAATGATGTAAGAGGTCTGCTTTGAATAGAGAGATTAAAAATAGGCCATTGTACAAATTATGCACCAGTTGTTGTTGTTGCCGGCAAGCATCCCGCATCGAAGACTTGGTTATGAACACTATCTTTAATGAGAGAAGTTCTCGTGTTCTTCGAACAAGATGCGTCCGGAGAAGGGTTTTTATGTCCTTTGCAGTCCTGAGACTGTGTTGTTGTTGTTGCCGGCAAGCATCCCGCATCGAAGACTTGGTTATGAACACTCTCTTTAATGAGAGAAGTTCTCGTGTTCTTCGGACAAGATGCGTCCGGAGAAGGGTTTTGATGTCCTTTGCAGTCCTGAGACTGTCATGCTGCACCTTGTGAAGGCGGACATCGTTGTAGCAACCTGTTCATGCTATAGGCCTTGTGAGTGGATGGTCAAGCCGGCCTAGCATCGTTTTGGGTGGGTGTAGAGACATCTCGCCTGTCGTTGACCGTAGATAGGCAAAAGGCTATTTGACTGGCGCCTCGACTCGCCATTGAAAAGTATAGCGGAGTATCGGCTGATGTTTTGTCCGGTGGCATGCCCAGGCCGGTCCGGCATCGCCCTCCTTTGACGAGCTATACTACCCAGTTTTGGTCCGCGGCGGGATTTCTCCCGCTACCTCCGAACACGAATTCTTCGTAGGGAGGCATCCCTCTATCCGCCACCTGAGGTCGCGCTCGATTCTGGACTGGATTATCCGGCTCCATCCGTGACAGGCTCTTAAGGCTGTAGAGTCACGAATGGCCACTGTGTTTCGAGCACCAGTCAATTAGGCTCTTAGGGTGAGTTGTTGCACAAGACGAGATTATACCGTTCCTCGAAAGGCTAAAGAATTAGCTCCACAAAAATTACTTTTCATTGAAAATTCACAAAACATAAAACAACAAAAAAGGAGACCACATACCATCAATTGTACTGGGATCATACGGGGTTCAGAGGGAAAGCTTTGTAAAACACCTCTTCTGGCCAGATAACGAGGGTTTGGGCCCGTTAATGTCTAGCTAAGACGCTTCGGTCCTACGCTTCTTATAGTCCTTTGAGGGCGGAGCTCTACTGTTCAAAGGATTATTATACAACACGGACACAGAATGCCTTAAAACAAGAGAAAGTCGAGGCTCTTTTCTCGATGCCTTGTCCTAATTAGAATTAGGCATCGTGATACTACATAATGTTGTAGGTGTGATGGTGAGCGGTCTAACCTTTTTTCTGCATATCATTCAGAATCTTCTTTTTAAGGCATTTCTCATTAAGTCACATGTTCATTATGCAAAAAAACTACTGTGAGAACAAAAAAAATGTTTATGATTTAGTAGGGTACCTTGATAGAATACAAATAGCACTACAAAAGCCTTGGTCTATCTTTAAAAACCTTGGTTGCTTGTCTATCAGTAAAAAAACTAAACAATCAACTAAAGCTTTAGTGAATAATCTATTTTTTTAATCACATCGCTATTAAAGATATACACGGTTATACGTCAGGCTGTTGCTTACCCGCAGAGAGGGCGTGTAAATCACGATGACTATTCATGAGAGAACGGCAAGCTTTCGAGATAGCGCAAGAGCGTGTGATGTGAAAGAGAGGATACAGACGATCAGAGAATTTATATCACTAGCTTTCTGTGATAGCGCATATGTAGATTTAACCCGCAGTGCGGGTTAGAGAAACACACTGTTCTATGCTCGTATATATTTTCATAGATACTTCTCCGTCATCTGCAAATCAGTCCATGGAAAGACAATACTGTGTTAAAGCTCTTTTTCTAAGAAAAGGACTGGAATAAAGTGCTTCACGACTATTATTCGCATTCTTGTAATTAGTTTTGGTTTTTTTTACAAAGCTTCCATTAAAGATTTCATCAAGAAATTAATATTTTTTACAACCGTCTCTACCACGTCTCTCGCGTTGTTGTATTCTTGTCACAATCCGCATTGTATATACATATATCTATTCATCGTTATCTCCCATAAGGTCGACTGTTAAAGGGGGAAGGAGTTCGTAAAAGATAATTATACACGGAGCAAGTAGGAGAGATCAAGAGAGAGAAAAAGAGTGAGAGTACGGGGTAGAGAGGCAGTACTGATAAAGTTAGATGGAGAGATGTGGTAGGGAAAAAAGCGATAGTCATATGAAGGGAGTATGGGGTATGGAGAGAAGAGGGATAAAGCTAGATGAAGAGATACCGGGATATAAAAATAGCGAGAGAGAGCAACAGATAGAGATATAAAGAAAGAGAGAGAGAGAGAGAGAGAGAGAGAGAGAGAGAGAGAGAGAAAGGAAAAGAGAAAGAAAACGAGGCACTGACAAAAATGAGGCACAAGCCACCGGACAAAACATCAGCCGATACTCCGTTATACTTATCAATGGCGAGTCGAGGCGCCAGTCAAATAGCCTCTTGCCTATCTCCGGTCAACGACAGGCGAGACGTCTCTACTCCCACCCACAACGATGCTAGGCCGGGTTGACCACCCACTCACAAGGCCTATAGCATGAACAGATTGCTACAACGATGTCCGCCTTCACAAGGTGCAGCATGACAGTCTCAGGACTGCAAAGGACATCAAAACCCTTCTCCGGACGCATCTCGTCCGAAGAACACGAGAACCTCTCTCATTAAAGAGTGTTCATAACCAAAAGTCTTCGATGCGGGCTGCTTGCCGGCAACAACAACAACAACAGACAGTGACAAAAAGAGAGAAAACAAAGAAGTGAGAAAGAGAGAAAAAAAGACTTCTTCATAGCGATGGCAGCAAGACTTCTTAGCTATCCATTTGCAGCTGTGGCCGAAGCAAAGGATGAAGGTATACACTCGATTGTGTTTCTCAGTTCTTCTCCAGCGCTTAAATTCTTTGATATGTTTCCGGATGAAAGAATTCAAAAATTGAGGTCTGATTTCATGAGCAGAGCGCAAAAAGGATTCTTTGAACGTATCTACAATAAATTCAAATGAAATGCGTGTCTTCAATGATGAAGTTGTTTCTGTAGATAGCTCATAAAGGGAACAAAAACCAAAACTGCACCAGTAAGTAAATTACTTGCTCTGTCGTGTTTTGTTTTTTCTTTCGATATTTTGGGAGTGGGAGGGGTCGTGAGAGACAGGGACGAAGAGAGAGGTAGAAAGAGAGGAAACAAGGAGGATGAAAGGTTGTTTGAAGCAAGGACAGCACGCTTCAACTTCAGAGACAGAGAGACGGAGAGATATAGCGAGAAAGTACCAATTGGAGAGAGTGAGACAGAAACAGTCATTGAGGGTGGCAAGAAGCCTTTTTAGCAATCCACGACTTTTCTCTTCCCGTATAACTCAAAAGTTAGTTTTCCATTAGTTTTTAAGTTGGGCTGGACATATGAAAATTCGGAATTGACCTTTCTTCTTTGCATCATAGATTAATGAACCTTTGAAAAACACAGCATAATGATCTTAAACTACATATTCAACTGGATTGTTCATAAAAACATATTGATAGATGCCGTTTGTAACGGACTGAAAACATCGCGAACGAGGAATATCAAGTTTTTGTTCTCTAGACTTGTTTCAGTACTCTTTTCAGTTGAAAGGGATGTTCTTGTTTAGCATTTACACATTTAGGTAAATGCACTGATTTATTTTGTATATGTGATGTTTTCTTAGTCGTATGGAATCTCTTTCTTGATTCATATGTTCATGTCTGCCGATGTGGACATTGTTTTGATCTACCGCGACATTAATCTCTAAACGATGAGATCATCGCACCGATGATCTCATCGTTTAGAGATTAATGTCGCGGCTGATAGTTGATCGGAAGGACCTCTTGCGCGATAGCAACTAGACTAATGAAATAATTTTTTATAACCGAAAGGGTCAAAGGGTGCGCAATTTATGTTCATCGTGTGTTTCTTATTATTGTATTTCTTAAAAACTTTGTTTTTGCCGCAGTGCTGTTATATGCAATGAGGGTCAGCTACCCAAACAGTGCTGTTATATGCAATGAGGGTCAGCTACCCAAACAGTGCTGTTATATGCAATGAGGGTCAGCTACCCAAACAGTGCTGTTATATGCAATGAGGGTCAGCTACCCAAACAGTGCTGTTATATGCAATGAGGGTCAGCTACCCAAACAGTGCTGTTATATGCAATGAGGGTCAGCTACCCAAACAGTGCTGTTATATGCAATGAGGGTCAGCTACCCAAACAGTGCTGTTATATGCAATGAGGGTCAGCTACCCAAACAGTGCTGTTATATGCAATGAGGGTCAGCTACCCAAACAGTGCTGTTATATGCAATGAGGGTCAGCTACCCAAACAGTGCTGTTATATGTAATGAGGGTCAGCTACCCAAACAGTGCTGTTATATGCAATGAGGGTCAGCTACCCAAACAGTGCTGTTATATGCAATGAGGGTCAGCTACCCAAACAGTGCTGTTATATGCAATGAGGGTTAGCTACCCAAACAGTGCTGTTATATGCAATGAGGGTCAGCTACCCAAACAGTGCTGTTATATGCAATGAGGGTCAGCTACCCAAACAGTGCTGTTATATGCAATGAGGGTCAGCTACCCAAACAGTGCTGTTATATGCAATGAGGGTCAGCTACCCAAACAGTGCTGTTATATGCAATGAGGGTCAGCTACCCAAACAGTGCTGTTATATGCAATGAGGGTCAGCTACCCAAACAGTGCTGTTATATGCAATGAGGGTCAGCTACCCAAACAGTGCTGTTATATGCAATGAGGGTCAGCTACCCAAACAGTGCTGTTATATGCAATGAGGGTCAGCTACCCAAACAGTGCTGTTATATGCAATGAGGGTCAGCTACCCAAACAGTGCTGTTATATGCAATGAGGGTCAGCTACCCAAACAGTGCTGTTATATGCAATGAGGGTCAGCTACCCAAACAGTGCTGTTATATGCAATGAGGGTCAGCTACCCAAACAGTGCTGTTATATGCAATGAGGGTCAGCTACCCAAACAGTGCTGTTATATGCAATGAGGGTCAGCTACCCAAACAGTGCTGTTATATGCAATGAGGGTCAGCTACCCAAACAGTGCTGTTATATGCAATGAGGGTCAGCTACCCAAACAGTGCTGTTATATGCAATGAGGGTCAGCTACCCAAACAATACTAGTGATTTCACTCAATCGGTTTTCAATGAACCGCTACCGAACTTCATCCGAAAAGCTCGTCTTAATCCTTTAAATGCATTTATAAAGAGATTGAAGTGCATTATAAAAACCAGAATGAACAAAAAGTTTTCCCGTTTTTGCTGTTGTACGTCTGGTATAGCCAAAAACTTGATGAGGCCCATGTGATTTACGTCACGTAATGAACAAACCCAAAAAACTCAGAAGCAGAAAACACTATGAAATTCTGTTTGACGATACATTTCTTTACCCACCGTAGGAATTCCAAGAAGAGCAGCAAATGGCCAGCCGAGCAGAGCAGCCGTTCCTACACAGAGTACTGACAGAAACCTGGCCATAAAAAAATTATTAGAAACTGTGATATCTCTTATCAGAAGTGTTTTTTGTCCTTTTTTCCGCTACGCATTCGCATTTTCATTAGATGAGACACAGATCCAACTTGGAAGAACCAGTTTCGGCACCCTTAATCACTGCTAGTGTGTTTTTTTTTGTGTTGCTCTCATTATAAACTCTTCTCTAGTTTTAAATTTCATAAACTCACCATTCTTCATAAAAGAGAGCAGCCAATGCGAAAGAAGTCAGAACCATTGCGAACGAAGAAGGCAGAAAGGCAGAGCTACAAAAAAACACTCTAATTTAATTACTGTATTAGAAAATCTTTAATAAAGGTGGTTCTCCTTTGATCCCTCCGGAACGTTTCTTTATCCCGCACCGCGGGTAATAACCATGCGCCAATAACGAAAGAGAACATATTTTCTATTTGTGTGGCATTTTCCATTTATCATCGCTCCCTTAGATCTCTCTTGAAAGACTGACAACACCTCAGAATTACTTTTTTAAATATACAATTTTTTGCAATTGCTATGAATTAGGGTGAACTTGTCTCCATCGAGATAATTCATTCATACGAAAATTTTATTAACTCAATTAATAATAACCAGCCTTGATATGAACATTCCCGCTGAAAGCATCGAAAGGATCACATAAAATCGGCCGATGGAAGTTCCCAAGCGATGGCAGATGGCCTGAAGATTGATGATTCAAGTAAAAACAATTCGTGAGATTCTTCTGATCATAGTCATGAGAACACAAGTCACCGCCTCGAAGTCGTGAGAGACAATGACTTGAATTCATAAAAAACTCAAGTCTAGCTCTAAATAATAACACAAGTCATTCTCTCGAAGTCAAACGTTTCTATGACATCTCGGGTTTTAGGGAGTATAAACGTGACAAAAACTTCAGATGCCTTGTACAAACAGAAGTCCGCGAAGCTCTGTATGAAGCCCAGCGTGCATCTCATGGTCACGAAAATGGCGATTTTCGAGGGAGGGAGTACAGAGAGGAGAATGGAGGCAGGCATTGAGTGCATGACTATGAACATCCACGACCTTTCACAAGAACAATAGTTGTTTTTCGAATAGGAATTTCTCTGGAATACACGAAAACAGGACTTATTCTGAAGAAAAAAAACAAGCCCTATTCCAGAAATGCGTCAACTACATTTTTCAACGCAATTGGGTGAATTTTTCTCTAATTTTTTTGTACGCATCGGTCTGTTATCACATACAAGCGAGTTCTGGAACTAGGTCTTACTATTAGGTCCTTCTCATTGATAAAAAACACTTCGTCTATGAGAAGATTGATTTCCGACCTCATTATAGTGCGCACCGTACCGTATCGAGTAGACAGGCGAGTATTCCCAAGTTTGTAATCCGTTGCCATAGAGGAGTAGATGGAGTGGCTCCCAGTAGTTGTACACCTCATCACAATCCGATATTCCACTCCATAGAGCGGCAGAGAGACGGAAAGAGAACAGCAGCTGCATATAATCACAATCAAAGTCTACTACAATCAATAAGTTTATACTTATTAACTTTTACTTTTATATGAATAACTATTCAAGTAAATAGATACATGTTATGTTAGAAATACGTATAATCAAATATATTAATCAATATAAATTTCATCTCCATATGCCTATTACAGCTAAATACTGATTGCAATTGATCTAAATTGAATATTGATTGAAAAAACTTTAAAAAATTTCGATTGAGAATTGATTGAACAAAACAATGGTTGAAAATCATGAGAGCGAAAGTTCACTTGGGATCGTTTCATAATACATCGATGATTTATTGTCGAGAATATACCTCGATCAGAATCATTCGAGAAGTATATTCAACTTTATTCATTCGATCAAGTATACTCCGAGCTCCATTTCGAGCATGAAGTTTTCGTTAAGCCTAGTAATTCGAGAAACACATTCAACATTGATCGTTTGATCCCCGATCAATGTTCGTCGAAGCTTTAAATTTCCGATCGATACTTCATATTATCAATTGACATTCGTGCCAAAACTCATCGACCAGAGCTTTTGAATGAGTACCTTGAGGACGGCACCACTAGTCGGCTGCCAGTCGAGGTCCAGGTCGACTCGGGGGAAGAAGAGTTTCCCCTTGGTGACTTCCCCCTCCTCATCCTCACTCAGTCGACCTCCTTTCCGCTGTGCGAACATTCTCAAAAAGCTACTAAAAACCTGACAAAAACCGAGTTTCTTGTTTGATCTCGGACTCAGAGGCCTTATCTGAGCTACAAAAAAGCCAAGAGTATCCGATGTGAAGAATTGATCAAAGTTTGATTTGATAACTGAACAACTATAAGTTAGAACTACTCCGAGAACATTACTCAAACGAAGTAGCACCTTCCAGCTCTATTGCAGCCTAACTTCTCCAATTCTCAAATGCCAATTAGTGATCGTGTTTACTTTAGCTTTTCCTGACAAGAAGTGTCAAAGAGTCCGATGTCTCACATGAATCTAACTCAGGGTTTATCTTCCTAGCGATTCGCTACCGGAAGGCTTAGAGCATTTCCATTAAATAAAAGTTAAAAATTGATGTCAGTTTGAAAAACTCCTTTAAAAAACGATTCAGAGTGATAAACGGGATCATCCTCCTAAATAATCGACAAGCTCACGATGGAGAGGGCGTGGTCGGTGAAGGGGGCGCGGACTCCGAAGGCCTCTCTCCTCTCTGCGTCGACCGCCGAAGCAGTGGAAGGTTCTTTTTACCCATTGTCTAGAAGAGCCCTGATTCGAATGTTTCCTGTTTCATACAGCATTCACAACCTTTACTTCTCAGAAATTGATGGCAGCATAGGTAAACTGCAGTTGTTCCGAAAAAAAGAACAAAAAACTACAGCTTTGCGAGCGGTAATGGATGAAGAATGATTAGAACCGAGCGAGCTTACACGTTTAACGGCTTGTATTGCACACTTTTTTCATATTCTTCGCTTCTATTTCACTTTTCGCTTCGATCAATATCACTTATCATTCTAAACCGGCCCCTTGATGAAGAGCGTTCTTTTTTCAATATTCAACATGTTTATATTTGGCATTGAAAAAAATCGAAAGGTTCAGTGCATAAGGACGAGACGAGAAGATTGGGGAATATGACCGAAGGCAGCAAAATATTTGACAACGGCTTTAGAATGAAGTCTTAGACATTTAAGTATGCATCTCTTACAGTATTCTTTTACCGACTTCAATGCGGGAATCCTTCTTTTGTTCCCATAACATATATCACAAACATAACTTTATTCTCCTAGAATAGAAATCTCTCAAAAAAAACATTAACAACGATATTCATCAACGGAAAGAACCGAACTATCATAATTACAATGAATGACAACTGTCTTTCATGTGAAACATGAGTTAGCCAGTCATTTGAGTTATCAGCAGTCAGAACTCATTCTAATCTATTCCAGTCATTCTAATCTATTCCACTCATTCTTTCTCTGGAGTCCTCCTGTCATATCTCCTTCCTCTGACTCCTTTGCCCTTCTCTTTCCATGTTCTTTTGTCTCCCTCTCCTTCATTTGCCATCGCCACCTTAAAAATTTAATTTCAAAAAATAATACTATATATTATCTAACAATCTCCCTCCCCTGAGATGCGACACAGACCTATCCTGATATAAGCAGAAGTGGGAATCGTTAAAATTAAAAAAATACTTATCTGGCGAAAGATAAGTAACAGTGTTTTATTATTGCTTAGTCTTGTTCAAAAGAAATTGACCCATTTGATAAGTAGCAACTTTAAAAAAAACACCGTAATTCATTGCCATTTCAAGGTATTCGTGGTGAGACTAATGAAGGTATGAAATTGGCGGCCAGTTTATCTTTCATCAGAAAAGTAATTTTTGAATTTTAACTCTCCATCAAATTCGTGCTAGAGCACTAACAACATTTTTCAACCCCTTTGGTTTGGATGGATCTGTCCGCGGTGGGAGTGGAACTCGGTACTCTTCGAAAAATAGTCGAACACGATAACATTATGCCACACTCGGAAAAAAATGATCAAAAAATGAAAAAAATATAATAAATTTTACATATTATCATTTTTCGAATACAACTTTACATATTAATCTAGAGAAGACAATAAGAAGAGAAAAAACCCACAACATAAAATTTACATTCTTTCTAATTTTTTATATAGCGTAAAAAATACGTTTGTTTGAAGTACTCGCTTCGCAGTTTTTCTGCTCTGATTTAACATGTATTTCTTCCTCATGAAACAAACTAATTCTCTAGTTTTTTTTCAACGTTTTATGGGACATTCTAAGACCTTGAGAACATACAGAAACATTGAAGAGAAAACAGTTAAATTCCCGGTATATTCTTGAATCTTGATTAAAAAACAGAAACCTTTACAGTATACTCTTGACTCATCTCTTGTAAAGGCCCGCTCATTCCAGAGATTGAAGCCGCTGTTTGCGTAGCAGCCTGGAACGCCAATAAAATTTCAAAGAAAAAAATCCATCTTGAATATGAAATGTAGAAAGCCCACTTGTGAAATGAATTCGATTGACTATTATACCTTTTTTTCCGGGAAATTTTCATTTTATAAAAAGTTGGATAAGAACAGTTATGGCTAGAGTCCGGGCGTGGCATAATGGTGGTGTGTCCGACTATTGTGCGAAGCGTCCCAAGTTCGAATCACACCCCGGACAGGTCCACCCAAACCAAGGGGGTTGAGAACTGTTGGTAGTGCTCTGGCACGAATCTGACTCTCCCCACTGCTGCTACCTACACACACTAGCAGTGATCTAGCGGGCAGCCACTTATTCTACCAGTATAGGTCTGTCCCGCATCCCAGGAGAGCGCGTACCCTGCCACGAGGCAAAAACAAGTGCGAGGAAGATTATTATTAGTTATGGCTTGAGCTTAAATAGTAACCAGAACAGCTACGTCGGTGAATACATGTTCGCGCAGAAATTCATCTACATTTTCTTCTCCTCCTGTTATGTTTCACATTTCCTCTACTTTCTCTCCATCAGGACTGAGCTTTTTTGATTGTCGTTTTTTTGTGATTTTTCTAACTACTCTTGAAAAAAAATTTGCCTAAAAAATCGACACAAAAAATCCTTTTTAATTTTCTGACTATTTCCTAGCCCTGATCATAAAAAAAATTTTTATAAAAAAATTATAATTATAAAAAAGTTTGACGTCCGATAACTAACGGATTATAAAAAAAAAGTTTGACGTCCGATAACTTTTCAAAGTTGCTTTTCTTGAATCAGAACTTACAACTCATCGGCCTAGATGAATAAGAATTTTCGAATAAGAAAGTAGTGATAAGTTCATAATAGAAAAGGCTATGAACTTCAAAAATAGGAGCGTAGACTGACCTTCTTTCTTGAGTCAGTTCTACCTTCCATTCTCTTCTCTTCTGCTTCGACTTCTCTCTTTTTTCCCGTTTTCATGAATTTTATCAGGTCCGTCAGCACTGGCCGAAGACGTTCATTCTGTCTGCAAACAATTGAATAACAATAACGATAATGATAACAATAATAACAAAAATAAACATTTCCGAAGACATAATAATAACAACAATAATAATAAACATTCCCGAAGACAACCGTTTTTCCATTCGTTCGCTCTACGAACAGCTATAAACTATTGTAAACTGCATGAGAATGTTGTAAACTCCCCTAATATATAATATACTTTTAAACCAAGGTTGGATAAACTTCTTCTTTTAGATCTGCTTGGTATACAATTACCTGATCTTTGAAACAGAAAAACGAGTTCTTTATTTGTTTTCATTCTTCTCCTTGTTCTTTCTTTCATTTTCATGTGTTGTCACATTTTAAATAATTTATGAATAAATAAATAAAGTATAACAACTAATCCGAATTCGAGAAAAATAACTTATGAAACTGAGTTCAAAAAGTAAAAAAAAAGTTCCAAGGCTGTGTAACTTCTTAGCAATCGCATTATTTTCGCTATCGAATTGCGTGAGATAGCTATAGAAAGAACCAAAACTCAAGAATAGAAAGAAATACCAAAGAAAACCCACTATAACTCGGCCTTTGATTTTTCTACTGAGTCCCACGGGAGGCTCATCTTTCTCGAAGGAAGACCCATTCAGAATACTGAGATGCCCTTTAGCTAGTGTAACTTAATACAAGCTATCCCTCCTCTCGTAGACACCTTATAAAGTCTTGACAGATCTTCGTGTCGGTGTCAGAAGATGAAACCGCCACTCTCCAATTCGGATGCAAAATTTTCTGGAGTCGAATCATATTAGCAGCCTCCGGAATCCTGTAGCAATAAAATAAAACCTCCACTCTAACCCGGTTGAAATTTCTCCTCAAAAAAGTTCCGTAAAACCCGAATATGGATAAATGCTCTGACGGTTGTGGTTTTCATGGAGTACGATTGTATATTAGCAACTTGTTTTTGGAAGTACCATCGTGAATTGCTCGTTCGGGTGAGAGAAAAACAAGGTGTTTATACATGTATAACCCTGGAAACTTTATCCACTACCCGAAAAAGCCACGTGGTGGTACGTGAACTATGTTCGTATGCGTTCTCAATTTTTATTGTACGTCCTCGGTCTCTCTCCAATGCCCGTTTCCTCATCATCGTTCGCAATGGCTGCAGTGGTAGACTTCCCATCCGCTCTCTGCTATTTTCCTTCCGTCTAGTCGACAAGATGCGATCCGGCTTCTACCAGGAATCGTGCACCTTGAAGCTGTAACGCCCTAGCCCTCCCCCCTTTCGTTGCTACTATCAACCCTTCAAACTAAGATGTTTCCCCTCAATTCCAAGATCCCCGTATACCTGACCACGCATTATTTTAACGCGTAATAAATTCATTTATTCATTCATTCATTAGTCTTTCCTTCTTAGGCGGGTGGTAATAAACAACAGGCTCTCTTTTCCTACCCGCAGATATATATACATATATGTATTTCAAGATCTCTTATCATGAGAGAACGACAGGCCTCGAGATAGGAGAATAGAGCGTGTGATCAAAGGTTGAATAGTCATGTCAGACCTTCTGTCGGCGGGCCTGTGTCTTTTCAGATCATAAGGAGGGAGGGACCCCAATGTGAAAAAGTTTTTTCCGTCTTCGGCGAGCGTCTGTACCTGTTTCTTCAGTACTAAAAAAACCCCTGCGTGTGATGTTAAGAGAAGATGCAGAGGACAGAGCATTTTTATCACTAGCCTTTTGTGAAAGCGCACAGATTTGTGTATAAATTTCATACGCAATGTGAGTTAGAGAAACACATTGATAAACAATGTGGAGACTAAGATTTCTGAATCCGACAAAGTCTCACAGACCAGTTTTTCCATACTTTAACTTGATCATTTTTCATTTTAGGCATGTACAAAAGACCCTCTACCGTGTAACCTTTATCTGAGCTTCAAACTCACATTATATCTTTCTACTGCCATCCCATGACATTTCAAGACATGACATTTTTTTATTTTGATAAATTTCCCTAACATCAATGACACTCACAGTCTTGATTCGAATGCCAGTCAAGAGAGTGAAATTGACCTTCCTTGACCTCCAAAATGGTTGAGAAGAGGTTGAATGTTACCATTGAGAGCGAGATAAAAGCAGAAAGTGGGAAAGTGTCGCGTAGAGAAAAGACTCTCAAACTTTCCACTCTCCAAGACTGCATCGAACACTTTCCGAGACAACTACAATCATCCTTCATAATAACTCTGGAGTTTATGCAAATTTGTGAATTTACTTCATTATTCTTCGTTAAAAATGAAATTATTGACGAATAACATTATTTCCTGTTTACTCGTCATCAGGGGTTTTTTAGTGTGCAAGAAAAAAGTAGACGCCCGCTAAAGGCAGATAAAAATTTCCACACAAGGGCCCCCTTATGATAAAAAAAGCCCTCGAAAATTTTTTAGTTTTTAAAATAGGTCCCCCTTTTTGATTTGGAAAAACAGAGGCCCGCCGACAGAAGGTCTGACATGACTATTTAACCCCTACTCGTCATGACTTCCAATCAAACAAACATTCATAATTTACAACTTTTGAACGTTAAATTTTTGAGAACCCTCATTCGCTGTGAATCTTCGAACTTTTTTCCAGAAAAAATCATTCTTTTTTGAAAATTTACCTCGACGAAGGCGGGATCATCGGGTTCAAAAAACCAGCAAGCCCAGTCCAAGACGAATTCGTGCTCGTCACGATCCAAAGCATTCTGGAAAAACTGTAATACATCTGGAAAACCAATGAAAAATCTCCAGACTCTCTTTATATGAACCCGGAGCATTGGTTTTTTCAAGGTCAAACAAGCGGTCCTTTTACATAAAAAAATTTAAAAACTTAAAAGTGAATGATTCGTGCTCAGAATGAAATAAAGCTCTATTTTACTCATGAAAGAGCAGGATGTTTCTCAAGAACCGCCAAATAAGCGGGTAGATACTTATCTTGAGGAAACGACAGAGTCTGTAGATTCTCCACAGTCAGTCGGACTGACTGTGGAGAGAGAACTAATGCATGCGATGAAAAAAAGAGAACGCAAACGAACGTAAAACTAACTCGCGCTTTTCGCATAGCGCATGAACTTGCGCTATGCGCATAGATTTAACAAGCAGTGCGAGTTAAAGAAACACTTTCGAAGAACTGAAAAGTGAAAGATTTTTTCCAACATCAAACCCCTAAATGAACCTGGAGATGAGCTCCCGAGAATAGCGGAGGTTCTGTCACGGGCCGATTAGGTTTCGCGTAGTAGACTCTGTTCATTCTGTCATGCTCTTCTGGCGTGGCGGTTCTCAGAGTGCCATCTACTTCTCGAACGACTACAACCCGGTCCTTCAACGATAAGGATCTATACAGTAAAATAGAATTGAAATCTTAATGTAAAAAAGTGAATAAATTAGAGTATACAAAATTTACTTGATTCTGCACTTCCATAACATTAAATTTTATGATTTACTTTAAGGTTTTGTTAGATGAACGGCTTGAGCTCTGAGGTATCCAAATTTTTTTTCTCTATAACTTCCACTTATAATAATAATAATCATCCTCGCACTTGTTTTTGCCTCGTGGCTGGGTACGCGCTCCCCTGGGATGCAGGACAGGCCTATACTGGAAGAATAAGTGGCTGCCCGCTAGACCACTGCTAGTGTGTGTAGCAGAAGTGGGGAGAATCAGATTCGTGCCAGAGCACTACCAACATTTCTTAACCCCCTTGGTTCGGGTGGATCTGTCTGGAGTGGGAGTCGAACTCAAGACTCTTCGCACAATATTCAAGCACACTACCATTAAGCCACGCCCGTGTTATAATTCATATTATTTAAAAAATATTATAACTTTTACTTATAATAGTTATCTATTAAACATTTTTAATACTACTTTGGTATTTAAGAAATTTGTCAGTAGAAGAGCGGACCTGGTCAGTAGCATCGAATGTGATATCAGTGAAGACGAATTTGGATTGATCGAATCCAGCGATTTCTTCATCTTTCGATAAGACTCGGACTGAATTTGGCCGAGGTTCCTTCAGAGGAACCAGGGAGAGGAAATTGCGGGCTTCTTCTCTCATTCTCTCCATTGTCTGCAGAGAAAGGTGTAATTCATTATAAACTTTGCAAAAAGGACAGGTTTCGAGTTTAGACGGTATAATTCCTCCAGACCAAAAAAATGATTTCAATCAAATCCGCTAACTCTTCTCAACAGGGCGAAAGGTTGTTTCTCAACTCCCCCAAAAGAAACATGTAGATCAAAAACAAGAAAAAAAAATTTCTTCAAGGATTGGGAGAGGAGATATCGAAGTTAAACCGACAGCGTGCGATGAAAACAGAGAGTTCTCATCACTATTTTTCCTTTAAGCATAAACTTTAACTAGAATTAATTTTAACAGCGGAACGTGTGACAGCCAGGTTTTTTTTACAGAGGTTTTTTTTTACTGTTGGTCCGAAAATCCAACAGATTTTTTTTTATACAGATACTTGCCTTACATCTGGGAATTTTTTTCAAATTTCAATTTTATGAGATAAAAAGCTTTTTAAAAAGTTCACATAAGGGTCCCTTCTTATGAGTTAAAAGACAGACGCCCGCTAAATGTCTAAAACGGACTCCCGCCGACAGGCGACCGGACTTGACTAAATAACCCCTGGTTTTTATTGTGCAAGAAAAACGTAGACACCCGCCGAGAGCGGAAAAAATTGTTCACAGGGGGTTTCGTAGAAAAGTCATCTTCTACAAATTTTCAAACAGAGACTCGCAGTTGGAGAAAAAAAGTTTTGCAAAATTAACCTGACTATTCGTTGTTGCAGGTTCGTTTCTCGGGTTCCCCTTATGTTTCAAAAAAAAAAAAACAACCGCGAAAAAATTTTTTTTTCTCACATAAGGGTCCCCTCTTGTGATTTGAAAAAAAAAAACAGAGACCCGCCGATCATTCAACATGATCATTCAACTCCTTGGTGGCAGCAATGTTTTGAAGAACAATGAAAATGTGAAACCAAGATTTCAAAAAAATCTTTTAAAAATTTTTTTCGATTGTCTTGTGTTCATTTATAGAGACCCGTATGTATCAATTTGAATTAGCCTCACCAATGAAAAGAGAAAAATCAATTAATTGTTTAAAACATTCACCACTCATTAAAAGCACATGAACACCACGGAGTTGAACTGCGAAATTCAGTAATAAGACAATCCTGAGAATAAAAAAAAGGCTGAACCTTCTCAAACCGGTCTTCAGTCATGAGAGCATAATGTGAACGAGCTTGGACGGAGGTTCTCCGAGTTTTGAACACCTTCAATGAACACTCAAGTTAATATGACGGCTGCTTATAAAAGTTGACTTATTCGACGAAAACGTTATTCTGACCGGCAAAAAGTCTGAGACACAATCGGAAGTAAAAATAAGAAGATTTTAGTCTAAAAAAAATTCAAACTAGTTATAAGACGAATTTCGCATAGATTTCCAACACAAGCGGATGATTAAACTTGCCGTTCAGTGAATACTCTCATTTGCTTTGGTTGATGATACCACATTAAACAAAAGTTTTACGCATTTTTTAACGCATACAATGAAATAAATGTTACCATAGGTAAAATATGTCTCGATTATTCAATAGGTCGATCGCTAAAGCAGGTTGAAAGTTTCACTTGCAAATTCAAGAAACCGGTTGAGGCTGAGTTATGGCTAATGAAACATTCTTCTTATGCATTGAAATGAAGTTTTTTATTTTCAATTTTAGCTGAGAAAACTCTGATATGTACAATCGTTTCTAGTGAGGGAAATTATCGGTCGATCGGTAGTCCTAGAAATTTCTTTTGCCAGTTGGCAGTTTACCTAGGAATGTTACCGAACCATTATAGTTCACCAAAGGTTCATCGTAAATCTCAAATATTCAGAAGAACGACCGCTCTTCCAGTGAGGAATAATGAGAAGCGAGTTGAAGGCAATAGCAGTGAAGGGAATTTTAGTCATTAGGGTAGACTCCATCGCTCAAAGAATGGCCGTTTTGCGAAATTATAAACAGTGCTGGTGATTTATGTACCCAATCTTTCCATTAAAACCAACCTTATTTTCGAAATTCTAAACAGTGCTGGTGATTTATGTACCCAATCTTTCCATTAAAACCAACCTTATTTTCGAAATTCTAAACAGTGCTGGTGATTTATGTACCCAATCTTTCCATTAAAACCAACCTTATTTTCGAAATTCTAAACAGTGCTGGTGATTTATGTACCCAATCTTTCCATTAAAACCAACCTTATTTTCGAAATTCTAAACAGTGCTGGTGATTTATGTACCCAATCTTTCCATTAAAACCAACCTTATTTTCGAAATTCTAAACAGTGCTGGTGATTTATGTACCCAATCTTTCCATTAAAACCAACCTTATTTTCGAGATTCTAAACAGTGCTGGTGATTTATGTACCCAATCTTTCCATTAAAACCAACCTTATTTTCGAAATTCTAAACAGTGCTGGTGATTTATGTACCCAATCTTTCCATTGAAACCAACCTTGTTTTCGAAATTCTAAACAGTGCTGGTGATTTATGTACCCAATCTTTCCATTAAAACCAACCTTATTTTCGAAATTCTAAACAGTGCTGGTGATTTATGTACCCAATCTTTCCATTAAAACCAACCTTATTTTCCAACTCCATCCCGGTAAGTTTGGAGAGTAAGCTTTGCACCTTCTTATCGGTGAACAGTCGTTCAACATCTACTTTGGAAGATGAAGAAGACACCAATGTTTTGTCCGCATCTGCTCTTAAACAAAATTTATTTTCGAGAAATGTAAAGGAAGGTTTAACTACAGTTCTGTTACGATTCGTACGTTACGTAACTTAAGAATTCAAACGTCTTATTTGCTACCCATACAAAAAAACATTTTTGAACTGAAACATTGATTCCCTTTTTTCTTCACTTGAAGAAAATTGAGACCATTGCGAGAGAGGGCTCTTACCCATTTTATGGTCATAATAGACGAGAAACACTACGGTTTTGAAATTTTTCTTCATAGGTGAACATTTAGAGCATCAGAGACTCCGGTTCTTTAAAAAAACTTTTGGTGAAAATTGTAAAAAAAATTAACATCAAAAAATTATTTTTACATTTAAAAATTATTTTTACATTTAAAAATTCTTTTTACATTAAAAAAAACGCTTAGGCATAGTAAAAGGTTACGCTAACGAGGTCGTACGGATTACACTAACGAGAATGTATCAAAAAAATTAACGTAAAAAAGCATCGTGCAAATGTCTGCAAGACAAGACGCAGGGTATGCCCATAGATAATTTCTGTTCAGATAATTTCTATTCTATAGTAATTTCTATTCCTATCAGCTAATCTGAATCAGTGTGAGGAAAAGAAGATTTTTGGGTATGACAATGGAAAACTTCGATTGATTTGCATTTTTTCCCCGAAATAAAACATCGTCACACCAAATCTAAAAAGAAAAGGTACTTTTTCGGTTCACCGGGTTTTCGCGTCGCAGCCCCCTTCGCGCCTCGTTAGCTAAGCCGTACGGCCTCGTTAGCTTAGCCGTACGGCCTCGTTAGCTAAGCCGTACGGCCTCGTTATCGTAAACTTTTACTAAGCCTAAGCGTTTTTTAATGTAAAAATAACTTTTTGATGTAAAAATAAAACGCGAAGGGAATCGCGACGCGACGCGAAAACCCGATGAACCGAAAAAGTGCCAAAGAAAATATATAAATAATTGAAATTATTATTGGTAATTGACCTGTGTCGATTTATCCAATTAGAGGACGGCTGCGATCTGCTCCCGCCTATTGACCCAGAACAACTAGGCAAAAGCAAAACGAAGCTTCTGCAGCGAAACGCTAACATTTTTAGGCAATTAACAAAGTAAGGCATGCATGAGGCCGTTTTGAGTGAGGCCGTTTTTTGTTTGTACCAACAAGCAACACACTCATAACACACTTTTACTTTTGTTGTTTGCGTCGCGGTCGCGTCGCGGCCGTTGGACTCGTTAGCTAAGCCGTTCGGCCTCGTTAGCTAAGCCGTTTGGCCTCGTTAGCTAAGCCGTTCGGTCTCGTTAGCTAAGCCGTTCGGCCTCGTTAGCGTATACTTTTCCTAAGCCTAAGCGTTTTTTCATGTAAAAATATATGTCATTTATACTGAAAGTGTAGTCCGTAGTGTTAAAAAGTAAAAGTGTGTTATGAGTGTGTTGCTTGTTGGTATAAACAAAAAACGGCCTCACTCAAACGGCCTCATGCATGCCTTACTTTGTTAATTGCCCATTTTTACGCAACGATCCGGGGTTTAACAAATCGCACTCAGTGGCGCAGAGGCCTTTAGCAAATCGCACTCAGTGGCGCAATGGCGCAGAGGCTCACTAAAACACGGCCTCAACTCTGGCCTTTTACAAATCGCACTCAGAGGCTCACTAAAACACGGCCACAACTCTGGAAATTTTGGGGAAAGGAAAGGGGGAGGGGGTTTACCTAAGCAGGGAAGGGAGGGGGGCCCTAAAGGGGGAAGGGGGGCCCTAAGGAGAAAGGGGGGAAGGGAGTTTTAATGAATAAAATCTCTTTCTGAGAAAAAATCTTTGGACGGCTGAAGTAGATTAAAGCCAAATTTTTACAAAGAAAGTAAGAGAACAAGTAAGAAAAAAGAAAGAGAAAAATAAAAAAAGAGAAAGAAAAAAGAATACTAATTAATTGAGCTAGGCCGTTTTTAAGTTGAGGCCGTGTTTTAGTGAGTGTCTTGAGTGCGATTTGTTAAAGGCCAGAGTTGAGGCCGTGTTTTAGTGCGATTTGTTAAAGGCCGAAAACTTGTAAACTTTTGCAGTAGGTCCTGTGTGACTGCCTCGACTGGCTCTGCTCCCCTAAAACACGGCCTCAACTTAGAAACGGCCTGGCTCAGTTAGGTTCATAACTTCTGTCTTTACCAAATAAGAGGCACCATAGTGTAGGAGTGAGTGTGGTCGACTGTGAGTAGCTTGGTGAGAGTTCGGATACGCTCTGATGAGCAATTTTCTATTTTCACATCAGAAAATTATTTTTACATAAAAAAAACGCTCAGGCTTAGAAAAAAGTTGGCTTTAATTTACTTTAGCCGTCCAAAGATTTTTTTCTCAGAAAGAGGTTTTATTCATAAAAACTCCCTTTCCCCCTTTCTCCTTAGGGCCCCCTTCCCCCTCCCCCCCTTCGCTTAGGTAGGTCCCCTTTCCCTGCATAGGTGAACTCTCCTCCGCCTCCCCCTTTCCTTTCCCCAAAATTTATGAAGATAATTTAAAAAGAGAGAAAAAGAAAAGAAAGAGAAAAAAAAAGAATACTAATTAATTGAGCCAGGCCGAGGTCGTGTTTTGAGGGAGCAGAGACAGACGAGGCAGTCACGCAGGGCGTACCGTAAAATTTCACAAGTCAAGAGATATCGAGTGAACTTAACGAGAGCGAACGGAGTACGTGGGAGCAGTGAACGGAAAGACAGCTGCTAATTTACGGGCCTAATTTTTCCGTGGTCTACGTTTGTCCCCTAGCAATAAGTCGAACCTTAGTGTACATATGCATTTGGTAAGTAAAGCTTTTCGAATAGAAAAACTTTTGTCTGGAGCCTGTCGTCGATATCAAGAATCTTGATTACTCAGATTCTCTGATTTTCACGAAAAATGTTTTGATCAATTTTATATATATTATATATTTTATTCGCCTATAAAATTATCGTAAACTTTCAAATCGAATCTAAAACCCTTTAGAATGGCAGATCGAGAACTATATGTTATTTAGTAGTGAAACGATATAGTACACGCCGAATTCGCAGAAGAAGCATAATTAGCCGCAGATAATACTTCTAGTTTTCGCGCTCTCTGAGCCGGGGCGAAAAGAAATTCTGATTAGCGTAAAAACAGTGAATTTTTGTAATTATTTTCTGAGTTAATAAGTATGATGAAGTGATTGTTTTCGAGTATGGCTGCGTGAGTCTTATCTAAATATTCATCTACAAAAACCATGAGGTCCCAAATCTGTATTAGCTTCTCATGAAAAATTATTCGCTTCAGCACTTTCTTCCATTTTCTCTTCGAAAACTTTTTGTTGTAACAACTATAATTTTTTTGTAACAACTATAAATTGACATAGTTTTTTACAAGAAGATGATGGTTAAAAACTCATTAAAAGGATGGGCAATTCCCGAGCTGCTGTGTTATGGAAAAAAGGGATTAAAATTAGCATGTGTTACCCAAGTTAAACGAGTTTTTTTCTCGAAGAGAAGCATCAAGTCCTTCCGAAAAACAGTCTGCTGAAACTAGAAAAGTCAACACACAAAAAAAACTCAGCTGGAGATTTAAAATCAAAGGAGAGAAAAACAAGAATCTCGATTCTCTGAAAACGCAGATTGCTAAGAAAGTTTTTGTGGTTCGGTTACGTCCGCTATAATTTTTTTCTCAATCACATATTAATGTTTTCGAAAAAAAATTGTCTAGCTGAACTTACACTTTTTGTAAACATCTGTGTGTGGGGATGATGCCTCTAGTAACCACCGTTCCATACTTTGGCCGCACCCTGTATTTTTCAACCGACATTTTCAACTACAGATCTTGCTGCCCATTTGCTTATTCACTTCTGCTCAACCTCTCCATTTGAATCATCGTGTCAAACACCGAGGAAAGCTTGAAAACCCAAAAATGCCTGAAGCTAATCGACATCTCTGATTTTTCTTACAACTCTAGACTTCGACTCATTTTCGATTTTTCCCCTAGGAATGCGAAAGTTCACGGGTTCACATCACACAATTTTTGCACAAGTTTCTACGAACAATCCGCTCCTCTTCTCGGTATAAAAATCCGTTGCTTGAGATCAACGAGGAGTAGGGAATACTCTTATTCACAGTTTATTGCTTTCATTGAAATTTAAATGATGAAGAATTGAAGAAGATGGAGAAAAAAAATTAACAATAAAATTAACTGTTTTTTGAAAGTTGCAAAGTTTAGTTGTACGAGGTATGTATGTATCTAAAAACAGAAATATTAAATAACAAAAAAAAAGAGAAGTTTCGGCATTGGATTTTCAGAAAAGTATGTTTAACTCGACTCTTATCAAAATTTTATAATTTTTCTGGTTATAACTTTTTGTTTCCAACTACAGTCCTCATTGGACAGTTCTAAACGATCTTTTATTCTGTTCGAGAATGTTAATAATTGTTTAAATTTTTGAAAACATTTGAGCCTTCTCGGAGGAGTCTCCCAACAAAGAATTTTCTTTAGTAATGCTCACAATACTGATTTGTTTTTGTGCTTTTCAATGCGTTTTTATTATTTTTCCATTTAGCAATTAATTAACATCAATACAAAAGAATAATACAAATAAGCACGGACTAGCGTACATGATTCTTGAGTAAAAAATAATAATAAGATTCTAGATAATTTCGATTACAAGTGCTGCTTAATTTTTACTGTATAAAAAAGTGAACAATGAGAATTTGAAAAATAAACATACCTTACGAAAACAATAGTTGCATTAACATCTAAATGCTTATTTCCTCGCTTTTCAATCTTCAACACTAGGATTTGGCAGCAGGATTTCTAAGGGCAGCTTCTTTAAAGTATCAGCGAACTGTGAGGCGTTCTTGATTGAGATGAATTCATCAGTAAGAGAGTTCCAGGTTAATATACATCTTGAAACGAAGGTAGACATTCTAATTGGATAAACAAAGTCGAATTCGAAGATGTGATAATGTGTTTGAGTTTTATTGTAAATAGAAGGGGAGAGAAGAAAAGATACAGAAAAGAAAAATCGAGAGAACATAAATTGTGTAGACCATTTTCTCTCTCTTTAAAAAAAAAAAATATTACTGTAAATTTGTTCTGCTCCTGAGAAGAGCGATGCTGTTCGACGAGGTAACCTTCAGAGCGATGCTGTTCGACGAGGTAACCTTCAGAGCGATGCTGTTCGACGAGGTAACCTTCAGACAAAATTTTTGTTGAACGGCTCAAGTAGACAGAGAACCTTCTTTTAAAGTTTTTTCGGTTCTTTGAAGATTGATCAGCAACAATTTCACCGTTTAGCGAACAATTTTCGCGGCTCGAAGAGAAGAGATGCCCGTACTATCATTTTTTTCGAGCTCGCACCGTTCAGCCATTTGAAATGCTAATAGAATGAGATGACTGAGAAAAAAACATGAAAGTGAGAACTTCAAATACCTTTACTAACGAAAGTTTTAGAAAACTTCGGAAATAATACTTTACTTTTTTTTAAACCGAGATTATTTTCTTGCGCACTCAATATTAAGCGCCATCATTCGAAGCCATTGTTCTCTGTTTCGGGCTTTTCTCAAAAACTCTGCTCCAACGCATTGCATGATTTCGTCTCTCCATCTTCGTCCTGGATTCCCCCTTTTTCGCTTGCGCCTTCTGGGCTGCCATTCTGACACAGCCTTGGCCCATCCGTGCGCACCAGTGCCATTTCCTCTTCACACATTCCTGGATCACACACTTAACCCGTGTTCGGTCTCGCACCCAGTCGTTTGACCGATGGTTTGAGACGTAAGCCATATCTGGCAAATGCATCGTTCCACTTCTGAGTACGTGATTAATGTCTGGAATAAGTTACATTGATCTTTGGTTTCTATGAGCTCTTCTAGCATTTTTAGAAATGAACTTATTAAGCTTGATAGTGAGACCATTGTTATGAACTCTAGAATACATTTTTAATTCAAGTGCTTTGTTTCTTCAAATGTTTTGTTTTATCTGTTTTTTTCCATTTTTCTTGTTTTATATTTTATATTTTATCGACATTTTGCAATGCAAAGTTATGGTGAGAGACATTGTAAATAATATTCAAGTGTGGCGACAAGTAAGGCAAATATCTAAAGTAAGGCAAATATCTAAAAGTAAGGCAAATATCTAAAGTAAGGCAAATATCTAAAGTAAGGTAAATATCTAAAGTAAGGCAAATATCTAAAGTAAGGCAAATGTCTAAAAGTAAGGCAAGTATCTAAAGGTATGGCAAATATCTAAATGCTACTAGTTATTCTCCAGGTCACATATCACATTCTCGTTACGGAGACGATTTATAAACTGCTCTACTGTTCTTGAATTCAGTATTTCACTCGGGATTACGTAAAACATTCTTGAAACACGTAAACCGAAACAATTGAATCTAGACGTCGAAGAAGTACATTCAATAGCAATACCATTCATATTAGTGCGGGTAGAGGAGGTGCTCTTGAAAATGCGTGATTTTTCAATAATAGACTTGTCATTGAAGATCTTCCAACCCATTTTAAGGTCGGCAATCACCCTTCTTTCGGCTAAAGTACTTAGGCCGATTAGATTCAGACGATCTCTGTAACATGGAAGGCTGAGAGGATAATCAGGCTGTGGGAAACATCGATAAAAGAGTATTCTAGAGAAAGATCTCAAAACCTTTTCTAGGAGATCAGAATCCTTCCGGTATATTGGATTCCATAGACAAGAGGCAAATTCTAGATGAGGTAGAACATATGTATTGAAACACTTAACAAGTACTTGGGAATCATTGATGCTTATAGAGCGGAGCATAGCATACATCGCTTTAGTAGCCTTCATTTTACGTGTACAGTGCCCTCCGTTTGCTCTCCAACTTCCTGATACTCAGCCCTTTTGACGTTGAGACGTAAGCCATATCTGGCAAATGCATCGTTCCACTTCTGAGTACGTTCTCCTAATTCAACACGTGTGGGCGCAGCGAGCAGAATGTGATCAACATATGCAAGATTAGTTGGCGCGGGTGTGAGTATCGGCTGCAAGATCGTGTCCATTACCAGGATGAATAGAAGGGGAGAGAGCGCACTTCCTTGGTGTACTCCGACTCTCACTTAGAAAGGTTCTGTAGTGCCGATCGCGGTTCTCACCGTACTTTTTTAGTCCTTATACATTGCCATGACCGATCCGATCAACTCTTCCGGAACGAGGTGATCTCTTAAAGCGTGAGCAATAAGGTCGTGCGTAACTGTCGAAGGCCTTCTCTAAGTCGAGGAAGGTCAAATGAATTATAGACTTTTTCTCGGCGTGCTTTTCGACGATAGCATCAGATGTTCCTCTACCTCTCACAAAGCCACACTGATGTTTTAAGATTTCGACAATATCGCTTTTGCGTGAGTCCAGAATCCTCTCAAATATCTTCATGGTGTGGTTGAGGAGACGGATCGGGCGATAGTTGTTGCAAACTCTGGCCTCACCTTTTCCTTTGAACACAGGGATAGTTGTTGATTCGCACCTTTCCTGTCTTCATTTTGAGGAGCGCCTTTTTCACTTCGTCGATTGTCATGAACGGTAGAGGACCGTGTACTGGGTGAGAGTTAAGAAGAGCTGGTAAGAGCAGAGTAAGGAAGGAAGACCTGGGAAGAGCAGTAAGAGCAAAAAGAATATAATAGTTTATCCTATATTCAAACAGTCAAGTTCAGATGTCACATGCGTCATCCCCGCGGTTTGAAGATGAAGCTCAAGAATTGCCGAGAAAAGCTCTGGTATCAGACTCTTTTCTCGTGGCGTCTCTCGAAAGACTAACAGTCAGCACCAAGCACGACATCGAGAGAAAGATTGATGCTTCGGGAGTTCGCATCGAGACTTTTAAGGACGTTGTGGAACAAAGACTAGTGCCACTCGATGACATTTCTTTCCTCTCGTCAAAGCTTAACAGAACGGACGTCAAAGTGGAGCAGATCCTGATTCTATTGCAGTCCCTCGAAACAGTCATGTTGGGGAGTAGGCGGTCGACTACTGAGGCGTCTCGTGCTCGTTTCAAGGAAGAGAAGCCGAGATCATCGAGCGATCACGACCACAGAAAAAGATTTCATCGTCTCCGGTTACGTGTTCAAATGAAAGAGACATCAGCTGCATTTTTGTAACATTTCCGGACACAAGGCGGTCGTGTGTAGCGCTATACCGAAATGGAAGATCGTGTTTCCTTGCTCACAATCAAAGAAAGATTTGTGAGATGCTTGCATCCTAATACCAAAGATCACGTCTGTAGCCCAACCAAGTGTCCTTACATCCTAATACCAAAGATCACGTCTGTAGCCCAACCAAGTGTCCTTACATCCTAATACCAAAGATCACGTCTGTAGCCTAACCAAGTGTCCTTACTGTGCAGCAAATGGCCGAGATGCACATAACGGTGAAACCTGCAATCAGTATCCGTTATAATTAGAAAGTGAGTTATATATCAGATTCATTTTATTCTCGGGCCTCAATGTAATCACAAATAATTACCTCATAACATAAATTTGCTGTCATTTATAGTGTTTTAGTAGTGCATAATTTAAGTCGACGTTTTATTAGATATACACTAAATCCTATTCGAATTCAATATTGAAATTTTATAACGCAAAGTATTTTGAAACATCACGTGTGAAATGCATTAAAGTCGGAGCGATGATAGAGGGTATCTCGTGCAAAGGGGCGAAAAAGAAATTCAGGGATTCACAGGTGTTTTCCGGTAGAAGTCACTTTGGAGGAATTTGACTGAGGAACTCAAGAATGGAAAGAATAATTGCATACCAGCCGCTCAGAATGAATTATGAGAAGAGTTGTTACATGACGGCCGCTCAGGAGAACGAGAAAGAGAAATTGTTTTTTTGGAACTTTCGATGACAAAATTTAAGGATTTACCCAGATCAATCCACATATCGTCTTTCTTCTTGTTGACATTTTCGTTAATTTTTTGTTCACTTTTTAGGCATGTTAATGATTACTAGACACATTAGGTTGACAACCATTCGCCTAGAGTTGTCTAGATTACATTTAACCGTGTTACATTTAACCATGCGTGATCAATCAAATGTGATCTAACACATTTTGTTAGAACTGTCTAGCCCGCCCTTGCCGAAGCCCCACATTCAAGCTTCAGGTCGCAAAACTAAGTCGATCGAGTCAGAAGAGCGTCGACGAGTATTTAAAGGTCCCATTCAATAGCCTCCAAGTTTTTCCTATTTCTCAATTTTTTTAGTCCACAACTAGGACTAGACACAACAAAGAGAATACAGAGAAGTCAGAGACAAAAATAAGATACAACTCAAAGAGAATACAGAGAAGTCAGAGACAAAAATAAGATACAACTCAAAGAGAATACAGAGAAGTCAGAGACAAAAATAAGATACAACTCAAAGAGAATACAGAGAAGTCAGAGACAAAAATAAGATACAACTCAAAGAGAATACAGAGAAGTCAGAGACAAAAATAAGATACAACTCAAAGAGAATACAGAGAAGTCAGAGACAAAAATAAGATACAACTCAAAGAGAATACAGAGAAGTCAGAGACAAAAATAAGATACAACTCAAAGAGAATACAGAGAAGTCAGAGACAAAAATCTCAGACGAAGACGAAGGATTCTTTTTTCGTGTTTTCCTGTATCTCGGTCACTGCTAGTGTTTTAGCAGCCATGAAGAGTCAGATTTGTGTAAATGCATCAAAAACCTTTCTAAACCCTCTTAGTTTGAATGGATCTGTCCGGCTGAATTTGGAACTCTCGCTTGATTTTCGTGAGGTGGTATCAACTGATCATAGCTCAGTTTAAATGCAAGGTGCATCAAGTCGGTTCCAGCTGGAGTTGGACATTTAACGGTTTCCAATCATCTTCCGATCCTCTGGGTATAATATTGAGTTGTACTTACGAATGATGGTTGGATACAAGACGATTAATGATGGTTGGATACAAGACGATTAATGATGGTTGGATACAAGACGATTAATGATGGTTGGATACAAGACGATTAATGATGGTTGGATACAAGACGATTAATGATGGTTGGATACAAGACGATTAATGATGGTTGGATACAAGACGATTAATGATGGTTGGATACAAGACGATTAATGATGGTTGGATACAAGACGATTAATGATGGTTGGATACAAGACGATTAATGATGGTTGGATACAAGACGATTAATGATGGTTGGATACAAGACGATTAATGATGGTTGGATACAAGACGATTAATGATGGTTGGATACAAGACGATTAATGATGGTTGGATACAAGACGATTAATGATGGTTGGATACAAGACGATTAATGATGGTTGGATACAAGACGATTAATGATGGTTGGATACAAGACGATTAATGATGGTTGGATACAAGACGATTAATGATGGTTGGATACAAGACGATTAATGATGGTTGGATACAAGACGATTAATGATGGTTGGATACAAGACGATTAATGATGGTTGGATACAAGACGATTAATGATGGTTGGATACAAGACGATTAATGATGGTTGGATACAAGACGATTAATGATGGTTGGATACAAGACGATTAATGATGGTTGGATACAAGACGATTAATGATGGTTGGATACAAGACGATTAATGATGGTTGGATACAAGACGATTAATGATGGTTGGATACAAGACGCTTCGTGATTAAGAGAATCAATGAAAAATTGAATTCAATAGAACTCCAAAATCTCTGTGAATCATTTAACTCCTCAGCTACTTCCAAATTATCAACATTTTTTATTAAACAGTTGAAGATATCAGGTCTCTATTATTTCACTGTGATTTTCTGATTGCGGTTCTTGAGAATTGCGGAGAATATGCCGAGTCCTGCGGCGATTGCGAAGCAGATTCCCATCAGAAGCAGGAAGAGAATGCACAGAACACGATGGGACTGCAAATATTTCTCCCATACTTTTCCTAACTACCTATTTTCCTGGTATTAACCCAGCCAATTCTTAGCTCATTAGCTTTTTTTAAAATTTCTCTTTATCAAATTTTTTTTCAGGTTTTAGAAAGTCAACTCATTTTTTTAAATACTCACCGCTTCTCTTATTCCGTCCACTATCAAATTATTTTCTAAGGTGTGAGCTTCAATAGTCATAGTGTCTATAGTCGTGATGGAACTTCACTTTATCCTTTCAAGGTTTGTTAATTTTCCAAGGTTTTTCAAGGTTTATTCTGCTACAAATCCATACCTTGCTAAGAGCAGAGAAAAACATTCAAAACTGCGAGGTTGACATAACAAACGAGTCACCGGCGACAGATCATTGTATTATTTATATTTCAGTTAGCTAAAAAGGTGAACGTTTTTAATTAATTAAATTGACTCACTCTTTTCCCTCGGTATCGATCTCTGTGACTGCGACTTCTCTTCCTCTTCTTTTTCTAGAGGCATAGTATTTTAGAAGAAACAATCGAGAAAAAAAACGATTAAATAGGGAAGAAGAATCTTGCTTCAAGCGAAAAACCGCGACGTGTGAGCGTGCGCTTGTAGTTTTTGTCACTCGTCCGAGACAGGAAGTATCATGGAAAGACTGATAACAAAGTTTAGTAAGAGGTTTTGGAGATATCATACCTTTTTCTTCTTTTTCTTGTCTCTCTTGTAAGTTGCGGAGGAGGAACTCAGATCAGACCCCTTGCTACCAGCTGCACTGCTTCCAGTGACTTAACACAGAACATTTAAACATTCGGTCATTCATCTATTCATTCGGTATTCCTAATCTAATATGTATATGGTCAACACCCTTCATGTAAAAAACACCTTATTTTCAAATTACAGTAGTGCTCGTCTGAAGTGTTCAACACGTATTAGTAACGTAAGAAAATTAATTTTAGTTTTTTTTGATACGAAGCCGGGCGTGATTCTCCAGTGTTCATGCTTTTCCCTTTCAAAAAGTTTTTAAAAACAAGTTTCCCATTTTCTACCCCTCTACATTCTGATTGACAGCCTTAAGCGCTTTAACGCTTCCAATATAGGACGAGCCACCGGCTAAAAACTGGTGTAAGGTGCGCGTCATAGATTTATAATCACCCACACTTTTCCAATTTTTTTTTCTTCAAAGAAGGTCAGCAGTACAATGCTGTCATTGGACTAATTTTCCGTAAATTGAACACGAATTTTTTTATTGAATTTGTATTTTTAGGTGTCTCATAATTCAAAAATCACTACTTTTCCTCGAAGCACTTTTCTTGTTTTTCGTTCGGTAGCCATGCCCAAAGATTCCATGCGGTCGGAGTCGAAGCAGAGGGAGCGTCTACTCAGCCCTAGATTTCAAAAGAATTTCTGCCAGGAAGATTGCTCCTATATTCGGACGATCGCAAACAGTTTGGTTCACATACATCAAGTCAGCCAAAAAATTACCGCACCGCCAAGCACCCCGGAATGCCCAAAGTTGTTAGCACGGGATCGCCGCAACATTTACAAGCACAACCTGTGTTTGCATAAGCTTTTCTAAAGATGACCTTTGAGTTCAAAGAGAAAAGTTCGAATTTCAGAAAAGTGTCAAATTGAGTGGTTGACAAATCGTTGCTGAGCCAGGCGTTTCTGTTAGAATGTCCACCATTCTGCGCACAATCCACGAGTATGAAAGTCTGGTGTGCGCAAAACGTGTTGCTGCACCTCGATTGACCAATATCCACAATCAGAAGCGGCTCAACTTCTGCAGAAACAACATAAGTCGTGACTGGGAAAAGGTGCATTTGAGTTTATGTTTTGTTTTTGATTCCTGACTTCAAAAACCTGCAGGTCATCTTCTCTGACGAGAAAAATCCAATTTGGATAGCCCGCACTGTTATAAGCACTATGGCGAGATTTGAGGAGAGATCCCCTCTACCTATCGAAGCGCTACTTCGGAGGAGGAACGTGCAGGATTTGGAGTGCATTCTGCGATCATGGGACTATTCAATACTACTCGAAAGAACTCAAATGACTATCGACAAATGCTCGGAACCCATCTTCTTCCATTCACGCAGCGTAATGGTCGTGTATCGTTTTTTCCCCAACAAGATTATGCAGAAATCCACATCATAAACTCGATCGTGAGCTCATTCAGAGTTAACCAGGTCGAATGCGTGCAGTACCTACCTGAACCTTTTGGAAAAGGTGTGGGGGCACTCTTGTTGGTGAAATCTATTCTAATGGAAAAAATGATACAAAAAACGAACTCAAAAACGCAATCCTCACAGACTGGCAGAGTCTGATCCCTGTAACTATCCAAAAACTTGTAGCTTCGAGGCCAGACCGCGTATTCGATGTGATCAAGTCTTCTGGTAACTCTTTGCCTACTAAATGCTATTTTGTTCGATTAGCAACTTGATACTCTGCAGATTTCGAGATAATTCTAAAAGTTTGTACACATGAAAAGCATGAAATCAAGAATTAAAAATTATTCGTGAGCTTTCATGGGTCAAATTTTGTCACGATCGTTAATTTGTGATCTGAAAAATAAAACAATTACGAAAAAAATTATATTACTGATCTTCCTCGCAAAAAATCGGAAAAATAGGGGTGATTCTAAAGTTATGACGCATACTGTATTAGAACAAAATTCAGCGCCAATTCACGCGAACAGTTAAGGCTCGATTTAAGTAGGCTTTGGTTACTCAAAAAGATTTCCGAAACATTCCTCCGATTCATTCAGTCGAGCACCGGTCCATCACCATCAGATACGCGCTAACTACTCATAATTAAACTTTCTCTCAAAATTACTCAAAAGGTAAGTTATCTCAATTTGAAACAACATCCCCAAAAAAAATCTCCAGGGATTTTTCAATGCATGATCACTTCAAGGGTTTTCTGAGCATGTTTGACCTTAGCTCATGTTTTGTTATCGATTATCAAAGGCACGGCGAAAGAAGTTAGGCTAGAAAAATTACTACTTACTTTCATCAAAAACCGAAAAAGTACCCAGTATTGTGTGATCTTTCTTTAAATTCCGTCTTTGGCTTTGTGATATCCTTCTTTCACGTCGCCCTCATTGAATCATGTTAGCCTCCTCTCATCTCTTCCTGGTTAACAATCAATTTGGCCTTTTAGTGCTTGCTCTTCCTAGCCGGATTCTTACCTGATCCATTATCAGTACAGGCTTGTACATGGCTGATTGGTCGAACCCTACTTCATTGAATTAGTCTTTGACTCTTTCGTTTTCGTTTGAGTGCTTTTTCCCTTCTTCATACATTGTTAAACTTTGTACCGCGTAAATTTTGATTGCACCCATCTGATGATCAATTAAAATGATCAGTTGATCATTTTCTCAGTTGCCGCGCCTTTAATTTCACTACGTTCAAGTCACCGGTGACATTAACTCAGTTCTGTGATAAAAGTTCAAATGTGCGCTAAAGTGACCTATAAAACAGTCTCAGGGACGGTAATCCAATTGTTTCAAGTCTCAAACCTCGCAATAGTATGTAGTTGAAAAACGTTGTTTTTTTTGGAAGTTTTCCACTCCTAAATTTTTTTTAGCATTTTCAACTTTCGACTTCTCTTCATTATGATAATTAAGTAAACATTATGAGGAGATTCTTTTCTTACTTTATTGACCTTAATTATTTACAGTATTACACGTACTAGATGCGTGTTAGTTTAATTGCGTATTAGATGCTTGTAAGTCTAGAGTTCAGAGTAGTTTTTTTTTAAACTACGGACTTTGAAGAATTACAAATTTGTGAAAAGTAGAACATAAAAGGAACAATTGGAGTTCCATCTTATATGAAACTCTTCTCTTCTCACTTTATCATGCTGTTTTGCCGCTCTCTCGCATTGTTTTTCACGCACTGGGTTGATCTCAATTCACTGCTTCTGAATAGCTTACTTTTTTGTACACCGAGAACATGAAAAATAAGTAAACAAATGGACAAGTCTTAACTCGATATTTTTCCGCTGTAAAAACACTAGAGATTTTTCAACTATCCCGCACTAGTGTGAGCTTTCAAAAAACGCACTAATATCACATTTTCAAAGCGAAATGAAAGGCACGGCTGTTTTCCACAATAGATTAGGTTCATTCCTGTTTTTAAAAAAAAAACTAATTCCTCTTTCTGCTTCGGAACTTCCATCTCTTTTTTGATTTTTTTTCAAAGAATTTCATTTTCTATTTTTAAAAATCTTATGATTTTATTGTAGTATATTTCCTAGATTAGGGGGGAGATTCGCTTAGATTTCAGTCTGTTATATCGAAATATGTTTCTTACTTTGTGTGAAATTGACCTTCTCTCCCAGTATTATTTACAATGACCAAATATCAGAGATTATGTTTTCGGCCGGTATCAAAGAAAATTACTCTTTTCTTTTACTGCTGTTTTCCCATTTTTCGATATATGTATAGTTTCTTGTTTCAACGGCTGTGTTTTACCTGCGTTCACATACAAATCAGTAGTATTAGCCTTCCAAAAAGTGACTCTGAATCGCTTCGCTGTCGCTCAAAGACGCGTTCAAAGACATTATCCGATCTCATGAAACAGTTTCTAGTGTGGTTGTAATGCGATCGCTCAAGGTAGAGTTTGAATTGCGCACCGTAAAATTGATTTTCGCTTAAGCAATTTATTAGTCTTTTTCGTTCTAACCAAGTCTTCAATGCTTGCATTTTTGAACGTTCTTCCACTCACAAAGCTAGCTAAAATGCATTTATTTTTTGACCGTACACATGCCAAACAAACTTTAAATTTAGAGCAACCGACTCCGAAGTAAAGAACTCACAAAGCTCCGCAAACTTTTAAAATTTGCTTGCCAACGTAGGTCAACTACACTTGTCAAGAAATGAAAAAAATTCAGCTATTTGAAAAAGAAAAGCGAGCGAGAGGTTGTTTGCAGAGAAAGGATTATTTGAGAAATTAAAAGACTGTGAGGACTTTTTCTTTTCTGATCATTATATGTTTCCCACTGAAAAGAGTGGTCGTTTTTTTATTTGCTGACAAGTGCATGCGACCTTTGCTTCCCAATGGCAACTGACTTTTCGTAGTTGTTGTGCGACCCGTTTCCTGTAAATGGAATGTATTTAACATTGCACTCAGATGACTCACAAAGACCATAATTTTTTCTTTTTAAAAAACAAAGTTACAAAGAGCGGTTGACTGTTATAAATACCTATCACATAAAAATCCAGTCTTTGAAAACACTTAAGTGTGACTCAAGAACCTATCTTCTAGGTTAAAACCGCCAGTTGTTATTTGAGTCTCACACACCTCACATGAAAAGAGATTGGTTCAAACACAGAGAATTTTAAAGAGATTGGTTCGAATGATTTGCAGGCACGTTTTAGTGCAGAGACGATAAGAAGCAGTTTTTATATCACAACTACAAGTTTAGCACAAAATCCGAAGAAACGCACCGACTCCGGCACGACTCCAGCACTTGGTGGAGGTTCTGGTGACTGTGGCTGCTGCTGGTCTATGCCTAGTTCACCGTAGATCTGTGGGTCTCTAAAAAAGAAAACAATTTTCTTCGCCGAAGGCACAGGAAATGTGGAAAAGCTATAAAAGGCTTTCATAAGACTGAATTTTTTTATCTTTTGTATTTAAGCTGAACAAATGTCCATCAACTTTTTTCTCTTTCATTTTTTATTGAGAAAAACTGAACGTGTTCTGAAGAACCGGAAAAATTCTGTTAAAGCTTTCCATAAAGACTGTTTCTCGAAATTCATATCATTTTATGAACACCTTTGTGCATATTACTCAGGTGTAAATTGCTACAGTTTTAAGCGAAACAAGCTTACGCAGGATTGGCCATCAAAGAGCACAGCGAACTATGACCGTATCAGAGCAGCAGAGTTGTTGGAAATGATTGGGCAGAAAACAAACGAAGAGGAAACCAGGGAAAAGTGAAAGAAAGAGAGGTAGAAAGAGATAGATAGAGAAACAAAAAAAGGAAAATAAGTGGAAAGAGAAAGAGATAGATAGAGAGAAAGAGAGAGAGAGAGAAAGAGAGAGAGTGAGTGAAACGAAAGACAGAAAGAGAAAGTTACAGTAAGAAATTGAAAGAAAGAGACAACTACATTTGAGTGAAAAGGCGGTGAAAAATATGCAAGTTTTCAGACAAGTATACTATAATAAATGTGTTAAGAACACAGGACTCATTTGGAGAGACCGTATCAGTTGAGTAGAGGAGGTGCAGGACTCATTTGGAGAGACCGTATCAGTTGAGTAGAGGAGGTGCAGGACTCATTTGGAGAGACCGTATCAGTTGAGTAGAGGAGGTGCAGGACTCATTTGGAGAGACCGTATCAGTTGAGTAGAGGAGGTGCAGGACTCATTTGGAGAGACCGTATCAGTTGAGTAGAGGAGGTGCAGGACTCATTTGGAGAGACCGTATCAGTTGAGTAGAGGAGGTGCAGGACTCATTTGGAGAGACCGTATCAGTTGAGTAGAGGAGGTGCAGGACTCATTTGGAGAGACCGTATCAGTTGAGTAGAGGAGGTGCAGGACTCATTTGGAGAGACCGTATCAGTTGAGTAGAGGAGGTGCAGGACTCATTTGGAGAGACCGTATCAGTTGAGTAGAGGAGGTGCAGGACTCATTTGGAGAGACCGTATCAGTTGAGTAGAGGAGGTGCAGGACTCATTTGGAGAGACCGTATCAGTTGAGTAGAGGAGGTGCAGGACTCATTTGGAGAGACCGTATCAGTTGAGTAGAGGAGGTGAAACTAGTAGAACCGGCAAAGAAGGTTGTAAAAAGGAATAAGAAAGACAAGGAGTTTCGAAAGAGAATTCAGAGAAAGAGAAGTCATGATGGGAAGAGAGAGAGAGAGAGAGAGAGAGAGAGAGAGAGAGTTAGAGAGAGAATGATATAAAGACAGAGAAAAAGAGAGAGAAAGAGTAAGGAAGGAACGAGAGAAAGAACGACAGAGAGAGAGAATGACAGAAAGTTAGAGAGCAAGACTTTTCAATTGTTAAAACCATTTTCTTGAGAGTTTATTGCCTAGTCTTCTGGTATTGATGTGTTGTTTGGCGGGCTCACCTCAAAATGATTGCATAAACCATCAGTATTAGTGCCCTGAGGTGAATTCAGAGAGAGCGAAGAACGAGGAGAGAGAGAGAGAGGGGGAGGCTAGCTTGTTTCACAACAAGCAGGTTTCCTTCCTGTTCGGAGACTCGGCTGCGCAGTTGGAGTGATACATCCAAACCCCCCAGCTATCTCTCTTCCTCATTCCCTTTCTCTCTCTCTATCTATTTCAGCCCTTCTTTTTCTACCTCTCCCTCCCTCTCTCTATTCCTTTTCCTCTCATTTTCTCTGTTCCACTCTCTCTTCCTCTCTCTTCCTTATCTATCTCTTCTCTCCTTCACTCTCTTCCGCCCTTTACCACATCTCTCTGTATCTATCTCT
>OZ057404.1:31388853-31479463 GCA_964056735.1 Allodiplogaster pararmata | reverse complement strand
CTTAGAATTCCATAAATTTTTCGGACATTTCGTGAATAACAATATTCCCTAATTATGCTAAAAGCCATCGAATGTTATAGAAAATCATTTATATTAGTAAAACAGTCAGAGAAAAAAGAGCAAAAGGAAAAGGAAATAAGAAAAGAAGAAAAAAGGAAAGACATTAAGTGAAAGTTAGAAAAAAGGAGAAAAGTAGAAAGAGTTGGAAGAAATAAATAGAGAAATTTGAGCTACGGTAGATGAAGGTACATGAAGCGGAGAAGTTGCTTGTGCTGTTGCGTAGTCTTCACAGTATATCTGCTCTATAACAAGTCAGGATTCTTTTTTTAGGGGAACAGGCAGAAAAAAGAAATAGAGAGATTTAAAGAGATGAAGAGGAAGGAAGAGAGATGATTTAAGATGAACGGCAGAGCCAGAGGAAGTAAAACTGAGAGACATGAATTATACAATTGTATCTTCAAATGTGTTTTTTCTTCTTCTTTCACACATTCTTTCTAACTCACCAACTCATTTATTTCCCTGTCGTGATCGTTCTCTCCTTCTCTCTCACCGTCTTATCCCAGTGGTATTGTATAATGCTCATATTTCTTGGGGTTCCCTTCCTCTCGTTCCGCTGTTCATCTCTCATCTCTCTCTCTCTCTTCCTCTCTTTCTTTCTCTCTTTCTCTATCTCTACCTATCTCATTCTCTTTTTCTGACTCTTCCCCTTATAACTGTTTTTATATGCCTCATTGACTTGCACACCTAGCTGCCTCTGATTTGAGACTTTTCAATCCTACAATATTTTCCATTGGTTCACTTTCCCTATTCGGTTTAAGGGGTTGTGAATCTCTTTGAATTTTACGTGAGATTGATGAACAGATCGTGTCTTTGTGGATTGCCAAGTCGCGCACTACTGATTTGCGTTTTAATAAGCTCTAACTCTGAGCTCTTAGTATCAAATTTTCTGTTTAAATCTGCTGTCTTAATTTTCTACCGAGGTAACTTTCGCTTTTTTACTCTGATTTGTCATATCCTTGCGTATTCGCTCACTCAACCCTAAGATGAGAAACTTCAGTTATGCGGGATACAAAATATGTTAGAGCCCAAGGCACAACTTTTCCTCAATAGGTAAATGATTTTCAAAGAGGCGTTTCTTGGCGTTTCCACAGTTTGTTATTACAAGAACATGGAGACAAAACGAGCACAAATGACTGTTTGTAACTTTCTCGCATAACAATCTCTCTTCGAATCTCTTCTGGTCGACTAAGTTCCTCCCGTTCCTTCTTTTTTTTCAGTCTCAACTATATTTTTATACCTTCAGTATATGTACCTTCAGCGTTTTTGAAAAAAACAACTTTTTATTTTACTTAATTTGCTGTTTGAGACATTCACTTTTCTTATTTTTTGTCATAAGTCTGCGCGAATACCATCCCATTTTTTCAAGACTACATAGTAGCAATATAGCCTCGAGTTCCTTAACTAATTACATGTAATAGGGCTTCCTTTCAAATTTCCGGTTATGTCTCCGTTTCTTGCTCTCTGTTTCTCTTTCTCTCGCTTTTTCTCTTTTTCTCTCTCTATCTCCTTCTTTAGCTCTCTCTCAATATCTCTCTCTCTTTTGCATTCTCTTTTCTTCGAGTCTCCTCCTGTCGCTTGTTATTACATTCCTGTTTTTTTCCGTCACGATCCTGTTACATCTACAACTTAAGCGGCTTTTTCCTAAATCTCGATGCTCATATGTGTGTACGCACACACATTCATTCATTGACCATTCTCGAGTAACTGGCGTTTTCTCTCATCTCTTGTTTCTGGTTCAATCTCATAAGGATTCCTACAAGCATTCCTTATACATATGTACCTCTCCCCGTTGTTCTCTACTCGTTTTATGACCTCCAATGCTTATAGAAGAAACGCTCATGCTTCGATAGCATGGGACGCAAAACACCGAACTCTACAAATAACAGTTCGGAGCGATTCCTTTGTTGCAAGAAGCAAGAAAGGCTCTTTTGAACACTTTTTCTTCGTAGAGCAAAACTCCCTGCTCTGCTCCCCACTGGTTCCTTCACCTCACCCCTACTCCCAACTTCCTTTTTCGTTCACTTTTCGACCCATTCACTCTTTCTCTTTGTCGCTCTTAATTTCCATCTCTTATTATCAATCTGTCTCTCTCTTTCTCTCTTTATCGCTCTCGCTTCGTCAAGATGACGAATATTGCATACTTACACATCGAATCCAACGTTTCATCCTGCAAACCTATAACGAGCTACTACGTGACAAATTCCCACATTGTTCAAACCAGAACACGTCAAGCATAGCCCGACGTAACTACAAACATCTTCGAGATAGCTAGGAAAACCGAGATTCCTTCTTAGCAAATTCCGATGATCCACAGTTTCATACCAAGACAAAGACAATGAATGGAAGACAAAAAAATCGAAATGTGTTGAAAAATCTATACACGATAGCATTGGTGGTCGAGAAACACGGGGGTTATCCATCACCAATCGAAAAATAAGAAACAACGCTATGTCAGCGCTAACTTAACGATGTGAACTTGCTCAGCTCTAACTTAGTTAAATCCCACTGCTTTCATGCTGCATGTCCCGCATCGACTCCAGTTCACATCGCACCTTTTTTCTTACCCACTCAGAAAAAACGGTCATATAAGGCGGTTTTGAAAACGGCTGTAAACGCCAAATCACCTCCCAATGATAAAACCGCCTTACATGACGTTTAGAACATCGGTGTAGCTGCGCTAGAGGCAGACTACAAACTATATTCGAGTTCAAATGAAAACCTGCACATCAATATATCCTAGAGTACGGTGATTTTGATTTTTTTTCTTTCCCGTTTCTCTCCGTTTTTTTTCATTTCTGGCTTGTCCCGCTTTTCCCATTCCCGCTTTCTCATTACCGTTTTCTCCCCTTTTTCCTTTTCCGGTTCCTCAGCAATCATACTTTGCGCTCGTTGAACAGAAATACTCGAAACAATCCTTTTTATTCTTTTAGGGAAACAGATTTATAAACTCGAAAATTTCAGCGGTTCCTTTGAATGAAATGATGAATCACATATTATTAAAGCGATATATAAAAAAACTTTATCGAAATTTCCAATAATCTTAATATATATATATCTAATTTATCCTGAAAATATGAAAGGCTATGACAAATGGCTATGACAAAAAAATGAAAGGCATGAAAGGCGTGGCGGTCTCGGAACTCCTCCTCCGCTCGCTTGACGACCTGGCCCTGCCAAGACTCCTGCGGACCGGCTCGACAGGGTTGCAATTTTTTTGGTTTAAAAATTTTTTTTTAGACATCTTTCGAATAAAAAGTTTTTCGACCGTGTCGAAAAAACAGTCGAAAAATCGTAAAAATTTTTTTCGTTTTTTTCCCACTTTTTTGCTCAAAAAAAATCTTTTATCTTTTTTTTAATGACTTTTCAAAAAAAAATTTTTACTTTTTCCTTCTATTTTTTTGCTTTTTCGCTCGTTTTTTTCTCGATTTCCAACTTTTTCTCGAGCTAGCCTGGTCGCCATGTTCTGGAAGGGATTCTTTCCTCCTCGTGAGAGGGAGGAGCTCAAGTCACTCAGCACAGTCGAGCCACTTCCGGTGATGCTCTGCAACTGAGAACATCCAAAACTTGATTGAACCACAAAACCGGCAAAAGCTAGTCTTTGGAAAGGAATTGGACCTTTCATCTCTCATTTACCAGTAGCGAGTGCTTTACGACTACCCGAGTCTATCCATAAAAAAGTTACCTAAAAAGAAAAATTAAAATTTTTACGAATTAACGAAAATTATGGAAGAACTATGAAGAAAACTATCCAAGCTGTAACAGTTTTGTAAATTTTCGCCGAAGCCTAAGCAAAATAGAACTTTGAAATTTTTCAATTGTTACAATATTTGGCTCTCATTCCCTGGTTGCAAAAAATTTTAAACAATTTTTTACACATAGGATCAGAAAAAGAGACGAAAATCACAATAGGAGTATTAAAAAGTAAACTGCAACCAGATAACATTTGTATAACAGATTACCGGCAAACTCTTACTTTAACCCCCATTAAACTTTAGCACCCCCGTGATACAAGAACCCCCCCCCCATTCCATAGTAAAGCACGTCTAAATCGAGAGGAGCTGAAAGTGAAGAGCAGAAATGGAGGTGACAACAAAGTCGTTGCTAACTCGGATATTATATAACTCGGATATACATTGTTCGTAATTTATTATTTATGGAATAATTTATTGTTGGAATTTCGAAGTTGGTTTTATTGTAGTTGAAGTCCTTTCTTGTTTTTGTTTGTTTGTTCAAAAATAAATCGTTCAATCGATTCCGAGTCATTACACCTTACTTCAAAGAGGCTTGACCTCAATATACCTTACCACTGAACCACCACTAATCAATCTTTTCAGGAAGTAAGTTGTGTAAATGGTGCATCGGCACTATTAAGACCCGAAGAGCAGCTAAAAAATTTCCTTCACGTAAGGTCGACACACACAATACCCCATTCCTCTCTTGAAGAGTCGACGGTATTGTGCTGTCATTCCCTTATCGTTGAAGTCGACATACAGAACAACCAGTCCTCTAGACGAGTCGACGTTGTTCTGCGATAAATCCTTTCTGTTGAAAGTCGACTCTTGTGAAAAAACTCAACTCAGGAGTAAGAGTTGAGATCGCCCTCAAAGAGAGTGATAAAACAAGAATGAGCATGGACACCGCAAGAGTGCCAGAAACTGCGAATCCGGAGAACCCTTCCTGGAACATGGAAGAAAAAAGGGAATCAATTTCAACAAAACAACACTCAAGACAGAAGGAAGACACAGAGCGAACTGGGAAACCAGACATAAACTACACCAGAGCTCAGCAAGGTCTGAGTGACCTCAAACGACAAACGAACTTTGTCGCAACTTCACTGAAAGATGCGAAAGCAACACTGGAAAGCTTCAACAGCTCAAACTCGAATTCCTTTGATAAGGAAACCCTGATAAATATGAAGCAAATGCTGCTGAATCAAGAGAAAGCTGTAAAGACAGACTGCTTGGCAATGACCAAAACAGAAAACAGTTTTATCACAGCAAGCAACAAAATCAAAGGGAACGACGATTATGAAGAAGTTATCCAGCACAGGAACCAATGGATCAGCGAAGACGAGTCCGCACGATGCCCACTCTTTCTCAAAAGAGAAGCGGGCAAGACACAGAGGAACCTCGAAACTGCAATCATGACTCTTGAACGAAAAATCAATCAAAAAGAAAATCAGATCATGGCATCTTCACCGATAAGCTTCGAGGATAATCCAAGGTCCCGACAAAATTCACCCTATGCTCAACATGGACTCAACGAATCAGGAGAAACGGAGAGAACGAGAAACCAGTCTATTATGGAAGGGATAACAAACGAATTTTCCGGAATGAATCCCCAATTCCATCACGAACAAAGAAAACCTCCAACACAGACATGGACAACTCGGAATTTTCAACCACAGCAATACAACCTGCCCAAAGTGGAAGTCCGATTACCAGAGTTCCACGGCGTTCATGCGGGCTACAGGTCATTCGTGGAGCATTTCGCACTCTTGGTGGACAAAAGACAGGACATCTCGAACCTGGAAAAAATGCTCCACCTCAAATCCTGCCTGAAAGGACAAGCTCTCGAACTGATCCAATCTCTCCCAACACTCGGAGAGTATTACGAGGAAGCCAAACGCATGCTTGACGTGGTTTATGACAGAAAACATGCGGAGCTTCCACTTCTACTGGACCAGTGGGAGAAGTATTGTCTACCAGGAGAAAGTATCCCCTTTCAAACCAAGGGACTGAACGAGCTGAGATGCCTCATAATCAGAATAAACCAACTGTCTTCCATCGAGAACGATATATCGATGGCGAGGTCATTGGTGGGAAAATTCCCTGGTCGAACAAAGCGACACATCGCAGAATGGGAATTCACAATGAAAAACACAAGTGAATTACGCAACATTCCATTGTCGCACTACATCAATGAAATCGGAAATTTCTTAGCGAAGGAGGAGTACACGGCGGTTGCGTTCCCAGATTCAGGAGGAAAACGATGGTTTAAACATGAGCCTGAAAGACAGCGACAACAGAATATCCACGTAGTGATGCCGAAGACCGCCCAAAACAAAGAGACTATACGACCGAGAACAGGACACGACGGAGAAGTTACTCGACCTACGACCACCCCAGAAAGAGACGAATCCTGTTGGAAAACTAATCGTGACAAAAAGCTAACACCGGCAAAAAATTTCGAAAGCTTACCAACCAGGTCAAACTCAGCGGAAGTATCGACGTGTATTTTCTGCGGAAAACATGCGAAATCGATACTATGTTTCAGAGTCAAAACAGGCAAAGAAAGAACAAGCCTGGCTTTGAAACAAGGCCGTTGCCTTCGGTGTCTACAAAAGGGTCATGGTGCAAAGAATTGTGAGGTGTGTTGCACAATATGTAGCGGCCCACACAACATCGTACTCTGTTACCAACTGAAACCTCCTCGTCAACCAACAGGGAGAGTCAGAGCAGTGAACACTCTTCTAGAATCAGACGAGAGCGAGAGAAAAAATTTCTACCACGAAGAGCGACAAAATTCGCCCGACCAGGAGGAACCACCACACCAAACAAACTCAGAAAACGTTACAACGGCTAAGTCTGGTTCGGCGAGGCTACTCATAGGAGATGTCAACATACAGGTCTCGAACAGACAAGAAGTGAGGACATCCTTTCTAATCGACACAGGAGCATCGATAACCATAATATCAAAACAATTGGCACTCGAACACAACCTCACAAAGATTGGAAAACGGAGGTGCAAAGTCAGCGGTTTCGGAGGAAAATCCGATGGTTCGAAGCTATACGATGAATTCAAAATCACCCTTGTTTCAAAAAATTTTTCAATCGAGGGAATAGCGCTCGCTCACGATGAACCCATCACAAGCCCAATATCCGTCACAAGCATTTCTGATTCGGACCTAGCCTACATAAGGCGCAAAAACATTGTCCTCGCCGACAGTTACGAAACCGACAAGAAGGTTGTTCCCCAAATCATAATTGGGATGGATATGCTATGGGAAATCTTGCAGTTGGAAAAACCCATGAAAATTCTACCAAGTGGTTTGAAACTAATGACTACAAAATTCGGCCACATTGCGATTGGACAGCAGGATTCTGAGAAAAGGAAAGAAATCGCATACCTCTTCATTGAAAATACAATTCCCTCCCTCGAACTTGGTATGGAACGATTTCTGGGACTTGATGAAATGGAAAGCGGTGAAACGGAAAAAGAATTGAAGTCAAAAGAACTTCAAGCAATAGACAAGCATTTCGAAAACAACATTTTGTTCGAAAACGGCAGATACACTATCAGGTACTATTTGAAAGAAAATATCTCCAATCTAAGTGAAAACTACAATGTCTCATGGAAAAGACTGAAAGCCAATACCTTGAAATTGTCGAAGCAAAAAATGTTGCAGGAATATGACAAGGTGATTAGGAACCACCTAGACGAGAAACAAATAGAAGAGGTGAAACCTGGTCAAATAGACGGCTCTCATATATCGTATTTGCCACACCAAGGAGTCCTCCGCCTAGACAAACCAGATAAACCAATCAGAGTGGTGTTTGACGCCTCAGCGAAAGAAAAAGGTAGACTGTCTCTGAACGAGTGCATGGGAACCGGGAGATCATTCATCGAACACATCCCAAGGCTACTGATCCGAGCTAGAGCCGCAGAAAAATTGATGACAGCGGACATTCAAGCAGCATTCTTACAAGTGGGAATACATCAAGATCAGCGGGATCTACTGAGATTTCTCTGGTTGAAAGACATCAGTAAGCCAGTATCCAATGAAAATGTCATCACCTACAGATTCACTTCTGTTCCATTTGGAGCGGCACAGTCCCCATACTTACTCATGTCAACAATCAACTACCACTTGAAGCGGGAACTACTTCAGACAAATCTCACCCCGGAACGCAAAACCATAGTTGAACGCGTGTTAGCCAACACGTACGTAGACAATCTGATCATCGACGTCAGCGAAATGAATTTATGGACAGTCTACAACACAATCAAAGAGGTTTTTGCCGATATGGGAATGAATGCCCGAGAATTCACATGCAGTACAAGCACATTCACAGAGCGCATACCTGAGAAAGACAGGGGAAAGACTGGCGACCAAAAACTGTTAGGAGTACAGTGGGACAACGTTGAAGACAAAATAAAGTTCAACATCGATTTGGGGGAGAATTTCACGAACCCCACCAAAAGAACTATGTTAAGCGAATTTTCCAGTGTCTTTGACCCGCTAGGACTTCTCGTCCCTGTTATGCTCCCTTACAAACTGTTCATTCAAGAAATATGGAAAGAAAAACATGGATGGGATGCCCCAATACAGGAGAACAAAATAAAGGAATGGATTCAAATCAAAAAGAACTTGAATCAAATCGATTTGTCCATTCCACGCGTCACTCCTTTCAAAGGTCACATATTTCTCGTCGCCTTTTCAGATGCATCCGCTCTCGCTCTGGGAGCCGCTGTTTATGCAGTCACTATGAAAGAACCTCCCATACTCATCATGAGCAAATCAAAACTAGCTCCATCCAGAATACAACACACCATACCAAAACTGGAGCTATCGGGAATTCTGCTAGCGGCTAAGCTGTTGGAATACGTTTCTAATTCCATCAGCAAGTGTTTCATGGTATCCGAAGTAGACTACATCTTGTTTTCAGACTCTGTCATCGCCCTGAGTTGGTTGCACTCAGACAAACAAACGAGTGTGTATGTCAAAAACCGAGCAAGAAAAACAAAAGAAATTCTTTATCGTCTTGCAACTGGAGAAGCGGGCAACGAAAATCACACAATCCGGACAATACATGTCCCAGGTGAAGAGAACATTGCCGACTGGACGACGAGAAAAATTCAGCCCGAGTATTTCCTGGAAAACAAGGAACGTTGGTTCGGCGGGCCCAATTGGATGACACATGACTACTGCTCGAAAATCGGTTCGGAAAATCAACCTTACTTCCCACAGGTGATAGAAAATGAGAACGTCATTCAGACGAATTCCGAGCGGGTATTGGAACAAATCGAGTCTTCAGCGTTTGAAAACGACAGAATTTCCCAGTGGAAAAAACAAATAAGAGTTGTCTTCCATTGCCTGAGATTCATTTCCTTACTGAGTACCAAAGTCAAAACAAAATCTCTACAGAAAAAACTATCCGATTTCTGCCCGGCAATCACGATCAATAGCAAACTAAGTTCAAAGGGACTACACACCGCTGAGACAGTTTTGTGGAAAACTCATCAAAGAGCACACATGGAACAAATCACTTCACCTGGAAACACCAACCTGAAGTTGTTCCTGGACGACGAAGGATTATGGAGAACAGGAAACGGTCGAATGAACTTCTCAGACTGCCTATCATTCGACAACAAGTTCCCGATTTTCGTGCCTCATCGCGAAATGAATTCGACGGTGGCGAAACTGATCTTGCATATCCATGAGTCCCTGATGCATGCAGGGACACAACACACACTCAATGAAATTCGAGCGAAATACTGGATACCGAGAGCAAGAAATTTCATTTCTAAAATACTACGCAAATGCGTCAAATGCAAAAAAGAGCATGGCAGACCGTTCAAATACCCGCCTCTACCTCCACTACCCGAACAGAGAGTCAACTATTCACATCCCTTTGGTCACGTCGGGATTGACACAGCGGGACCATTTTTCGTTAAAACAGAAAATTCGGTTAACGTGAAAAGATACATTCTGCTATTAACCTGCCTCCTCACGCGAGCAATACATCTGGAAGTTATGGAAGATATCTCCGCCAAAACATTTCTTCAAGCATTCCGCAAGTTTTGTGCAAGAAGAGGAGTGCCTGAATCAATAATATCAGATAATGCCCCCAGTTTCAAAACTGTCAGCCCACTAGTGCAAGGCAGCGAGGACGAATGCAATGACAACACGGTAAACACCTACATGGCAACTCACAGAATAAACTGGAAATTCATCCCAGCACATGCACCGTGGCAAGGCGGAATATATGAACGGCTGATAGGTTCCGTTAAAACCGCGATGAGAAAAGGAATTGGTAGAAAAATTCTGATGGAAAAGGAATTTGAAACAATTGTAACCGAAGTTGAAGCAATTGTAAACAGCAGACCTCTGACGGAAGTCCCGAACGAAGAAGAATTCATAGTCATCAGACCAGTGGATTTCTGGCAACCAAAAATTCGATCAGGACTGCATCTTTCTCAGAACTCTATTGAGAAAGACGAAGACTATATTCCTAACGACGCGTCAATGAATTCCAAGCGAGAAATCTGGAGAAAAATTAAAGATACAAATCAGTATCTCGAAAAAATCCACAAGGAATGGGAAAAAACTTATCTGGTGCAGTTGAGAGACAGGTGCGAATCAAACATGATTGAAAGCTCAGGAAGCAGAAAATTTCCTCGAATCGGTGAAATAGTTCTGCTGAGTGATGAAATTATGCCAAGAGGCAGTTGGCAAATCGCCAAAATACTGGAGGTATCAGAGAGAGCCGCGAAATTGCTTTCGCCGTCTCATAGAGTCATATCTCGCCCCTTAAACAAAATCATCCCACTAGAAGTGTTCAGCAATTACGACACTAATAATTCGCTCGAAGAAAATGATGTAAATCTTAACAAATTGAGATTTCAGCCACCGCGAGCCTGCAAAAAGCTGGTGGACTACGCCGCTGGCCCGCAGACCGAAAACTCAGAGGATAAAGAGGTCTGAGTTACCGATTCCCATTGAAAAATGGTTGATAAGGACAACAAAATTTCTTCTCTCCTGTTACAAAATCATTGATGTTAAATGTATCATAAACCTGTATAATTTACATTCAAGAAAATGAAACGGAACGTGTCATTCACGGCGAAAGAAGTTGTAAAATTGATACAACACTATTAAAAGCATTAAACAAGATCAATAAATTAAAGCAATTTTCCCCTGTCCAGTATGGAAACCAAATGTCCCTTACATTGTAGATGGACGAAGACAACTTCGTCACAGAAACTCAGCTTCTCAAGGAGGCAAATGATGACATGAAAACCCATACGAAGGCTCTGGAAAAGGAAAGGCACAAGAAGAGCAGTGAGAGAACAGACACACTCGTTCGCCAGCTGCAAGGGACGGTCATCAAGTTACTTCAAGACATTAGAGAAATCGAAAGAAAACAAGCAGACTTTGAACAAAAGACTGAAGAAAGATTTGAACTAATGAGAACTCAGTTCTCTTCTCCGAATAAAGAGTCTGATGAACTCCACAAACTTGAAGATAACCAGCGAGAAGAACAGATCGAGAAGTCAACTTGGGAAGAAGAATTGGAGCGGAAGAAAGAGGATAGAAGAAGAGAGCACAGGATTCCCCCGTCTTACGATCATCGCCGCGACAACAGAAGAGGATTCTACGGACGAGGAACTTTCCGAGGTCGCTCACAGCCCGTCAGAAGAGATGAAGAAAGAAAAGTCTGCCGCATCTGCCGAAGAGACCAACATGACGAAGTTATTTGCCCCTTATCATTGCCGGATCGTAGAGTCATAATTGAGAAGTTCAACATGTGCCATAAATGTCTGTCCCATAACAATGATAATCATCACTGTGTAAATATGGCTTTCTGTCCCCTTTGTGGGATCAAGGGCGGTCATCACGCGTCTCTTTGCAGTGATGGCCACACGCCACCTTAAATATTTTGACTCAAGTTAAAATGTAGTTTGCCCATATATATGTATATATATCTCAAACTTTCTCAAGTTTCTGATCTTCTTTAGTTAGCACAGCATTCTTAAATGCTCGCTTATTTTAAAATTAAGCATTTCATGCTTCCGGCTTTTTAGCAATAATTTATGTTTTTTTTCTTGTGGGGGGAGTGACAACAAAGTCGTTGCTAACTCGGATATTATATAACTCGGATATACATTGTTCGTAATTTATTATTTATGGAATAATTTATTGTTGGAATTTCGAAGTTGGTTTTATTGTAGTTGAAGTCCTTTCTTGTTTTTGTTTGTTTGTTCAAAAATAAATCGTTCAATCGATTCCGAGTCATTACACCTTACTTCAAAGAGGCTTGACCTCAATATACCTTACCACTGAACCACCACTAATCAATCTTTTCAGGAAGTAAGTTGTGTAAAGGAGGGGTGTAAAGTAAAATGTGTACCATTTATCTCAGTTCCCCACTATACAAAATGGGGAGTTAAATTACATACCCAGATCTATTTAATTTTACCCCCCCCCTCTCACAGCGCTACTTCTTCAATAAAAAAGTCTAGAAATTTTAGCTCTCTTTTTCTGAGCCTAATTGTAAGCAACCATTATATATATAAAAAAAAAGCACAATTCATTTTTTATCTACATACTATGTTTCTTTTCTCCTTACGTCTATCTCCCCAGCCCACAACAAGTTCAATCTCTCTTTTAAACTTCAAAAACTCCTGTAGAAGATTTTGCAACCAGTATCTTCCGAGGAAATTGAATTAAACTTTTTTGTATAAAAGAGACATAAAAGAGAGAACTATAGTTCGTAAAATCCCCTAAAATTCAACCTATCCACATCACACAAAAAGGTTTCATACTGCGTCCGTGCAATAGGGAAATGCGTCGCCTTGCGTGTTCTACAGGTCAAAGTTGTTTCAAACCATCTTATAAGTCGGTTTAAACTCTTTTTGTGTGGCAGTTACAATCTTTTTCTAGAAAACGGTTTTAACAGCGGCAGTTACTTTTCTGTGTGTAGTTGACCTACAACGCTGACGGTTCGGTCAATCTGGACAGATGTTTCCTCAGTCTTCGAATCTTCGAATCGTTTTTTCTCTTCTTATTTTGAGTGTATCTTCTCCTTCATTTTATATTCCGAATTTCCCTCAGTTTAAATTTTTTTCTCTTTTTTTAGAGTTAATTTTTTCTGCAAACTTCTTTCTGCCTCTATTCAAACTAAATGCATTTGTCAGCAATTTGTTTTTAACCGACCAACGAAACCTAATATCAATATCTTAACGAACGACTTCCTCTTCGTTAGTTTTCTCTTAAAACTGGTTTGTTCATTTTTTTCAAACTTGAAAGCAATCTTATCCTACTCGGCTTGAAAGCAGAATTGTTGTTGTGACCAGTTGCCGAGATGTATAAATGTTTTTTGTACGCCCACAGTTATTTTCGTCCGCTGACAGTCTGAATGTCAGAAAGGATATCGTTGTTTTGTAGATTACACTTATTCTAACTTCGTTGGGAAAAAGAGATTGATTATTTTCCGAGAATTTCAGGTCAATGGATCGACAATCTGAGAAGACTTTCCGGTTGTTAGTAAATAGTCTTTCTAATAGTTTTATATAAATACTTCCGGGCATTAGGCACTCTGGCAATTGATGAACTTCCTGGCAGGATCTAAATTCTTGGCAGTAGATAGATTTCCTGGCAGGATATAGATACTTCCTGGCAGGTTATAAATTCTTGGCAATAGAGAGAGCTCCTGCTAGTATTTGAGAAATATAGAATTTTTCTCACTTCGAGAAACAGACGAATATCAGAAGAATTGATTGATCGAAAACTTGATGAATTTTGAAATATGTTATCCGTTACAAAAGATGTAACTATAGTCGTTTCAATAAAAAAAAATTCTGTTTTGTATTTCACAGACTTCTCTCATAGTTTTGTATTTTTTCATCTCTTATACCTTATTTTGTCATGAAATTAACGTATAAACTTTGTCTCAATAGGTTTTTGCGTGTGGTTATCTAGTATCTCTTTAACTAGTAAGAACAGTCTCCGAATTAGGGCTTGAAATTACTGAATATCGCGTCAACGTCCAAATCGAGTTCTTCTACTGCTGTAGAAAAACATTTCTTACTAAGGTTTTTTCCCCGACTTTTTTCTCTCGCATAAGTAGCTCTCGTTCTAAGAAGAAAATGATAACTGACCTCTGAACATTACCTAGATTCTGATCATCAAAATTTAATTGGCGAAGACAAATGATTGAAGCCAAGATGACACTCAACCTCCTTTTTCTCCTCAAAAAGTTCTAATGCATTTTTTTTGCATCAGTTTCGCGGATAAAAGAGCTATGTTGACGAAATTTGCAAGTTGCATTGATAATTTGGTTTTTTGGGCGAAGTTCTTGTCGGGTACTAGAGTTTTCAGTCTCCGCGAACTTCTTAGAGAACCAGATGAAAAAAAAATTAACTTACATTTTTGGGTGTTGATTTTATTTTATCCATTCAAAAGTTTTAGAAAATTTTAACGGGCGTTTACAAGATACAAATCATCTAATCCAGATGTAAAATAAAAACTTTCGCGATCTTTTTGCTCCGAAAACGAATTTATCTCTTTAGAAGTGTTGTAGACAACGTCTTCCCCTCTATGTGATTGTCCATGAATGATTTTCCTCGTCAAATCCATCTTAATTGTGAGGATTAGGTAAGATAAAGATCCCACTTTTCCTCTTTGTCAACACACTTTCTCTGAAAAGTTTACATCTTCTTTCTTTGTTCTTTTTTCCTCCTCTTTTACCTCTTTCTTATACTTTCTTTTTTCTATTCCTTCTATTCTATTCATGTTCTCACGTTTCATCTTTCTTTTTTCTATTGGTTGTATTGCCGCATCCTTCGTAGCAATTACTTTCCTTTTTCTCTCTCTCTCTCTTTTTCTCTGTCTCGCTCGAAGTCTCTCCCTCCGACTCACTCTTTCACTCAAAATGTTTTAGTCTTCTGCTATTCTCTACCTCCTAATCTCTTCCTGAGCCAATGATTCGTTTTTCGCACTAACCCGCAAGCCTCAAAAACGGTATCGGTTAAAAACCTCACGGAATAAAAAAGTAGTTAACTTGAGTTTTTGCTATTTTTTTGAAACAAACTTATGTCTGAGAAGTTTGAGTCCCCTGTTTTTGTTTCTTGAAACGGTGAAAATTTATAAATAAAAAAACTAGTTGGAACCTTTTCCATATTCTTGTAGCGAGTGACTTTATTGATATACTCTCTATCGCGCGTGAGCTCACTACATCACATCATGAACTTTTTTTTGAAGCAACTCAAAATCTGAAGCTATAGATGTCAGATGTTTCATTTCCTATTTTAACTAGACCATCGATGTGAGTTGTTTCCGATTTCTCTACATATTAACGCTTGCAAAGGCTTGAACAACACCTCTGCTCACTGTCCTTGATCAAAAAAGCTTCTTAGTGTTTATGTTATTATGCGACCGGTATTTCAAATGCTTTTCTTCTCAAGGTTTCCAGTTTAAGACGCAAAATGTTTGATTTAATATAATTCTAGCTATTTTCTGAAGTTCTAAGTTTAAGCAGTCGGATATTGCGTCGAATAACGCGGGGAATGCGCCCATTGGAACGGGCCTTCTTCCACTACGGGAAACTTCTTGCCAGGAACCCTTGGCCTTTTATTGTCAGTCATTCTCAACTTGGAAATTTTGTATAGCGAGTCTGGCAATTTCCACAAAAGTAGCGAGTCAGGCAATTTCGAGTTTCTTTCGATCCCCCCCCCTTAGATAAATTCATCAAATTCATTCCCGATTAGAATGTTGATAGTGCTCGCACGAATCTGGCTCTCTTCACTGCTGCTTCACATTCTAAGCAGGACAATGCTGCTAGTCAAACCGAAAAATGTTCCCCTTCTCGTGAATCAGAGTACCCAGCCATGAAGAAATACGCGCGAGGATAAATATTACTTATTTTGTTATAAGCTTCAAATTGCCAGCCGTTAAAAATCGAGATGACTGTTCATTTCGAAAGTTAACTCCGTCCATTTAATCGCTTCAAGATCAATGGCGTATATTTCGAGCTCCCTAATCCATATGAGTCTACGCATACCTACTATTATTTTACGCAAACCTACGTGTTCTGATGCGAATCGAGCACGAACGTAGAACGCGTAGATCGGAGAAATTCAGATTAAAAATAATTTAGACAGCTAAGAGTGCTGGTTTAGTTCAAAAGTCTTTTTTGTTGCAACTTTCTGTAACTGCAAAAAAAGCAATTGAGTTCATTTTTCAATAGTTCATACATCAGGCTGTTGAACTACGCTCATAGTCTCTCTCGCATCAAATCGCTCTGCCGTTTTGGTTGTAAGTTTTGTTAGAAGTTTTTGTGGATTTATTACAGAGCAGCTGAATTGTAACTAGCCATTTTTTGGTACATATGTACATAGTGGAATATTGCGTTTTCCATCTTTAGTCTTATTTGGAATTTTTTTAGTGAGTGTGTTAAATTCTTAACTTTTTTTGATCTAGGCTGCTCTGCAATTTTAGTTCAAAAATATTCATCTCTTCACTTTGACGAGTTCTTCAACAATTTATCTTTCTGTTTTACTCTGCATTTTTCTCTCTTTCTCTCTCTGTCTGTTTTTCTTTTTTTCGTTCTCTCTTCTTCATTATCTCTCTCTCTTCTTCATTATCTCTCTCTCTCTTCTTCATTATCTCTCTCTCTTCTTCATTATCTCTCTCCATACACATTTCACTCTATGTTGTAAGTAAGAGTTTTCCCTACTCCTCGTTGATCTCAAGCAACGGATTTTTATACTGAGCAGAGGAGCGGACTGTTCGCAGAAATTTGAGCAAATATCGTGTGGTGTGACGAGAACCGAACCCGCGACCTTCGCTTTCCACGCGATGCTCTTACCTACTTAGCTACACACGCACACAATATAATGTACATTTTGAGGCCCATACAACAATGTCTTCTTTTCTTTTTCTATCTTCAGCACTCTCTCTCTCCACCCTTTTCCCCTCTCTGTCTTTTTTTCAACGTTACATCTATGCATTTAGTTTTTCGCAACTTTTCGCAGCTTTTTTTGACAAAGAATATGAGACAAAAGATTAATATGATACAATTGTTTTTGTCATGTTCTTCATATCCTTACTTGAATATCTTTTCCCCCACCACATAACACTTGAAAATGTACCCATTTATTCTCTCCTATGATCTCATAACTGATAAAGAAGATTCGTGTATGCATGTACGTGTTACCCGTTATATTACCGTTATATTCTAATAGAGATTACTTCTCTTACAGTTTAAACTAATGATAGCGCACTCGAGATTCCGGTTAGAACAATGTATATAAAAATGACTGTTTTTTTCCATAGTTCAATCGGTTGTCATCTCGGACAGGCATCACTGTCTTTAAACTGTGTATTTGAGCATTTAAAGACTTCCATTAAAATTTACAAATCTTTGTGGGACAACCTTTTTTCTCCCTCACATCACATACCTAAATTTTTATGAGATTTTTCCTCACTTCACTTCCTTTTGTTAAATCTTCTCTCCTCTGATGAACTCTTTTACCGTTCATCAAGTCTTTCATTTCAATCTCTGAACTCCGCCGTTGATGGTGTACCCGTTCTTCCGTTTTCTCTGTTGAAGAATGTGATCAACAACTGCTTATAACAGAATGATAGTAGCAAAATACAAGAAAGCGAGAGTCGGTAGAGATTAGAAAGAAAAGAAGAAAAATCAGACAGAATATGTACATAGCGAACAATGAAAGGGAGAATGTCGAAAAGACAGAGAGAAGGACAGAGAGAGAGAGAGAGAGAGAAAGAGAGAGAGAGAGAGAGAGAGATAGAGAGAGAAAGTTAGATATAGGGATAGAGATAGAGATATAGAGAGAGAGACAAATATATAGAACAATAGAAAGATTATCGTAATGAGAAGAAGGTCTGAAGTCATATAAATAAACATGGTTACAGAAATGAGATTGTCAGAGGATGATGACTATAGCAAGCCGAAAAGAAAAATACTTCAGACTATAAATCGCCGATAACAGAAACTACACTAAACACTGTGCATTCTTTTTTTTGTTAGTACAGTATTTTAATTTTTATTTCTCTCCCCAGTTCTTCTCACTCTCCCCCTCTCACCCCCCTCTCTGTCTTTCTCTCTCTTCTATTTCTCTTTGCCTCTCTCTTTCTAGCTCTCTATCTTTCTCCCTCTTTTGCAAGATCTCTACCAATTTTTCTCTCTGTGCCTCGTTCTAATCCAGTCTTTCTCTCTAGCAGAATCTCTAACTTTTCTAATTTCTGTGCTTCTTTCTTACTTCATTCTCTCTCTCTTACTCTCTCTCTCTCTCCCTCTCTCTCTCGCTCCCTCTGTCTTTCACTCTCAATGGCGGTTTTTTCCTTTTTTCATCCACCGTCACTCGTCCTTGCCCTTAGTCAGCTAGTATTGGCTGATGCTGATGCATTCATTTTCTCTCCAGCAATTACTCCGTAGGCATAGAAGGCACACGCTCATCTGCTTAAACTTGCATGATTTGTTCCAAATAAAAGTCGCAGCGAAATGCTGAATTTGAGCCCGAACACAATTAAAACATCAGCCAGCTCAAGAAGCAGTTAGTTCGGAATAAATTGTCCAAGGTCTTTATTCTTATCTACGCTCACACAAAAAAGTACGAATATTCAAACTTTCGAAAGTATGAAAATTGTACGGAGTACTTTAAAAGTATTCCCAATCATACCTCACACAAGTATTGGGTGCGCAAGAAAATAACCTCGGTTTTTAATCTTCTTTTTATTAATTATTTATTAAGTCAAACAAGAACCTCAATCAACAAAGTATGATCCATCATGGTTGAGTATGTGTTGCCATCACGTGGGCAGATCGAGGATGCCCTTGTGGTAGAACGGTGGAGAGAGCGATTCGAAGAAGTCTTGCAACCATGATTTTACCTCAGCTTCGTTCTCAATTTTTTCTCTACGAGGTGGTTCTGCATGGAGCGGAATAGGTGGTAGTCAGAAGGTGCCATGTCGGGCGAGTACGGTGGATGAGGCATCAACTCCCATCCCAGCTCCAACAGCTTCTGAACCGTTTTTTTCCGCAATGTGTTGTCGTGCGTTGTCATGTAGGCATCGAATCTTGGCGCTCTCTTCGCCTCGAGCCACCATAGCTTGCTGCACCCGGTCGAGTTGTGCACAGTAGACATCTGCTGTAACAGTCATGCCGTTAGGTAGCAGCTCCCAGTAGACGACACCGCGTGAGTTCCACCAAACACACAGCATCACCTTCATCGGGTGCAGTCCGGGTTTCGGAATCGCTTCTAGCGGATCGCCCTTGCTGAGCCACTGGCGCTTGTGTGTAACATTGCAGTAGGTCACCCACTTCTCGTCTCGAGTTAGCAATGTGTCCAGCCACTCGTCTTTTCTTTTGTAGGAGAGAAGTTGTGAGGCGGCCGCGACTCGTCGGTTCCTGTCGATTGGCCTCAGGTCGTGTGGCACCCGTTGCCCGAGCTTGTGTACTTTACCGAGCTCATGAAGCCCGTTCTCGATGGTGGTGTGAGAGACCGCGAAGTGCTCTGCAATCTCGTAACAAGTTCGTTTGGGATCGGATTCGACAAAGGATCGAAGATCCTCAAGATCGAGCTGGCGAGGCCGTCCTGGACGGTCCATGTCTTCCAGCGTGTGGTCGCCTTGCTCAAACCGACTGAACCAAGCCTGGCACTTTCGTTCACTAAGGCATCTTTGCCCGTATGCCTGACATAATTTTCGATGTGCTGTGGCAGCGCTCTCCCCCAGCTTGAAACAGAAGAGAAGAGAGGCCCGTAGTATCATTTTTTCGAGCTCGCACCGTTCAGCCATTTGAAAAGCTAATAGAATGAGATGACTGAGAAAAAACATGAAAGTAAGATCTTCATATACCTTTACTAAAGAAAGTTTTAGAAAACTTCGGAAAAATAATTGACTTTTTTTTTAAAATCGAGATTATTTTCTTGCGCAACCAATATGCCTATTCATACTTTGAAAGTATGACTATTAATGAATAAAATCCATCGCACGAGCAGAAAATTGGCACTCGGCTAGGATCGAACCTCCGCTGCCTAACCGGAGATTGTACAGCGTTAACCAATACACCAAACAAGCACACATTGTCCCATGCGATTTCTTGCTCAGTCTAAGGCACGATTTTGCCTGTGCGATGGAATTCATTCATTATGGTCTCAGCCCATCGTTGCTTAAAACGATTAACAAAGATGAAAAAGACTATCAATAACATGAAAGTATGCTAAATACAACAACTTTTCACTTTCTCAACGTAATCTCTGCAGAGTAATCTCGTTTAACGCTCCAATGTTGCAATAACTTTTACTGTTGGACGTAATTTTATATGAATATAAAAAATACCGTAGTTCATTTTCCTTCTCACGGCAATTCGTAGTGAGACATCGGAGCGTTCAACGAGATTACTTTGCAGAAAGTGAAAAGTTGAGTCACGCGTGCTCCATTAGTCACGCATGCTCATTAAGCGATTGCGTCATGAATGCAGTGTAACTCCAGAATTCACGAATAAGATAGAAGAGAGATGGAAGATGAATGATGAAACTTCAAGTTTAAAGTTACACAGTTTAAAGGCTATGCTAAATATACTTTGAAAGTATGCTTTCTATAAAATTAAAGTATGCTAAATATACTTTAAAAGTTTGCACTCTCTAAGAAGAAAGTATGCTGTTTCTTGGGTTTTTCATTCAAAAATTTTTTTTGCTTTGTATTTTTTCGTATTATGTTGCTTTTGCAAGGTTTTCCATTTATTTTCACATGAATTTTTTTACACCCAAAATGTTTAATTACATGAAAATTACAAGAGCTAGTTTTTATACAAATCTAGTACTCGAGATGATAAGTCTATATATATTAGGTCAACCCTCAACCTATATATCAACCGCGGTCGGTAATTGGATAAGGGCCAGAAAAGGAAGAGAAGCCACCAAGGCATACTTTCAAAAATATTACATTCATACATTGATTGTATGTGTCCCTAGCATACTTTCATACTTACGCGCAGGAATACTTTCAAAGTGTTACTATTCATAAATCGCCTGTCTGCTTTTTAGCATACTTTCTCAAACTCATCCGTGTGTGCTCCAACGTGCAGACTACATTTTTTTGATTGAGAGCTGATTTTGTCAGAAGTACAAGACCCGTAGACAATCTCTTTTTGGTTGAAAATCTCTAATTTGAAACTGACGAAGACTTTAGAGCGTTCATTCGATAACTGTAAAATAAAGATTGTCTTAAAACAGTCGGTAGTAAAAGCAAAAAATAATTTTTTAATTTTTTTGCATTGGTTCAGTCTTCATATATCAACAGGTTTTATATACCCAGTACGAACTTTGGATATATATCAAACTTATATTTCATAAACCAGTTCCCTTCCAACTTTTGTCAAGAAAAAAGGATAAAAGCTTTTATTTTGTGCATCAACATAGAAATAAAGTACTCAACGCTGTAATTTTTAGGCATCTTCATAGAAAAGGGTTAAGTTTTTACAAGAATACTGTCTTGAAGTATTTAAACGGAAATGCATTGAGCATAACGGAGTTTTACATACATTTATAAATTTATCGTTCTAATCAAGGACTGAAGTCCCGATGTCCGGCCTTTTTTTCTAAAAACATCTAGAGGCGAAAAAAGAGAAGATAGAAAGAGGGAAGGGATAGAGAGATAGAGAGCAAAAGAGATAGAAAGAAAGCAGGAAAGAAAAAAACAAGAAGGAAAAAAGAGAAGATAGAGGAAAAGAGAGAAGAGGAGAGAGGAATAGAGAGAAAAAGAGAGAGATAGAAAGCAAGAAATGAATTCAAATCAGGCGTAAAAAAGCTTAAATATAATTTTTTCATTGATTTGATTTCGTTTCGCTTGTAGATTCTCCCGGTGTTGGTCACCATCTTCTCTACTTACGGCATCTTCTTCTTCCACACACAGGACGACATCTGGGATATCTACTCCCCTCTGAATGGAATCAGCAGACAGGAAGAAAAGGCCCTCTCCCGATTCGAGTATGCTTCGGGATCTCACCACTACAGAGTTAGCTCATTCATCGATGCGGTTGCGAGATGCGAGAGAAATTTTCAACGAAATTTAATTTTTTGTCCACAATCAACGAGACGACGAGGCTCTAGTAATTTTTAAGATTTTTCACAAATGTTGGATTCTTAAAGACGAAGCAAATTCTTTTTTTCGGTTACATTGCTGAGTCTGTGAAGTGGAAAAGCAGAAACCCCTGAGTAAAGGAACAGGTCGTAAAAATGTTTTTTCATCGTTTATCCGCAGAAAACTGTCAAGTTGAGATGCAAATTCTGGCGACCAGAAAAGATGGCGGAAACATGCTCTCCGTGGAAGCTTTGGATGAACTCAGCCAGGCACACAAGGTCTGCACCGCACCTACTATTTTCTTTAATAATTCATCATTGGATTCGCTGATTCATGAACTCAATGTTTTCCATTCTTATGTCTTCTCTCCACGTTGTTTCAAAAAACTACAATTATCGATTCCATTGAACTCTTATACAACAACCATAATTTGTTTACAGTTTGTGAGCGATAACATAACAGCGATCGCTTACATTTCCAACGGGACGGACAGTCAAACTATCAAGGTCACGCTTTTCAACTCTTACCCTAATTCGGTCACCTTAGATCAGTTTCAGTTTATTATACAAGTTTTTTTGAAGATGCATGACAATTTTTTTCGCTTCACAAACATCGCAGATGTTAACAGAACTTCTTTTGGAAAAATTGTCTCAGAAGAAACTACATGAAAAGAATGGAGGGAATTGAGTGTTTGACAAAGTATTATCGCAAGATATGGCAATGTTCTCTCAGTAGTGCAGTGTTCCTCTCAATAACAAAAGAGGGATGAGCTCGATTTCGCTATCGTCGACCCGATAATAATAACGATAACCTTCCCTTTCTCATGAGGGAAATCGGTAAAATAGGCAGGGAATCAATTGGGCATTTAAAAATCCATTTTATCACGAAGTAAGAGGTCATTACTGCAGACGGCCAAGAGCTCTTTTTCAACTCTTTTCCTGATTCGGTTACCTTGGATCAGTTTCAGTTCATTATAGTAGTTTTTTCGAAGATGCATGACAATTTTTTTTGCATGATGATTGATAGAGTCGAAAAAGAGAAAGAGGACAATTGATAAGTTTTCGATGGATATAATCAATCAGTGCGATTGAGTCCTGATTTAGGTTAAGTAATGGAGCGTTAGAATTCAACTTTTCACTTTGCAAAGTAATCTCTGCAAAGTGACAAAAATTTCTACTTCTCCAACTTTATGCTATATTATACCACTCTATCGCACCGCTCGTTGTTTACGTCGTGGTTTTAAAGTGATGGAGCGTTCAACGGGATCACTTTGCAGAGATTACTTTGCAAAGTGAAAAGTTGAATTCTAACGCTCCATAAGATGTTTTTCATTTATAATCATAAATCGCATTTTCAATCATTTCCTAGAAGTGGATTGGAGTGTAAAGGAGAAAAAAAGAAACGGTTGATTAGTTGGAATTGATAAACTTGCATCTTTCCGAAATACTTGAAAGAATTGTTTTTAATCTTTTAAACTTTTATATTTCTTCAAAAAACCTAATTTTAAAACAGAATTTTCAACGAAAAAAATCTTTGCGTTGATTTAATCAAAATTAAGATTTTTTGAGCTTCCAGGACATTCTATGAGTACCGTTCCATTTCTTATGGGAATAAAACTTTTCAAGTGAAAAAAGCTTAACGGCATAGCAAGATTACTAATTTTAAGATGCAGTACCGTGAAATGTGCGGCGTCTATTGCAAGGACAGCAACGCAGCCATACTCGCACTTCTACAGGTATCTTAGATAAAACTAGTTAAAAGAAAGATAAATATTTATATATAGATATATATATATATATTTATATAGAAGTTGGAAAAAAGGTGAAAACTTTTCTTAAGAGAAATCAGAATTCGGCAAAAAACTTTTTTCGTAAAGTTGAAAACAGAAGAGAAATTAGAACCGCAATAAAAAGTGTAGACTCAATCACTAAACGAGTTTGTCAGGTGTACTGGAACCAAGAAAACATAAATAGTCAGCAATTTTTTTCTCAAATTGAGAAAAATACGTTGAGTTGCCACATGCACTTGACATAATTATCTTAGCCAGTAAAACATGATTTTGACAAAGTACAAAAAAAACGTACTATAAGACTCTTGCCCGAAAATACTGTAATAACTTTTCGCTCACTACAGACCGTCGCAGAGACGCGAACTGCTGCGATGCCTGAAGGCAATTCACTCATACACCTGACTTATCCGAATGTCGAAGCCTTTCACACACGTGTCTATGTCGGATACTCTCTGGGTAAACTTCAATCCCGGAAAAAAACTTTCAGATCGAATTCTCATTCAATTTTTCTCGAAAAGTCCGAGTAAACTGGATGAAATGTCATATATTTTTAAGTTAGTGTTAGTGTACACACAAAGTGGAAATATTAGATAAGAACTATAACAAAAAGGTGAGAAGTTTCGCTCGTTTATGTGTGATTTTTTGTGATTTCTTGAGCAGTGAAAATTGCCTATCAAAACTGTGTAACTGAGAATACGCTTGAGAAGAATGAAAAAAAAACAATAATAATAAATAATGATAATAGTAATAATAATATTAATAATAAAAAAATTAAAAATAATAATAATGATAATAGTAATAAAAACAATAATGATAATAATAATAATAACAACAATAATAATAATAATAATATTTATCGCGATGTGTATGAATGACCGGCAAGGAAGCAAATAATGAACTGTTACAATCCAATTAACACATGCGTGACACTTTACTAACTAAAGTGAGAAAGAAAGAGGATACTAAGACAACACATTTAAAAATACACGAAAAACACTATGTGTTACCTATGAAAAATTAATCATAGGCTTACTACCAGAGTTCTAAACGCTTCGATGGATTGAGCTGAGAAAATCGAGTCTGGTAGAGAATTCCATCTGTCTACTACCCTCACAGGCAGAATGTTAGAGTGCTTAGAAGACTTCAGCTTATGCATGAGAAGGTGGTATCTGTGACCTCGTAGATTGTAGTCATGGTTAGGAAACAGGAATAGACTTTCAGCGGGTATTGAGGTTCTGCCAGTGATGATCTTAAAAGTCATCATCAAATCCGCATGGTTTCTCCGTTTCTCCAAAGACTCTAGTTGGAGTAGTCGAAGCCTTTCTGGATAAGGCATCTCTGGAAGCCCTGATCTCCTACAAACAATTTTGGAGTAACGACGTTGAACCTTCTCTAAGAGACTTATTTGGTTTTTCTGACTAGGTGTCCATATTTTAGAGCAGTATTATAACATAGGGCGCACATATGCGATGAAAAGCTTTTTGTATAGAGACCAGTTCTTCGATTTGAAGGTTCTAAGTATAAAACTGCACCTAGCAGTTGCTCTATTGTTAATGTTTTCAATATGCTGCGAAAAACTCAAACTATCCGAGTACTCGACTCCCAGATCGCTCACCATATTTGAGCGAGGTAATAACTTACCGTCCAAGTAGAAAGAATGAGAAGGATAATACTTTCCTAACTGTATAAAGGGTGTACAGAAAGTCCAGGTGTGTAGTATTTTTCCGATAAAAACTTAACGGATTGAGCAAATCAAACAAAATTTTCATCAAAGTTTATTCAAATAGTTTGGGATATAACTGTTTTTTCAACTTTCAAACAGCCCTCCTTTCTCCTTGACACAGGCGCAGAGTCGCTTGTGGAAGGCACCCACCGTGGTGGACAGGTAAGCGACGTCAAGATCATCCCACGCCTTCTGTAGGGCGCGCTTCAAACTTTCCAAGTTCTTGTGTTGGGAAGCGCAGGCCTTGCTCTCAAGGATTGACCACACAGAGAAGTCCAGAGGATTCAAATCAGGTGAGTACGGAGGCCATTCGGCGGATGTGATCTTGGAGGGAAAATTGCTCTTGCACCAGTCTTGCACCACTTTAGCCTTGTGGGCGGGCGCAGAGTCCTGCTGGAACGTCCATTTGCGTCCTGCGAAGTGAGCCTGGCTCCAGGGAAGTACTTCCTTCATGAGAATGTCGTTCAGGTAGTTATTGGCATTCACTTTGACTCCCTGCTTGACGAAAACGAGTGGAGTCTTGCCAGTCGCGCAAATCCCGGCCCAGACCATGACAGAAGCAGGATGGCCCTTTCTTGAGACGTAACGGCCACTCTTATTGGCATCTTTTATCGATTTCGACCAAATCCTATCGTTCTGGTGGTTGAAGGACTGCTCAATATTGAACAACTTCTCATCGGTGAAGAGAATATCCAAACAGTCCACCGGCTTGAACCGCTTTGACAGTTCACGACATCTCCGAAGACGGGTCGCCTTCATCTGGTCCTTCAATGCGTGAGTCTTCTGCAGCTTGATGGGGCGAAGTCCCATGCGAGATTTGACGATCCTACGAACAGATCTATCCGAGATATTCAGCTCCTTTGCGACTTTTCTGAGACTCCGCTTGGGGTTATAACGAACCTTGTCTCGGATGCTTCTCACGTTGAAGGAAGTGGTCCCGGTCATTGGTCTACCGCTCCTGGGACGGTCAGTCGTTGTACCAGTCTCACAGAAGCGACGTATTGTGTTTTGAATGGTCCTGCGCGAGAATCCGGTGATTCTGGCGCTGTGCTACTAATTGTGCCCGGACTCGCTAAAGCGCAGAATACACCCTCGGTCAATGTCAGAGACCATATCTAAGAACGAAAAGAGACATCACTCTGATTTTCTCAGGGTGTGTGATGTTAACGTTATGACTGAGATACACGCAAAAAATCACAGTACCGCTACACCAAACAAAAAAGATACAAAGTGACAAAGTCAGACACCTGGACTTTCTGTACACCTTGTAATAACAGTTTTAGTGCTTGAGATCGATATTCCCCATTGTTTGGACCAATTGGAGACTTTGTCTATGGCTAATTATAGGAGCCCCGGATTATTAACAGTCGAGATTTTAACGTCATCTGCGTACATAGTTACTGCACAATCTTGAGTCACTAACATTGGAAGTTCATTTCTGTACAACAACAAAAAATGAACATAATAATAAAAATAATAATAATAATAATAACAAAAATAATATGAATTGTTATAATAAAACTAATAGCGATAATAAGATTGATGTATATTTGTATATTGATGTGTATATATATCTTCAAATGCCAAGCTTTACAGTTCAAAGGCAGTGACGCCTGGTTAAGATGTTCTCAACCAGGCGTCACTGCCTTTAAACTGTGTAGCTTAGCATTTTAAGATAGATTTATCATCCATCTTCCACCTCTCTTCTGTTTTAATCGTGAGTTATGGAGTTAAGCTCCATTCATGACGCAATCGCTTGATAAGCATGCGTGACTAAGAGAACAAGGCATATGAGCCTTTCATAAAACACTATCGCACGGAATAGCAATGTGTCTCGTGGTTTAATGATAACACGCACTCTCGGTTTGAGTCAGAGATGGTTGGGTTCGATCCCGCCCGGTGGACTAGATTTTGTCTGTGCGATAGTTCAAACATTATTTATATATAGTATATATATATATATATATATATATACACACATAATATAATATATCTAAGACGATGCTGGAAATAATTTTCGCCAACTTTTGTCACTGTCTTAACTGCTTTTATCACTGCCAAAATCAGGCTTTTTCGCAGCCTCTGCAACCCCTTAGCCCTCATTTCCGATATGATGGAGAGTCGCTCTCAGGAACTCTTTGGGGAGTGCAAATACTAGACTTCGATCCCAGCCAAAAGGCCGAGAAGCAATACCCGCAGCTACAACGGCCACACACCAACCATTTCTAGCGACGTACCCCAACCGAGTTTAGTACACTCAGTTGGGGTAGTTTACTAAACTCGGTTGGGGTACGTCGCTAGAAGTGGTTGGTCTGTGATCCTTGCAGGTGTTGGTATTGTTTCGGATTTGCACTGCGTCCAGAAAAAATTTAACATTGAAATTAGCTTAGGCTTAACAATTCCTAGCCGGGCTTGGACTAAAAACCTGAAAATCAATAAGCTGTGTTCAACGGACAATAAATGTTCAAAAAAAGAGTCGAGTTTGGCAAAGCCAAAACATGTCACAAAGGAAAAACAAAATTGTCTGTGATTTGACAGGGAAAAAACCTGGCCAAAGATTCATTCATCACTTGGCACTGCAAAATAGTGGCCGACTCTTCGTACCTATTTTGGCAGTGAAAAAATACTGTTATCGCAATTTCCTTCTCCCAAGTTCGCATACTCGAAATCTTGGCGAAATAAGGTTTTAGGGTGAGGAAAACATTTTGAGCATTTTGGCGAAAATTATTCCCAGCATCGTCTTATATATGTATAAATTATATTTGTGTGTGAAAATGATAAAAATAAAACAAAAAAATTAATAATAACAATAATAACAACAGTGATAAATCATTTATTCAAATGAATGTTGCCGTTGAGTTAAAAAAATCATTGAAGAATGAAGTGCTGAGCTTCAGGTGACTTGACTTTTTCTGCTGCAACTCCTCCGATAGTCACGGAGGCTCATCTCTTCATTCTCCACTACATGGTATGGCTATTCCCTCGCTCAAGGCTTGGTTTTTTCGCACTTAACTTCGTTCAGAAGTTTATGGTTTTGAGCAGAATAACACCTCATTCGATCGTAATGTGTTTCTCTCAGAAAATACAAACATTATAACCTGAATTTTTTCAACTACTTCGTTTGAATTCATCTCTTTTTTCATGTTTCGTGTAATATCATTCACTTAGTTACCCATTTAATATCGAAAAGTAACTCAGGATCTTCACTACGAGATGTCAATAGCACAAATAAAAGTTTTTGGTACAGAACTCACACTCATAGTACTCAAGCGGGAGTCACAAGCCTTGAAAATGTCGGCCAGAACTTGAAAAAAATGTTGTGCGTTCTCAGGTGGACCTAAGTCTTCCTGGAGGCCGTGCTTTAGCAGATGACATGGAGCAGAAACTTCTGCAGCTATTCCACGGTCTTTCCAATGTATCACCCAACCTCAACTACGCGATGCTCTCACGCAACAGAGAAATGAAAGAACAAAGGTGCTGTGACAATGCAAAAAATAATAAATGTAATTACGCATAAATTCATAAAGCACGTTCAATACTTTTAACGAATATAAATTATTTTCGAGATAATATTTCAATTCAAAGCGTTTATTCAAGTGTAGAAAAATTTTATCGGCTAGGTACTATATAATCTGATAAAATAACAGAGAACAAGGCCTTCAGTCTTATATACAAGTAGCTCTGTCACACAGATACACAATGTGTCCTCGTTTTTGTTAATATGGTAACATGCTCGCAATCCCAGTAAATGAAAGTGATGGGAAAAAAAGAAGGTATAAATACCAATTCCGTTTTATTTCGATAGTTTTTCATTCTAACCAGGGAATAGTTTCCGCCTACTCTGAGAAAATTAGTATAACAGAAGGCCATTAAAAAAGCTTACTTGAAGGGGCCATTAAAAAAGCTTACTTGAAGGGGAAAGTGAAGTCGAAGGTGCAGAAATTCGTATGAAAAGAGAGAAAAAACAAATTTATAAACAATCAAATAAATAAATATTAATTGCTTGAACTATCGCCCAGACAAAAAGCTAGTCCACCGGGCAGGATCAAACCCTCAACTCAAACCGGGAGCCTGCGTTACCATGACACCACGGGGACATATTGCTTTCCGTGCGATAGTGTTTTATGAAAAGGTCATATGCCTTGTTGTCCTAGTCACGCATGCATATTAAGCGATTGCGTCATAAATGGAGCGTAACTCCAGAATTCAAATTCTATGTCACACAGTTTAAAGCCAGTGACGCCTTGAAGATTTGTCATCCATCTTTCATCTCTCTTCTGTCTTAATCGTGAGTTCTGGAGTTACTCCATTCATGACGCAATCGCCTAATAAGCATGCGTGACTAAAAGAATGCATATGAGCATGACAAGCATATGAGCCTTTCACTATTGCACGGAAAAGCAATGTGTCCCCGTTGTGTAATGGTAACGCACGCTCCCGGTTTGAGTCGAGATGGTCTGGGTTCGATCCCGCCCGTTGGACTAGCTTTTGTCTGTGCGATAGTTCAATCAATTTTCATCATAACCAGGCGTCACTGCCTTCAAACTGTGTGACTTAGAATTTGAAGAAGATAATGTCTTCAGAACGAGCAATATAAAATTGAGCAACCGAGTAGGTATAATGAGTGATAGAATAATACTAGGTATAATGAGTGATAGAATAATACTAGGTATAATGAGTGATAGAATAATACTAGGTATAATGAGTGATAGAATAATACTACATAATCTCTGAATTCTCTCGGAGGAACCTGCTTTAAAATTACAGTACGATCTAACAAGTTTTGATGCAAAAAGATTGAACTCTTGTATGGAAAAAAAAACTAGCTGATGTTTCGGGTTTGAACCCAGTCCTTTTACTGACTGTAAGCGTTTCCTATCGAAGACACATTGATAATCGATGCGATGGGGCTATAAGAAAAGCATTCTCTCGCTTAATGATTAACTCTTCAGGGAAATAACTCTCGTTGCGCTTCCCTTTTTGGGATTGACTGTCGGAGTGCTAGTTATCTTCATGCTTTGCACACTCATCGACTTTCCCCTTCATCACAGTCAGCATTTCGAGGTCTGGTGTCACTTCAATTGCCATCAATTGACATCTCCAAATGTCAAACTGTCCTCATTCATGTAGTGACCCTATGATTTCAGGCAATAATAGGCGTGCTTTCTCCAGGGATGGCCCTCTACACGACGGCCGGAATATTATGGGGCGCAGGATACCCATTCTCGAACATTCTCACTGTCGTCCCTTTTTTAGTCGTCACTATCGGAATCGACGATGCCTTCTTGATACTCGCTGGATGGAGACACTCTACGTTCGATTTTTCTCTTTTCCTCTTTCTATTGGGTGCGCAAGAAAATAACCTCGGTTTTTAATCTTCTTTTTATTAATTATTTATTAAGTCAAACAAGAACCTCAATCAACAAAGTATGATCCATTAAGGTTGAGTATGTGTTGCCATCGCGTGGGCAGATCGTGGATGCCCTTGTGGTAGAACGACGGAGAGAGCGTTTCGAAGAAGTCTTGCAACCATGACTTTTACCTCAACTTCGTTCTCAAATTTTTCTCTGCGAGGTGGTTCTGCATGGAGCGGAATAGGTGGTAGTCAGAAGGTGCCATGTGGGCGAGTACGGTGGATGAGGCATAAACTCCCATCCCAGCTCCAACAGCTTCTGAACCGTTTTTTCGCAATGTGTGGTCATGCGTTGTCATGTAGGAATCGAATCTTGGCGCTCTCTTCGTCTCGAGCCACAATAGCTTGCTGCACCCGGTCGAGTTGTGCACATTAGACATCTGCTGTAACAGTCATGCCGTTAGGTAGCAGCTCCCAGTAGACTACACCACGTGAGTTCCACCAAACAGACAGCATCACCTTCATCGGGTGCAGTCCGGGTTTCGGAATCGCTTCTGGCGGATCGCCCTTGCTGAGCCACTGGCGCTTGCGTGTAACATTGCAGTAGGTCACCCACTTCTCGTCTTCAGTTAGCAATGTGTCCAGCCACTCGTCTCTTCTTTTGTAGGAGAGAAGTTGTGAGGCGGCCGCGAATCGTCGGTTCCTGTCGAGTGGCCTCAGGTCGTGTGGCACCCATTGCCCGAGCTTGTGTAAATTACCGAGCTCGTGAAGCCCGTTTTCGATGGTGGTGTGAGAGACCGCGAAGTGCTCTGCAATCTCGTAACAAGTTCGTTTGGGATCGGCTTCGACAAAGGATCGAAGATCCTCAAGATCGAGCTGGCGAGGCCGTCCTGGACGGTCCATGTCTTCCAGCGTGTGGTCGCCTTGCTCAAACCGACTGAAACAAGCCTGGCACTTTCGTTCACTAAGGCATCCTTGCCCGTATGCCTGACATAACTTTCGATGTGCTGTGGCAGCGCTCTCCTTCAGCTTGAAGCAGAAGAGAAGAGAGGCACGTAGTATCATTTTTTCGAGCTCGCACCGTCCAGCCATTTGAAAATCTAATAGAATGAGATGACTGAGAAAAAACATGGAAGTGATAACTTCATATACCTTCACTAAAGAAAGTTTTAGAAAACTTCGGAAAAAATATTTGACTTTTTTTTAAACCGAGATTATTTTCTTGCGCACCCAATATTTTGCTGTCTGTTTTCATGAACATATAAATGTATCAATTTCTTGGGCTTTTTGAGATTCTTTTAAATTTCGAATTTGGTTAAAAAAGTTTATTCGGTCTCTATAAGTTTATGACTGATAGTTTCAGGTAAAAAGATTTGGATACATAACATAATTATTCTTGAAATTCATGAATTTCTAATAGCATTCAAGTCATTCATAAATTTCAGTCCAAGCGCTTCGATTGAACAGCGAATGGGAGAGTCCGTGCAAATCTCTGGAGCTTCGGTCACTGTCACTTCAGGTCAATTGCTAATGTCTTCTTGGATAGTTAGAGTGTCCTTTGAAAATGTCACCGTCATACATCTTACGAATATTTCCACTTCCGGTCGAACCATTCTTGATACTTTTGCTCATCCATTAACTATATATATATATATATATATATATATATATATATATGATTTTTGGCCTATTCGAGTCTCGTTTACAGTTCTTCATATTTAATCCCTTTTCAATCGAAAATACGTTTAGTGACGGACGTTTTGTGTTTCTCAATCGGACTCTTTTCGAATCTTCCGGTAGTTCGCCTGTTTTGCCTGTACACGACCGTCGCGCTCTTCATAGACTTCGTTTACCAGGTTTTCACTGCCAACAACGAATAAAAACTAGTTTTTTTTCTTAGTGAACTGTTTCCACACCGCTTGCAGAGCATATGCCAGTGATTTAGCATCTGATTTTAGTTTTTGCGTGATGAAAAAGAGTCACTTGGAAACTTCAAAAGATATTCAAGTTTTCAAAATCTCTTCCACACAGAAGTTAGGTGCTTCTCATTAGGAGCGTATTATAAGCTCCCATGGATTTCGTAAAAAGACGTTTGTAAATCTTTGAAGAGTCAGTAAGTTTGATGGTGAAGATAGAAAAGAAGATTAGCTTTGAAGCAGCCGTCTTAGACACATGGGGCGGTAATAATGATAGAAAATTGACAGCAGTCGTAAGAATGTCGCGAAGGCGATGAAATGAGCACGGCTTTCATCTGTTACCAGTTACGTGCTTCATGATAATACATCTTATCAACTACATATCTATAAGCAAACCAAAGAGATGAGTAATTCAGCTGACTTTCTTCACTGCCCTCGTTGGTGTCTGGTGCAGAAAACGAATGCGAGCTGAGCAGAGCCTGAACAAATCTGTTATTTCGCTACTACTATACTATATTAAATCCTATAATTTTGTGAATTTGATGCTACTACTTACAGGAAAAGCAATCAATGAAAAACTTTATTTCACCCAGACGTGAACTTTTGTGAAACGGTTTGAGAAACACCTTGAAAAACACAAAACGCTTCCCGGTTATTACAAAAGTTATTATCTTCTTATGACCAACGCAGAGGGACAGATATATTTTGTGTGTGACTTTATAATACATAACTTCGTACACAACACATGAAGAATGAATGAATGAGTAATTAAATAATCTGGAATGTGCACCATTGCACAATATGATGATCTCGTGACTTTTGTTTCCAGGCAGATGACACATCTTCAATCGAGAAATGGAAAGCAAAGCTCAAGGTTCCAATAAATGAATGCTCTTTGGACTGCTGAAGTTTTCGCTAGATCTGGCTTTCGAAATATGTTCCCACTTACGGGAAGAGTACGCGCTACCCTAACACATAAGGCATAGATATCCTATTAAAAAGGCGGCTAAAATCGTAAAGCCTGAAGGCAAAAAGGAGTGTATGAAACTGGTAGTTCAAAGAAAGAAATCTTACAACTTTTTAAATTCAAGCGGTTGATAAAAAAAACCTTCTCGGATGCTAAGTCTTACCTGCAGTTCATCGAAAGATTAACAGGTACACTAGTATTGCGCTAAACCCAATCGAAAATGCTGCTTGTACTCATTAGTCGATTAATGTTCAGCACCGAATAAAAGCGAACTCTTGTTCTTAGGAATCATCGGTCTCCTTTTTCGGCTTCATCCCAAAAGGGGAGTCATCGGAAGGATCAACGACTCCCTCGTCTGTGGATCACAAAACTTCTCTAGAAGTTGTTTTTTAAAGAAATTTTTAAAATAAAAATGTTGAGAAAAAAGAAGAGTTTTGTAGGTATTCATCGACTACTTGCATACATGGCCTATGAAGTCTCTGATTCTGCTCATTTTCTTCACACATATTGCCGTAAGTTGAACAAATACTTCCCAGTTTTTTCACCAGTTTCACAAATTTAAAAAAAAGCTTTTTTGAGCTACAGAGTAGACTTTCCTTGATAGTGATTTTAATCAAGTATACCATATACCATTTTTTTTTCTAAAATCAAGTATACCATTTTCAATAAGAAATCTCTGAGTTCAGATACAAATAGGTGTAGGAATTTTCTTTGTTTTATAAGCTATAAAGGGTTAACCAAGAAACACAGTGCAGAAAGAAAAATGGTTAAAAAAATATATATATAGGTTGTAAAAAATCAAAATGGGCGCCAAAATGCACAACATTTAATTGAACATGATAAGAAAGCGAGATTGAAACCAATTCCGATTGAGTATTACATAGCATTTGGGAGTATTTGAATTAAAATGAACCTTATTGAGTACATTCAGGAGAATTGGCGGCAGTGAAACCGAAGAACAAGGTAAAATCAAAGAATGCATCACAACTCAATATATCATTTCAATCATATCGACTTTTAGTCATCTGGAAATCTTCTTGATTTATTCAATATTTTCAAGGTCTGCGTGTGGTTGGCGCGAATGGTCAACACCTCCTTCGACATGGAGAACTTGTACTTGAAATACTCACCACTGACTGAGATCTCGAGGACTATGCAGAACCACGTTCTCAAAGAGGTACAGATAAAGTCATATTTATAATCATAACCTAATAATGAAAATAATAACAAAATCAATAATGATAATGATAATTATAGTAATAATCATATTCATAATAAGAATGAGAAAAAATACAAAAATCAAAAAAAATAATAGTTATAATAAACAGTTATGATATGTGGATTCTTGAATTTACTGCAACCTTTAAAAACATATCAGAAGGCACGTGTTGGCAGAGAAAGAGAGAGGAAGAAAGAGAGAGGATTAGACACGAGGATGGAAAATAGGCACGTGTTGGCAGAGAAAGAGAGAGGAAGAAAGAGAGAGGATTAGACACGAGGATGGAAAATAGGCACGTGTTGGCAGAGAAAGAGAGAGGAAGAAAGAGAGAGGATTAGACACGAGGATGGAAAATAGGCACGTGTTGGCAGAGAAAGAGAGAGGAAGAAAGAGAGAGGATTAGACACGAGGATGGAAAATAGGCACGTGTTGGCAGAGAAAGAGAGAGGAAGAAAGAGAGAGGAAGAAAGAGAGAGGAAGAAAGAGAGAGGAAGAAAGAGAGAGGATTAGACACGAGGATGGAAAATATATAGAGAAAGAGAGAGGATTAGACACGAGGATGGAAAAAATATAGAGAAAGAGAGAGGATTAGACACGAGGATGGAAATTATATAGAGAAAGAGAGAGGATTAGACACGAGGATGGAAAATATATAGAGAAAGAGAGAGGATTAGACACGAGGATGGAAAATATATAGAGAAAAAAAACAAAAAAAAGGAGAGATAGAAAACCTAATTTGAAGTTGTTTTTTAATAAAAAAAAGTGCATTCATGTAGTCATGCGTAGTTGAAACAAAGATGTGTTTAAATGTGCGTTGCTGTTAAATTGAGTTTTCTCGTTTTAGGCATTCACAGTGAACTTTGGTGTCTATCCCATGCCGGACTTCTCAAAGGAGAACGTCAGGGAGAAGTTCGAAGAGATGCTCATGAAGCTGGAGAGCATACCTGGGTTCACTGATGGAGGAAAAGACAGCACGAACGTGTGGACAAGGGAGTATGAAAACGTGCGTTTCTGGTTTTATGTATTTTGAGATCATGATGTTTCATACCTGAAAAAAATAAGTTTTCAAATCATCAATTGGAGCAATTCTCGAATCCGGTCTCAGATCAACGAATTACAGCCTAAAAAACGATAAAGTCTTCATGATGCTTAACTGTTTTATTGAACACAAAGAAAATTGAAAAACATGGATAGCTGCTGAAGGCCAATCTTGTTACTCACTGAGTGTTTCTCACTCAGGCAACTAAAGATGGGGCAAACTCTAAGGTCAATACGGTTTTCAGGCAATAGCGTTCTGGGGAGAAGGCGAGGACTTTTGGACGACCAAAGAACTAATCAATAACTACCGAGAGTATGACTTGGATGAGAAATACATTACGATTGGGTAAGAATCGTTCAGAACTTCGTAAAAAAAATCAAACAATCTAGCTGAGAAAACAGTTCACATTTTTTGAAGCTATGAGCGAACGATTTCCGTTTTCGCTCTTAACACAGAAATCTAGGAATTCATCGAACAACGGCGTTCTTTGTCTTTGAACGTTGATCATGAAACTTATGTGCAAACACACAGCGATAAACAATCAACTCAGAGTTAATAGAATCAGTATTTTAATAAATCTTGACCCGCTATAAAAGTCTTTAGAATTATCATCGCTTGCTTCATGTCTTCATAGTCAATGTTCGGTCAAAAGTAAAACACAGACGTAATTTATTTGGTCATAAATTTGAGAAATCGGGCGATAAGCAACCAAAAGTTGTTAATGATTCTCAGTAAGACATAAAATAAGTCTACTCGTGCCAATCTAGGAAAGACGCGGATGGAGACGAAGTTATAGATGGCTTCTTCTTCATCATCACATACAAGCACTTCAAGTCCTTCTTGGAAGTCCAAGAACTAATGGATATACGGTTATTTTTCATGTTCCATGTTTACAGGTCGCGGCATAAACATGGTAAGGATTTCTTCTCTTTTTTTCGAGAATGACAAGAACAATTGAGAAAATCTCATGGAAATTAAATGATCACATTTTTAAAATTGACATGCGGAATATCTTTCAATTCGACTTCCTCGTAGGCGAATGAGCTCAAGGAGACGTTCAGAGTACTTAGTGACGACAGGTATTGAGGCGATAGATCGTACCAGTATTTAACAATGGCTTTCTCCAATGAATCCAAACAACTTCATTCCAAGCGTTTGCGTGATTTTCATTGTACGGTATCACTGACCGTGCGTGACGATAACCGGGCAGCCACCATTCCAAGGAGAGAGAAGCATAAATAAAGAATATCTCTAAAGAAATAGCAATATTATTTAGATTCAGCATATTTTTTGAAACTCATAAAATCTGTTTTCAAATAAGTAATTTTTGATTTCTTTGGCATGTTCATTTCCCACTCTTTAAAACATATTGAACATGTTTTCAAAGCAACTGCAAACGTTCCTTTACAAGTGAAGCGTTTTATTTCTCTTTACTCACAAGTAGATAAATTTCAAACTTTTAATGTGTTCATAAACGAACAAAACATTTAAGAAGAAGATTTTCTTACACGGACAGGGTATGAAAAGAACAAAAAAACTGTGTTTCAATTAAATAAAAAAAAATTTAATCGACTATTAGTACTTTTTCTCATGAGTTAAACAGATTCAAAGTCATTTCAAAACCAAGCGAATAATTTTTGAACCTTATTTATTTGAACCTTATTTATTTGAACCTTATTTATTTGCAGTCGATCAATTCTGGCGGAGTACAAGGAATACTTCACAGTACATTCGCATCATCCTTTTGAAAAAGTTATTTTTCATTTATTTGGACATTCGGCACAACTGCAGTTTAATTGAAAAGGCCTTGTTGGCTTTAAAGCGAAGGTTCAAAAATTTTCTTCAGAGATGGAAATTTTCAGCATCCGTGATTTCATTTCAAGAAAAAAACTTTGAGAAAACTTTTTAATTTTTTTTCGAATTTTAAAGAATTATTCTGCGAAAATAACGTGTAAATTCATTCTACGAAGCCGAGAAGTTCTCTAGAAATCTGGAAAAGTATTCCAGAAGCCCGAATTGAAATATTACCGTGGAAAGGGAGCGTGGGGTTTTACCTGAGCCAAAGGCAGGGGAAAGGGAACCCCCACCTACCTAAGCTTCTTCTTATTCCTAGCGTTTATCCCGCCGCTGGGCAGGGTCCGCTTATGTGGAACTACCTAAGCAAAAGAGTGAAAGGGGTATTTAGGAGAAAGTGGTCCTACATAGGAGGAAGGGGGCTGAATTTAGGTTGGATATCAAATTTGAAGCTTCTTTCTGACATCCACACTCAAACTGTGACCCGCCTGAAGATCATCATAGCCAATCAAATATGAAGTAGCAAACTTCAAATTCCTACCCCCTCCTTTTTCATAGGCCCCATTTTCCTTATGTACAACCCCTACCTCTTAGCACTGCCTCCCTACCTTCGCTTAGGTGGGGCCCCTTCCCATTCCATTTTGTTTAGGTAAACCTTCTCCCTCCCCTATTTTCCATGTTTATCGAAGATTTTTAGCTATAAGAGAGTGAATTTTGACTTTGTATTTAGTTACAGGTAGAATTTGGTAGAATTGTAAATTAGAGTATTCCCTACTCCTCGTTGATCTCAAGCAACGGATTTTTATACCGAGCAGAGGAGCGGATTGTTCGCAGAAACTTGTGCAAAAATCGTGTGGTATGACGGGAACCGAACCCGTGATCTTTCGCGTTCCGGGCGAATGCTCTCCCCACTGAGCTACACACGCACACATGATAATGCACATTTAAGGCCCATACAACATGCCCCCCTCTCAACACCGAGGTCTCTCGAGGTCTAGGAATCTTATGAGATGTGAGGGTTGAAGAGGCTTCAGGGGACAATATAAGATGGTATTTTTTTCAACTGAGGTCTTTTGGGCGTCGCTAAAAAGCGGCCATTTGAGAAGGACGGAGTATCAGAACATTACGGCAGGGTTTATTCATCGACGTTTCATGGCAGCCGTTCCGGGGGAAAGAGAAAAGCAAAAATGAAAATCATTCCATGAAATTATTATGGCGTCAATAAACCATTTTTTTATGTTCCAACGGAGTCCGCTGCTTCCGCGCCTGCCAACTTCCTGCAAACAGCCGGTATTCTCATATGAACAGAATTTCAACGCAAAAAAAGCATCATTAAAAGTTATGAAAAACAAAAAACCTTTCAATAGCATGAAACGATTTTTTCAATAAGTATTTTATATCAATCTTCTTCAAATAATTCAATCCAAAACGAAGCCTTCTCGTTGGTAACACTAGAATTGTCCGCCCCACTAGACTGGCTCATTAGGTAGAGCACTAGACTATTGGCCTAAGAGCCATCGAATCGTGTGTACAATAACCATGCTGACCGGAAAAAAGGGCTGTTTTTCTACCTCAAATTTTCTTCGAACACCCGTCAGCTTGGTTGAGCTTGGTATCTGGCCACATTTATAAGTTTTGAGACCGTACCGTTCATCCCATAATCAAGGTTCTCTCTCATTCTTCATTAGGAAGAATAAAAGAGCTCTGCTTAATTGTATTCATTATGGCGCTTCATGTCCATGACATTGATTTTAGAGCAGATGAATGATCAAGCTAGCGTTTATTGAAACCAAATCAAGTAAACATTCTACAAATAACTTATACATTACTGAAACAATTTTAGGAGAATTCGCTCTTTCCATTTCTTTTCACGAGACTAATTTCAGAGAATGTTTTTTATTCGTGTGTGACTTATACATACTCTTCGTTGATGAAAATCTAAGTTCAGGCCAATTAAGCGCTTGAAAAATGCCTAAGCATTTCTGTTATAGTGTCTGCCATCATCCTCATGTCTCTGCTTATCCTGGTCTTCGTAATGAACGTCGAGGCAATCATCTCCGTCGTCCTATCCATCTTATCCATTTGTCTCGGTAATTTTTACACTAACAGTCATCCGTTCGGAGCAATAAGTACTTCAAGAATTCAAGTATCACTGATAACCACTTGGTATCCATGAATACCACTGTGATTACCACTTGGTATCCACGAACTTGGTATTCACGAAATTACTCCTTCTTAAAACTGCCTCCCCCTTTTTCAGGCACAGTCTCGTACCTCCACCTGTGGGGAGTCAACCTAGATGCCGTCGCTCTCATTTCCACTCTGATGTCCATTGGATTCTCAGTTGACTACTCGGCGCATGTCTGCTATCACTACTTCGCCCATGCTTCTCAGCAGATTCAAGACAGCAAAACTGTTAGTTTTATATTTTACAAAAAGTTTACATAAGAAGCGCGCTGTTGAACTCTGCATTTTATCGAGCCCATGCGATATAAATCGAGTTAGTAGAACTTTCAATGGCTGTAATTACAATGAAAATTCGTGAAAATAATGTGTTTCCAGCAAAAGAATTGTACAAAATACTCATTAAAAAACCGTTTAAACGCTTGAAATCAATACTTGTTGATTTCATGGATTCCGAAACCGGATCGGCAGTTGAATATGAAGTCGAGATGGAGAATATGGTTAAATTAAACGATCAATATCGTCGCAACCTACATTAAGCCCGCTACCTGCCTTGAGCAAGATTGCCTATTTTTCTTGCTTTGTTATCAAAGTGATACGATAGGGCCGACATTTCAACCTGGCTCCGTTCTCTCTTTTAATACCCTTTTGCCCCAACTCAGTACGTTTTGACAAGATAATAATGATTATAATATTGTATGTTGTATGTATCGCAATGTGTATGACCAGTAATCAAATAAGTAATCGAATAATGAACTGGAACAACCTAATTTACACATGCGTGACACAAGTGAGAAAGAAAGGACTCAAAATTAAATCGTTCAGTATATGAAATATTGAGAAAAAAATAATAAAACATTTTAATTTAAGAGTAAGTATTGAGGTGGCGATTGAGATGGGAGGCGGATTGAGAAGAAGCAGCGCAGATGAGTACGAGACGCGCCTTGAGAGCAGCAAGAGTCGGCTGCTCTTCACCTTTAAGGGCATCGGATGGCCCGTGCTGCAGTCGGGTCTCTCCACTCTCATGGGTTCCTTTCTCCTCTCTCTTTGTTTTTGTTTCTCTTCCTCTCTCTCTTCCCATATCTTTATCTGGCGGACTCTCTATCGCTCTCATTATCTCTTAGAGCGTTAGAATTCAACTTTTCAATTGCAAAGTAATTTTCAGCAAAGTGATCCCGTTGATTGCTACAATGTCTCACCACGAATTACCTTGAAAAGAAAAATGGAGTACGGTATTCTTTTAATAATAACTTTTACTGTTGGACGTATTTTTTATGAATTTTACAGAAAAATCGTCGCTTTTTCTTATAAAGCATGTGTTCTTTCTTTTTACCGTAGTTCATATTTCTTTTCACGGTAATTCGTGGTGAGACATTGGAGCTTTCAACGGGATCACTTTGCAGAAAATTACTTTGCAAAGTGAAAAGTTGAATTCTAACGCTCCATAACTCTTTCTTTCTATCTCACTCTCTTTCTCTGAGCCTCTTCCTCTTTTTCATTCTGCCTTTCGCTTTCTCTCGGCCTCTCTTTCTCTCCTTCTGTCTCTCTCTGTAGCACTCTTTGTCTTTTACTCATAGACAGAAAAAGTTCAATACATATAATAAAAACTTCCGTCAAATTTGCAATTGATTGATGTAGAACATCTGATTTTCTTCTGCCCTTCTCAATTACAAACTTTTTCTCATGTTTTTCAATTAAAAAACTATTCATGATGGATATTAATAACAGTCATTCTCGAAGGCCTTGCAAGTGCATGATATGAATTTCAAATGATTGAACTATCGCACAGAAAAAAGCTAGTCCACCGAGCGGGATCGAACCCAAACCATCTCGACTCAAACCGGGAGCGCGTGTTATCATCACACCACGGGGACACATTGCTATTCCGTGCGATAGTGTTATATGAAAGGCTCAAATGCCTTATTCTCTTAGTCACGCATGCTTATCAAGCGATTGTGTCATGAATGGAGCATCGTGAACTATGGAGCGTAACTCCAGAGTTCACGATTCTTAATTCTTAATTCTTAAATTTCTTAATTCTAGATTCTTAATCGTGAACTCTGGAGTTACGCTCCATTCACGACGCAATCGCTTGATAAGCATGCATGACCAAGAGAATAAGGCATTTGAGCCTTTCATATAACACTATCGCACGGAATAGCAATGTGTCCCCGTGGTGTAATGATAACACGCGCTCCCGGTTTGAGTCGAGATGGTTTGGGTTCGATCCCGCACGGTGGACTAGCTTTTTTCTGTGCGATAGTTCAATCATTTGTCATCTTAACCAGGCGTCACTGCCTTTAAACTGTTTAACTTAGCATATAAGACGATGCTGGGAATAATTTTCGCCAAAATGCTCAAAATGTTGTTCCTCGGGCAGATTTCCGTTGAAAAACCAAGCTTTTTCATGGCAAGAAACGTAAAAAAGCGCCATGAAAAATGGCAGCACATAACATGCGTTTTGACGGGCCTGCCAAGAAAAACCGTCAAAAAACAAGCTTTCTACTTTGTACTCGTTTTGTCACTGCCAGAATCCGGTTTTTGTTTGTTCTTGTTTTGTCACTGCCAAAATCGGGTTTTTGTTTGTCCTTGTTTTGTCACTGCCAAAATCTGGTTTTTTTGTCCTTGTTTTGTCACTGCCATAATCGGGTTTTTTTTCCTTGTTTTGTCACTGCCACAATCGGGCTTTTTTTGTAGCCCCTGCAACCCCTTTGCCTTATTTCTGGGATGATGGAGGATCGCTCTCAGCAACTCTTTGGGGAGTGCCAATACTAGACTTTGATCTCATCCAAAAGGCTGAGATGCAATACCAGCAGCTACAACGCCCACACACTAACCATTTTTAGCGACGTAACTCAACCGAGTTTGCTAAACTCGGTTGGAGTACGTCGCTAGAAGTGGTTAATATGTGGTCGTTGCAGAGCTGTGTTCAACGGACAAAAAGTGTTCCGAAAAAGAGCCGAGTTTGGCAGTGCCAAAACATGTCACAAAGGAAAAACAAAATTGTCCGTGATTTGGCTGGAACAAACCTTGCCACAGAGTCATTCATCATTTGGCACTGCGAAATAGTGGCCGATTCTTCGTCCCTATTTTGGAAGCTAAAAAAAGGACTAATATCGGAATTTCCTTCTCCCAAGTTCGCATACTCGAAATCTTGGCAAAATAAAGTTTTTGGCTGAGGAACAACATTTTGAGCATTTTGGCGAAAATTATTCCCAGCATCGTCTTATATGAAGATATGAATTTCATATTTTCAGTCTGCATGCTAATATTTTTCCCTGGAAAGCGTTAGTTCTAGTTCTTGCCCAGAAACCTTATCTTACAAAAGCTGCTAATTTTCGCTGCTGATAATACAACTATTTTCAAATTTATTTCTACTTACTCAGGAATGATTCCACTCGTGTTCGTCAAAGCGTACGTGGTGGCTGTTTTCTGGAAGACTATCATTTTGGTGAGTAAAATTTACCACAACTCACACGATTGAGTATTCGATCCGATTGTTATATCAGCACATCTAATGACGTTTCATATAAAGAATAACAATGAATAACTGTATAAATGACCGAATAAATAATGAAATATACTAATGAATTAGGAAATAAAGCAGAGGACTCTACTCCGACCTCGGCCACCGAGCACATACACTGAGAAAAAAACGAAAAGTGAATAAACAAAAAATAATTCATTGAACAAATGCATAAGAACAGGCTAATGACTATGATCATACATATATGAAGGTGAGCATCCTCGGTATGCTGCACGCTCTCTTGCTGCTGCCGATTATTTTCATTGTTACTGACGACATCAAAGCCTTCCTTCGCTGGTGCCGCTCTAGAGACAGAATGAAGCCTGGCACGACGCAGGTTCTTCTTTTCATTTGTATTAACAGTAGCTCGAGAGTAATTCTGGAGAAGCTCGGAGCAGCTCAGAGGCATGTGAACAATGTCAAGTTGATGCCAAAACCAAGGAAATACTCAGTAACACACTCTAAAGACAAATACGCCCGGTTAAATTGAATTATGACTTAACCATGAAACGGATGGAGGCCAGTCTACCGGCGGGACCTAACCCAGCCTCCCCTTACACGAAGAGCGTTTCCGATTCAGTGTAAATGGCTGGGTTGTGTGAACTGGCTTTTATCCGTGATTTTTAAAATTTTAATGGTTTCAAAGCACGCGAGTTTAGTTTTTTGGGCACAAGTTTACTTGGAAGGGGGCTCCAAGGGGGGTGCTCTTTCCGGTGCGTTCAAAAAAAGCGAAAAAAAATACAAAAAAAATGTAAATTTTCTTAAGCGGTTTCGTTCGCCTTAGCGGTACGGCCTCGTTAGCGTAAACTTTTACCTAAGCGTAAGCGTTTTTAATGTAAAAGAAATCTGTAAAAAGTTATCTTTGAAAAGCCCCCCCCCCAGTAAAAAAACCATTTTTCGCGCGCTTTTTGGGTTGGCTCTGATGCTATGACGCTTTCATCTTTCTTCAAGAGAAAAAAAAAGTAAGCTCACGTAGAAATAAAAATTTATAATTGTTCGGTTTTTTTCATTTGGTATGAAAACTCCTTTATTTTTCAGTAAGTATGTGGGGTACTTTTTCCGTTAACCGGATACTCGCGTCACGGTTCCCTTCGCGTCGCGGTTTCCTCGTTAGCTAAGCCGTACGGCCTCGTTAGCTAAGCCGTACGGCCTCGTTATCGTAACCTTTTACTAAGCCTAAGCGTTTTTTTTAATGTAAAAATAACTTTTTGATGTAAAAATAAAACGCGAAGGGAACCGCGACGCGACCGCGACGCGAGTATCCGGTTAACGGAAAAAGTGCCGTATGTGGTTAGCATTGATGAAGTTTATCATTGATAGGAGTTTTCAAATTGAATTATTAAGATTTTTTATTATTCATTGTAATTTGCGAAACTTATAAAACTTATTGGTTTAAGATCTCAATAAGTGCCTGAGGATGCTCAACCAGAGATCGCCACTATTGTTTGCTTCAGAGACCCAAGCATGGTTTCCAACTCCGAACTAAAAGTAAATATTATCCATGGGAACTCTGCTAGTCGTTCTTTTAGACTTTCTTTTAGACTTCCGTTTATTCAATTCTACACCATGTTTTCTGATTGTGAAATCACTAACTTCAGAGCTTTCTAACTGAAGTTCAGGTTTTTTGTGTGCGATGATTTCTGATGTAATGATGATTGGTGCATAATCTAAATAAGGGCATGTGTAGTGCTCCCTTACTACATATCAATGTAATACACCCCGAAGATCAAAAAGCATTCCAAAGTTGAATAAGGGAAATACGCGCTGAATCTAAGATTTTTTTTGTCGAAATGAGGTAATTTCTATTTTCATGATTAAAAAAAACCGAGACAAATAAGCTTAAATTAGAAAAAGTACTGTTGTGCTTTTTTAAAGTTTCAGCTTCTTTTCTATGGTTTTTTCAATTATAAAACATGAACCATTCATCTATGGATGTGAAATAATGAATTCTTCATTACTCTCTCTCTTTCTCTATATTCATCATTTTATTCTTACATCTCTGGCAGTTCAAAACGGGTTTTTGTTACTTGTTGCCTTTCCTTCACATGGCAGAAGTTCAAGGATTCTCTCTTCCTCTTCCCTTGAATATTAATCTCTTATCAAAAAGACGGGATCATTTTCACTCATCAAAAAATTGAGAATACATATGTTAATTTGTGATCGTAAGACTTTTATTATGGGGTTCTGAATGATTGAGTGATTATTCTTAATCTTACCACATTGTCAGCTTAGAATCTTTCTTCGTCTCCTTAAAGAACAAGCTAATAAAAAAATATAATCAAGGTCTCGCGTGGAACTGAAGTTTCGGGTTTTCCAGGTATGAGAGCCCGTACAATCAAAGCAACTTGAGTTCCGTTAAAAAAAACCCACAAAACTAGACTGAAGCAGATTGTTGAACCGAACCGTGTTACCCACAGTCATCATTACTGATAAAGCATTCAGACAACGTTCAATTCATTCTTTTCAGCACTCAAGAATACAATACTGAAATCTAACCATTTAAAAAATTTAGAATAATTCAAAAGTGTAATACATTTTAAAATTCGAATTGAACATATTAAACAGAAAAATGTTGAAGCAAAGATAAATTTTGAGAATTTCGCCGCGGGATTCAATAAAAAATAGAAAATATATTACTCATTGAGGAATAATAACGAAAAAAATTAATAAAGAAAAATGAGAATTTAATACTGAGATAGTCAATATATTTTAAAAAATTTCAATCTTTCAGTTCTTGAGTCTTTGATAAAGATAGAATGATATCATGCAGCTAAATGTACAAGAATATAACAGGGTTCAAGTTACTCAAAACTGTCTTCTAAAGCGGAGACTCATCTTCACGAGGAGCGCGGTTGTGACGTCCGGATGAAACCAGACTCATTTGATCTGGGTCCATATGCAGGGGTTTCCGCATCTCTGCAATATCCAAGCTTTCTCATGGGAGGCAACTCATATCTATTCATACAGTAACAAAACGAGTAGACGATACTTAATATTATTATTTTTCAAACAGATCTCGTACGATGTCCAACTCTTCTCGTTTCCTCTCTCTCTATTTTGTTTCTCTCCCCTTTCATGATGTTTCCGACATCCTGCAGAAGCATAGTTTGGAACCAGAATACGAATATTGATGGACCGGAAGACCTTCGAAAGAGACAGAGAGTGTGCGAAGAAAATAAAATAATGCCATGCAAACGGAAGATTAGTTTTACTTGTGTATAAAAAGATTTTTTTCGCCTGAGCCTAATTTGCGCAAAGATTTGGGTTTGAAGAAAAACCCGCAGCACGGTTTGAAGAAAAACCTAGTTTCTCTTGCTCTCTCTCTCTCTCCCTCCCTCTCTCCCTCTCTCTCTCATTATTTCTCGATCTCTTTTTTTTTCTCTCTCTCACTCTCTCTCTAAAAAAACAATCAAGTTTCAAAGCTTTCCTTTCCATCTTCACATAAACCACATTCATGCCAGAAATTACAATTCTTGCACAGATTTTTTCTCTACATATTATTGCAGTCCCACATTTCTACATACGTGCACGTATCGAAAAAATAATGAATAAATGAACGAATGCATGAATTATTGAATGAATGAGTGAATGAATGAACGTATCAATAAATTAACTTCGATTTTTTTACAAACGATGTCTTTCATATTAAAACCAGGTTTACTCACCGTGGGCACACTCTCCAGTACCGTAATAATTTTCCACGGTACGGTATATAGTGTATCCTTTGAAATCATATAGACTTATGGCAGCGGTGTTAGTCACGCGCACAAAGGCATCCAGAAAGTAACAGCATAAACTGCAACGAGAGCGTGTTTCATGAAAAGACAGAACTGGCCGACTGCATAAGTTTTTTGTCTGAACTCATCATGTCCTAGGGATAAAAAGGTTTTAGTTATCAACTGGTCGTTTCCAATATTTCCTTCTCTTGCAAAATAAAAGATCGAAGATGTTTTCGACGTTGAAAAATTTTTCTGAAATGAAAGCCTATTGTGTCTTTTCAACAAGAAAAGAAATAGTGAATGACGTGCTTTTTTCATCTACCAACACCTCTTGTTATCAGATATTCATCTATCAACACCTCTTGTTATCAGATATTCATCTATCAACACCTCTTGTTATCAGATATTCATTTATCAACACCTCTTGTTATCAGATATTCATCTATTAACACCTCTTGTTATCAGATATTCATCTATCAACACCTCTTGTTATCAGATATTCATCTATCAACACCTCTTGTTATCAGATAGTCATCTATCAACACCTCTTGTTATCAGATATTCATCTATCAACACCTCTTGTTATCAGATATTCATCTAACAACACCTCTTGTTATCAGATACTTGTTTCTCTCGAGATATTTTCCATGAGCTTCAACAAGCTCTTCATATAATCGCCAATTAACTCGTTTATCTTTTCTTTCTGTTCTATCTCATTCATTTCTGAAATTCAAAAAGGGTCTCAGTAACTAACAGATTCGCCATTTGTTCATATATCGTTAGAAGGACTGAAGCGAAGTAAATTCTCCGGAATGGGGCTCCAACCGACAGCGCGGTTATGTGAGTCGACCACTCGTTTCCTTGGCCTTCCGACTTCCCCAAGACTGTGAGAAAAAATACTTGGCTATTTGAGCAAATTTTGCACTGAAAGAACGGCGATTTCCACTTACTGTATCCCATGAGAGCTTACTGTATCTCATGAGAGCTTACTGTATCTCATGAGAGCTTACTGTATCCCATGAGAGCTTACTGTATGTCATGAGAGAACTTACTGTATCCCATGAGAGAACTTACTGTATCCCATGAGAGCTTACTGTATCCCATGAGAGCTTACTGTATCCCATGAGAGCTTACTGTATCCCATGAGAGCTTACTGTATCCCATGAGAGCTTACTGTATCCCATGAGAGCTTACTGTATCCCATGAGAGAACTTACTGTATCCCATGAGAGCTCCGTTCGGGTGATCCATCACTTGGAAATGGTCCGGCCATTTTACATAGTACAATAAATAAAACTTGAAGTTGTACTGAAAACAGAACTTCGGTTTTTATTTGACATTAAAAAAAACCTCACATCTAAGTCAAGTTTGTATAAGCTATGGAAGCTTTGGTTTTTCGGAGCATGTGCATTTTTTGAGGTGAGTCAATAAGTACCCTTTTTCTGTGACATGAATAGGACTATCATGTTGATTATTGTAATTTATAGAAACTCCAGCTTTTTAGTCCTTTAATTGTGATTTAGAGAGAAAAAAAAACATCTGAATAATATCTATGTCCAATCTTTAAATTATTTGTATGGAATAACATAATGAATTGAATGAAAGAAATTGAATCTTAATATTGACGTACCTGTTTAGTGAAGCAATCGAGGTTTCTGAATTAAACATACATACATATTTCTTCAAAATTGGAAAATTTTGTAATCAGAACGGCATTTTTATATGTGTTTCATAAAGCAAAAGATCTTGCGTCAACACGACAAAGATCTTTACTGCTCATGATAAAATTTTCACTCAGAAAAAAACTTCCCGTAGATCTCATTGCAAGTTTTTTGAAGACAGTGCTTTCTCACTACATTTGGTTACCTTTTAATTTAGCGATCCCTTCCGGGAAACAAACGCCCTGAGAAAATCTTCAAATGCTAAGTTACACAGTATAAAGGCAGTGACGCCTGGTTCAGATGAAAAATGATTGAACTATCGATAGTTGAATTAGTTCTGTGATACTTTAGCTTCCCCATTCTCATAAACCCTGGTGTTATATGATGCTCTATCACCATATAATGGGTTTTCTTATAATGTTTGCATAAAACACTTTTTTCTAATTTTTTGATTGAAAAGCTTCTTTTTTATGAATAATAGAGATAATAAATTCTTTATCAGCATTGTTTGTTGTATGTGGTATAGAGAAAGTTTAATACATAGGAAATGTTGATTTTTCTATGGAATGATTGCTTAGGCTTAGAAAAAATATTCAAACTAATTGGATTTCAGAGAGTGTGTTGTAAAAGTAAAATTAAGCGCGGGGGGGGGGGCTTTTGTAAAATGTGTGTGGAAGGTTAAAATAAAATTCTGCGGGGGGGGGGGAGATTTCGAAATACAATTTTTTCTTCAGAAATTGTACTCAGTGGGGGGCTATTGTAAAAGATTGCCGGGTGTAGACTTTAGCCACCCATTTTCTTTGGTGGGGGGTATTGTAAAAACTTGACATTATACTTTCCCCCCAATCTCAAATTAAAATATTTTAATTTCGCCCCGAAAAATTTTTTTCTGTGGTTTGGGGGAGCGGGATATTGTATCACTGGGGGACTAAAAGTGCTGGGGGGGCTAAAGTTTACCCTACATTAAAAGAAATTAAACCCTACATTTTAACCTTTTTCAGAACGAAATTTAATGAAAAGGTTGATTAATCGCAGAATTAAGCAAGGTTGTTCGTGTGGAACAACTTTTTTCTACGAAAATTGGATAACAACTGAAAAAAATTTCAGTCGTTTCAATCAATTCCTTACATTTTGCTCATCCTTAGCAGATCCATGGCTTTGAATTCGCGATAAAATGTCATCTCGTTCAACCTGAAACGATAAAATGTCATCTCGTTCAACCTGAAACGATAAAATGTCATCTCGTTCAACCTGAAACGATAAAATGTCATCTCGTTCAGCCTGAAACGATAAAATGTCATCTCGTTCAACCTGAAACGATAAAATGTCATCTCGTTCAACCTGAAACGATAAAATGTCATCTCGTTCAACCTGAAACGATACAATGTCATCTCGTTCAACCTGAAACGTCCCACCGTTTTGTAATTCTCAGTTCTCAATTCTTTACTTCAAAAAAATCACTCGAGGGTTGTTTTTGTAAAAAATAAGGTAATTACTTATACGGAGTGGAAACTTTGATAGACGGTTAAAATTGTAAAACAGTTTTTTACACTACAACTTTTAATATATATTTCAAACATGTGTCTTTAAATACTACTTTCCATCTATTCCTTTTTAGCAAAGAAAATAATCTATCTGGAAGTTTTGATGAGAATATCATAATTGGAATAAATACCTGTGACGTTCTTATAATCCGAGTCTTAACGAGAGAAAAATAAAATGATTTTTAGCAACAAATTCGAAAGAAAATCCCAACTATGCGTCTTTTGCTTTAGAGTGTTTTTGACCTGTTCTCCACCGTCAATGGTAATGTTTGAAACAATGCGATAGCATGAATGTGGGATAGTTTCTGGCCGCGTTAGCGTAAATAGACTCGTTTTGTCGTTCTAAAGCTCGTCCCTCAACCAGGATTCAAGTCTCATTCACTTCAAACAGCTAAAAAATGGGAAGAGAAAGTTCGAAGTTCAAAAGTTTTCATGATAGCGGAACAGGTGAGTGGGAATGTAGCGAAAGTAAGAAAGGCAGGGTCACGAATTTTCGGCGCTTGTACAAACATACGTTGAATTAATTACCTATTGATGAGTCGATTGGCGGTTGGTTAGCCGATTTGCGATTGGTGAGTCAATTGACGTAATGGATTTCAAGGCTTATCGTTTTTTCAATTCTCCCCTGCCTCGCCTTTTCAAAACACTTGCTTTCTAGAAGCCTACCTTAGAAAAGGTAAATGAGGCGCCCTGAAGAGCAAAAGGCCCTGCCTATAACTAACTTTATAAGAAAGGGTGTTGTAGAGAGGGACAAAATGGGCTCAACAAATAAACATGTTATTTTAGATGACATTCTAACTATGGCAACAAAGAAAACAACAAACAAAAAATGCTATAAATATTCTATTTTAAAAATGTTTCTGAAAAAACGGGTGATGTATGTTCTGAAAACCCCGTTATGTAGCCACGGTATAGTGTACCTAAAGCTCTAACCTTGGTACGCACGCCTGTCTGACGCTTCGACCCTGAAACTAGTATGTGATTACATCTTAAATGTCTAACACATTTTCATTAATGACACTTTGTTACTTGGGGGGCCAGTTCACTTTTCACTGTTTTTTTTCCGCTTAGGCTTAGGTGAATTGTAAGCTAAAGAGGCCGTAAGGCTTAGTAAAGATGCCGTATAGAACAATTAGCCACAATATTTTAGTTTTATCCAGTCAACTTGAGTAAATTGGCTTAGCTGTTCTCAGCTATTATTCACTGTTTTTTCTCGCTCAGGCTTAGGCAAGAGTTACTCTAACGAGACCGTACGGCTTAAGCTAACGAGACCGCACGAGAAAACTTTTCGGCTCTTATTCCCTAATCGGCACATACTTGTCTTGCATACATTGGAATACTAGACGAAAAATTGGCTTTAAAAGCTACGGTTTCGGAATTTTTCTTCATAGGTGATCTTTTGAGCATCAGGAACTCCAGTTCTTGAAAATAAATTTTGCGCTTATGAAAATGCTTAGGCCAAAGTTTACGCTAACGTACGGCTTAGGCTAACGAGACCGTATAAAAAAATGCCACTCTCATCTGACCCATGGAACCTCTGGCAGGGGAAGGTGCCATAAACGCAAACAGTGCCAAAAATTTAATGTAAAAAAGCATCGTGCCAATGTCTGCAAGACAAGACGCAGGGTATGGCCATCAGGGAATAAGAGCCTTATTTACGCATTAGATTTTAACCGCTGAGGATAAATCATCATTGGTGTTATTTATACAAGCTCGCACTACTAAAGTAAATTTTAAAATAGTTATCTTGGAAAAAACCTTTTTTTATAAATATAAACGTTAAAAGTTGCAAAAAAAAAGGAAACGAAAAAAGATAAACTAAAAATTTACAATCTTTAATAATAACACCGGAAATATTTCGTATAGAATCACACCTTGATGAAAAGAAGTGACAGACCACAAGAAAGAACTGAAAATTATAAATGCGCGAGTTGATCAAAAATAATCAATTTCATTCACGAAAACACGATGTAAAAATAAAGACGATTTGAACTGCATGCCTAAAACAGTGTATTGGTACTCTGTAAAGGTCAATAAGCTTGTTTGTTTTCAAAAGTTTACATGAAGAAATCCTATGACTGGCACGATTCGAACTCTTAGAGTCATTTCTCGGTAAAACATGGTTTTTGCACATCACTACGAGTAAAAATAAAACCTGCTCCATTTTTATGTTCTTGTTTTGTTTTTTTCTTTTTTTGTAAGTGTGGGGGCTGAGATAGTACCCATTGGATGTAATTGTGTTATATTGATGTTGTTGTATTCTTGTTATACCAGAGCACTCTCTCTATTAATAGAGTCTCTCGTAAACTTGACATGTATTGGATTGTGATAATATTGATGTTTGTTGTGTTTTTCTTGAGCACTCTCTCTATTAATAGAGGCTCTCGTAATTTTGACATCTATTGTTTTGGTTCTTTATCTACCTCTCGCGCGCTTAGGAATGAGTATATAAGGCAAGGAAAGGATCACGTAAAAAGTCCTTTATCCTAAGAGCGAAGAGTCTGCCCGCTTGACGGAACTGTCCGTCCTCGCCATTTGAAGGGCTTGCTGTCCCATTGTTCGTCTTTACTTGTATCGAAGGTAGAATAAACTGTTATTCTCCAGTGCTGTGAGATCCACTGCACAAAGACCCCGCTTTCTACCCAAAGCGAGGAGCACCCGAGGGTACTCTACATTACATTTTTGGTACCTTTGAACTTCGCTGAAGAAAAGGGGGTAAGGGAGTTTTCATCAATAACATCTCTTTCTGAGTGAGAGATCAACGTGTATACGTATATATATATATTTTATATATATATTTATAACGTATATATTTAAGTATTCGCAAATAAGCGAAAGAATGGCTGACCACTGACAGCTATGTCTCTCTTTCTCTGCGGCGAGAGAATCTAATCGTGACACAGTGATATGGCGAAAGAAAGAGAGAGGGAGAGGGATGAGAAAGGAAAATGAGAGATACTCCCTCTAGCCTCTCCGTTCTTTGGTCCGCGTTTTTATTTTCTCTCTCCGAAGAACCTCTCCTCATCAAAGTCAGCCCCCAAAAGTCACCGCAGAAGTCAAATTGCCAATTCATCACAACGCGTCAGAGTTGTCAATACCAGTCCAGACTTGTCGCATGTTTCCCCTGCCAAAACACCTCAGACAGTTATTGAAAGTCCTCCACAAAACCCAGTCTTACTTCCTTCACAAGGTCATTGCCCCAGTTCATCTTCTGACGCTCTCGTCTCCGATATCACAGCGATCTCCGTCCCTGTATCTCCTCTCGTTCTCAGAAAAAGCGCCCGCATCCAGAAAACAATTGCCGCCCGACAGAGGAAAGGCTATTTTGAATAGGACAGGATGCGATCTATAGTTTTTGAATGCTTTTCCGCTCGATCTATAGAAAAAGAACTGATATTGTAATTATGTGTGGAACTTGGCTGTGCTCATCTGAACCTGATGCTCTTCTGTGTGATTATCTTCCTAATCGTGTATTTAGAACTGACCGTCCCGATAGCTTCCTTGGTGGCGGTGCTGCTATACTTATTAATAGAGCTCTTTCTCAAGTATTTGTATCATCCTTTTTCGCTGATTCAATTGAATGCATTTCAATAACAATTGTACGTTTCCTTTTCCCTTCATCAGACTCATCTCTTGTTATCGCTCACCCAACTCTTCGTTTAACGCCATTGATTATTTCATTAATTACCTCACCCGTTACTGTTCCCAACCTTATCATGTTATGTGGTGATCTCAATTTTCCAAATGTAAACTGGTCCAATGCACTCGCCACATCTAACTGTCATTTATCTGAATCATTCTTTCATTTTATTTGTGACTACCGTCTCACTCAATATGTACTCTCAGCTACTCGTGCTGACAACATTCTCGATTATGTATTCTGTAACAATAATATCATCTCGAACTGTAACCCTTCACATTTCTTTTCTACTAGTGACCACAAATCGGTTTCCTTCTGTATCCCTGGATTTGAACTCATATCTAAGCGAGTTAATTCTTCTTTCCGTCCTCAATGGAGAAAAGCTCCTTGGAAAGCTATGAACTCAATAATTTGCTCTGACGATTGGGCCTTTATTTTTTCTTCTCTTAGCATAGAAAAATGTGTCGATTACCTTAATAACTTTTTAACTTCTCTAATTCTACCTAGTCCCTAGGACGAAAACTAGACGACCTCATCTCAACTATCCTATCAAAACAAGGAAACTCTATAGTTTCCTTCAAAGATGTAAGAGGCACTCTTCCACGTCTTCTTTGACCGCTTGTGTTTGTAAACAGCTTCGTCGTGAAATCGTAAAGTTAGAATGTGAGAATTCTCTTGTTATGCCAGAGAGCTACAAACTGTTTTTTTTCGTAGTATGTATAGCCAGTAGTACTAAACCATGTCATGGTATTTTCCTATTCTACTAGGGAGTCTCTGCCCTTCCCCCTCCCCTATCCTACTAGGGAGTCTCTGCCCTTCCCCCTCCCCTATCCTACTAGGGAGTCTCTGCCCTTCCCCCTCCCCTATCCTACTAGGGAGTCTCTGCCCTTCCCCCTCCCCTATTCTACTAGGGAGTCTCACAGTTACCGTATATCACGTCCATCGAATTACCAGACTAGACACAAAACATGCGCATCCCGAGTTATAAACATTTGGAACAAACTGCATAATAGAATTGTTTCCGAGTTTCTCCAGTACTTTCAGAGATGAGATTTTAAAACTAGATGATGATTTTCTGGTACCAACCAGTAAAATTAGGATTTGAACCGTTTGTTTTTAGTTTAAATGATCATGATGTTGTTATTTTGAATGTTTTCCTTTTTTAACGATGATATCAATAATTACTTCAGAATCTTTTTCGTGTGCATTTTCCAAAAATTATCCCGCTGTTTTCTCTTACTGAGCTCACATCTGTGACAGTATATCCGTTTGTCACTTAACAAGTTTTTTCGTGTTTAACTGGAATAAAAGAATGAATGAATATCCCTCTCTTCTCTAGAATACCGTCGCCAAGTTCTCGATGTTTTTCCTTCATAAAATTTTAACTCGTAATACTCTCATTGATCACCATAATCTACTCAAAATCTCACAAACTTCTTATCAGCACTGCCACTCACACCATCTTAGAATCACAACTCCCTTTAAAAAACCCAACTCCCTTTCCACTTGTTTTCCGCTTCCTCAATTTATGGAATTCACTCCCTCCTCACGTTGTTATGTTGTCCTCTTCCTCTGCTTTCAAAAATACTTTACTAGCACTTCCTCATGAACTCAAACTCTAATTTGCACCGCCTCTAAGATTATTCAACCAAGAATAGTTGAATGATATCCTGTTTTCTGAAATTGATGTTTTCTAGTCTGTCTAATTTTTTTACCTTTACATATTTTTCGTAAAACTCTGGTAGATCACAACTGCTAATTATTGAATTTCTTATTTTTTGAGTTGTAAAACTGCGGGATTCTCTTTTTTGGGTTTTCAACTCTTAAAAAGAAAAATATTAGTCATCAACAAAGCAAACTCACATCCATTAGATTTGTGTTAAACTTCAGCAAGTAAAAAATAAATGTTTTATCCGTAACAAGTCTGTGACGCTTCACATCGTTAGTATTTCGGTACTTCTTCACTTTAGTGCCCCCTACCAGAGGTTCAATTGGGTCAGTTCAATTGGGTCATTTTCTTGATACGGCCTCGTTAGCTAAGCCGTACGGCATCGTTAGCGTAAAATATTACAAAGCCTAAGCGTTTTCAATGTAAAAACAATTTCTTTAATGTAAAAAATATTTTTTTAATGTAAAAATAACTTTTTGTAAATGTGAGTAAGTCAGAAGTATGACCCATGGAACTTCTGGGAGGGGGGCACTAAAGTGAAGAAGTGCCAGTATTTCTGATCGAGATAAAGAATTTCGACGATTTTCAGTTTATTTTAATACAAGACTCAAGGAAACAATAATAGAATGAAGTCATTTGAACGAGTTTGAAATCAAAGAAATAAAACTATTTGGAGCCACAAAACAGCAATTGATGAAACGATTGCCTGAGAGAATTTTACTGCTCGCTTCGCAAAGATGAATAGAGGTTATTGATAAAAGCAAAGCTCAGTTAGTGAAGAATACATATACATTCCGAATGAGTTCTTTCGTAGCTCAGACCAGCTAAAATCCACGAAAAACCAACAACTTTTTTGGTCTTAAATTCGATAAAAAAAGTCTTATCATACTCAATACTCGAAGAGAGGTCAGCCTCTGAATAAACTTATATCCTGTTTTCTAAACACGTAATTCAATCAGGATAAGATTGAGCGGGACGAATCGATGTATCGTATGGTATCATATTCTTCCGATCCTTGTCCATAAACAGAGATTTCCGCAACTCTACAATTTTCAATTTTCGGATTTCCATACTTTCGTCAAAGGCAGACAATACATGGGTGCACTCTATCTCTTTTGGGTGCACTCTATCTCCACAACTGAGCACGAACGTTATTTCTCTCTCTCTTTCTCTCTCTCTCTCTCTTTCTCTCTCTCTCTGTCTCTTTGTTCATCCCCCTCTCCAATTCTCCGGTTTTTTCACTGGTTTACTTTTATTTCTCTCAATCGTTCAAGCGAAAATCTGGGTCCACGATTTCTTCAGGTTGCTTACTGTCATGATGCCAGTTCCCGTCTCCCCTTCAACTCACCATGTCCGTGATTTCCCGGACCGTAAAAATCCATCACGGTGTTGTATATAGCGTAGCCTTTCTTATAGAACAAACAGAGGGCAGGCGTGTTTGAAGCGCGCACGTACGTTGTTACGAAGTAGCAGAGACTACTGCAAAGTTATCGATTTTATCATTTCTTTTTTCTGATTTAGGGATTGATTCATTCCATGGAAAAATATGTATTTGGATAAAAGGAAGGGGTAGTTTTCCAGGGCTTTAGACAAGTCTCAGAGACTAACAAATTTCCCAATTGTTCAAATATCTCCAGTAAGAATAGTGCGATAGCGCATCTTCGGTAAGGGGGTGCGACAGCCATCGCTGTCACCTGAAGAGACCATTCCTCTCCACGACCTTTGCCATTCGACTTCCCCAGGACTGGAAATAATTACCTTTTGCAAAATTTGAGCAAGTTTAGGTCTGAGAGAGTGCGATTTGAGGTACCAAAGTTGCTTATTAGATTGTGCGGGATGGTGACTGCATGATGATTCTTGTTTTAAAAAAAAAAGCTTTTCTCATAAAAAAAAGTAAAACAGCATAAAAATGAACTGTATCCCATGAAGCCCCCGTTCGGGTGCAGATTCACATGGACGAACTCCGGCCAGTTGATGTAGTACAATAAAACAAATTGCAAGTTGTACTGAAAACGAATTTGTTGGAGAGTAAACATTCCACATTTCAAGCTACGTAGAAATAATCATTGGAAGAAGTGGTTTATTTCAGTAAAAAAGCTGGAGATTACACTGGTTACCAGTAACGAAAAATCGGGATTTCAAGGCACTTAAAGTTAACCAGGTTGTTGAACTGCAGTAGTGCCAGAATGGAATAGAGAGACAGAGAGGCTGGGTGAGAAAAGCGAACTTCAAATAATATTACAAAAAGCGAAAATAATCCCTTCAGTTAATAAAAAAAAATAGTCACCGGATGAATTGCGAGAAAAACTCTGTTTTTTAGTGACAAGGGAAACTCGGTATTGTAACTCTAAACAAGTACTTTTTTAAAAACTTTTTCATAATTTTCAAGTTTTTTTCATAAATACTTTAAATCAAGACAGATCATTAATAACTTAAGTCTAAAGCCTATTTCTTGCTCTTTTCAAAACCCTCAAATCATTTTTTACATAAAAATAATATTTAAACGAATGTGATTGAAGAATGGCAAAATACAATTCAATGGACACGAACTTGTTTGACGGAGGGATCCAGGTTCCTGAATTACAAGTTAGAATTAAAAGTAGAAATGTTTTCAACAAAACGAAAATTTTCAACTCGTAGCATTTCATTTTATTGTTCTCAAAATAGTTTCAGCATAGTTCAGTGAGAGAGTGCTATAAAATTTCCGGCTCTGCTCCAAACCTAGGTGTGGTGCAGCGTCAGACTGCAGATTTTTCTCTGATTTTATGATACCTCTTCGTGATATATAAATTCTACTTTTGAAATTTTACAGTCCGGCATAATCCGCATAATCTGCATTATCGACATAATCGGCTGGCCTAAAAAACGGCCCGGGTCAATTATAGTCATTGAATTGACAAAAATGAATAATATGAGAAATTTTCTTATGCGTTCTCGTTCGCCTAAGCCTCGTTAGCGTGAACTTTTTCCTAAGCCTAAGCGTTTTTTAAAGTAAAAATAATTTTTGATGTAAAAATAAAAATGTTGCAGAATCATTCATCACAGCCAATCCGAACTCTCGCCGAACTACTTACAGTCCAGCATTTTCATCCCTACACTACAGGGCCTGTAGTAATGTTGAAAAAAAAGTAGTCGTGAACGTAACAGCCAGCCGATTTTGCCCAATTATCCCGGACTGCGAAATTTCACAAGTCTCTCATTCTTCTCCGCTTGCCTGCCATCCCCTCAAACTGACTTCTTTCTATAAGAAAACAATAAAAACTGGTGGACATGAAACTTCAAGGTGAATCTGTTTATGAATTCTAACATTTTGCTCATCTTTAGCAGATCCGTGGCTTTAAATTGGCGAAAAACGGACATATCGTTCCACCTGAAGTAATTCATAGAAAAATGGGCTCTTATTCCCTGATGGTAATACCCTGCGTCTTGTCTTGCAGACATTGGCACGATGCTTTTTTACATCAAGTTTTTTTGAAACGCTCTTGTTAGCCTAAGCCGTACGGTCTCGTTAGCATAAACTTTTACCAAGCCTAAGTGTTTTTTCTAATGTACAATTTTTTCTTCAATAACCTGAGTCTCTGATGCTCAAAATGACCATTTATGAAGAAAATTCTCGAAACCGTAGCGTTTTAAGCCAATTTTTTGTCTAGTATTCCAATGTCTACAAGACAAGACGCAGGCAGGCGTTGAATGTGACCTGTCTTGAGCATGTTTGTACGCGCCGAGCGAGTAGTAAAAAAAAAATGGGGAAAGGCCAAAAAGGGTGAGAAAAGAGTAGAGAAAAACTGTAACAGAGCGGAAGAAGAGAATGTAGATCATTCTCGGCGCGAACATGTATGCAACAATATTTCCGGTGTTATTATTAAAGATTGTGATTTTTTAGTTTATCTTTTTTCGTTTTTTTTTGTTGTAATTTTTGACGTTTTTATTTTTAAAAAAAGGTTTTTTTCCAAGATAAATATTTTAAAATTTACTTTAGTAGTGCGAGCTGGTTATATTTCGCTTGTATAAATAACACCAATGATGATTTATCCTCAGCGGTTAAAATCTAATGAGTAAATAAGGCTCTTATTCCCTGATGGCCATACCCTGCGTCTTGTCTTGCAGACATTGGCACGATGCTTTTTTTACATTAATTTTTTTGGCACTGTTTGCGTTTATGACCCCTCCCCCTACCAGAGGTTCCATGGGTCAGATGAGAGTGGCATTTTTGATACGGTCTCGTTAGCCTAAGCCGTACGGCCCGTTAGCGTAAACTTTGGCCTAAGCATTTTCTTAAGCGCAAATTTTTTTTCAAGAACTGTAGTTCCTGATGCTCAAAATATTGGCACTTTTTCCGTTCATCGTACCCATCGCGTTGCGGTCGCGTCGCGGCTCCATTCGCGTCGCGGTTTTTACATCAAAAAAGTTATTTTTACATTAAAAAACGCTTAGGCTTAGTAAAAGTTTACGATAACGAGGCCGTACGGCCTCGTTATCGTAAACTTTTACTAAGCCTTAGCGTTTTTTTAATGTAAAAATAACTTTTTTGATGTAAAATTAAACCCGAATGGAACCGCGACGCGACCGCGTCGCGAGTGTCCGGTTAACGGAAAAAGTGCCCCAATGTCTGCAAGACAAGTATGTGCCGATTAGGGAATAAGAGCCGAAAAGTTTTCTCGTGTGGTCTCGTTAGCTTAAGCCGTACGGTCTCGTTAGAGTAACTCTTGCCTAAGCCTAAGCGAGAAAAAAAAACAATGAATAGTAGCTGAAAACAGCTAAGCCAAATTACTCAAGTTGACTGGATAAAACTGAAATATTGTGGCTAATTTTTCTATATGACCTAAGCCGTACGACCACTTTAGCATAAATTTTACCTGAGCGGAAAAAAACAGTGAAAAGTGATCTGCCCCACAAGTACGCCCCCGTGTGATGTGCGGCCCACCCTAACATTATGTATGTGCAATATATGTTCTTTGTTCACAAGAACTGAATGAATGTGACGTTATTTATTAGAGTCTGCCAGAAGGACCAGGGGTTTAAAAAGTATAAATCAATGTAAAATTTCTAAAAAGTGATTCGAATTGTATGTTTAGTTAGGCGGACTCTCATTTCAGGCACTTTTTTTTACTTATATTGTCTGGAGAAACGGACCAATGAACGGAGAGGAGAGAGTGAGTATTTCTCATTTTCCTTCTCATCCCTCTCTCTCTCTCTCGCCATATTACTGTATCACGAGCAGAACCTCTCGCCGCAGAGAAAGAGAGACGCCTTCTCTCTGTGGCGAGAGACGAGAGGGAAGGTGATTGCTATCTAGTTCAAGTCTCAGCCCATCGTTGCTTAAAACGATTAACAAAGATCAAACAATTGATCTTCCTTACTATCTTTTTTGTCTCTAGCTCTTATCACTGTTTTCTCTTCTTGCAGCCTGTACATATTTGTAATCATATACAACATAACTCTCCACTTTTTTCTTTTTTTCTACCAACTATCCTCTTAAACACGGCCGCCTAATCGAATGAGACCCTGATGGGAGTAACAGCTAATCATCTAGCACAAACAAAACATCCCATGAGATGGGAAGTGTTCGTATCACGACACTTTGTACCGCGTCACTTTGTATACGACACTTTGTACCCGACACTTTGTACCCCGTCACTTTGTACCGCGACACTTTGTACCGCGACTTGAGTGAGGCCGCGCGTTTTATTTTTACATTAAAACATATTTTTACATTAAAAAACGCTTAGGCTTAGTAAAAGTTTACGATAACGAGGCCGTACGGCTTAGCTAACGAGGCCGTACGGCTTAGCTAACGAGGCCGTACGGCTTAGCTAACGAGGCCGTACGGCTTAGCTTCATGTATGTAACGAGCTTCATGTAGCACGCCTGATCATCTTCTTGAAAGATATCCCAACTCTTCATGTAGCACGCCTGATCATCTTCTTGAAAGATATCCCAACTCTTCATGTAGCACGCCTGATCATCTTCTTGAAAGATATCCCAACTCTTCATGTAGCACGCCTGATCATCTTCTTGAAAGATATCCCAACTCTTCATGTAGCACGCCTGATCATCTTCTTGAAAGATATCCCAACTCTTCATGTAGCACGCCTGATCATCTTCTTGAAAGATATCCCAACTCTTCATGTAGCACGCCTGATCATCTTCTTGAAAGATATCCCAACTCTTCATGTAGCACGCCTGATCATCTTCTTGAAAGATATCCCAACTCTTCATGTAGCACGCCTGATCATCTTCTTGAAAGATATCCCAACTCTTCATGTAGCACGCCTGATCATCTTCTTGAAAGATATCCCAACTCTTCATGTAGCACGCCTGATCATCTTCTTGAAAGATATCCCAACTCTTCATGTAGCACGCCTGATCATCTTCTTGAAAGATATCCCAACTCTTCATGTAGCACGCCTGATCATCTTCTTGAAAGATATCCCAACTCTTCATGTAGCACGCCTGATCATCTTCTTGAAAGATATCCCAACTCTTCATGTAGCACGCCTGATCATCTTCTTGAAAGATATCCCAACTCTTCATGTAGCACGCCTGATCATCTTCTTGAAAGATATCCCAACTCTTCATGTAGCACGCCTGATCATCTTCTTGAAAGATATCCCAACTCTTCATGTAGCACGCCTGATCATCTTCTTGAAAGATATCCCAACTCTTCATGTAGCACGCCTGATCATCTTCTTGAAAGATATCCCAACTCTTCATGTAGCACGCCTGATCATCTTCTTGAAAGATATCCCAACTCTTCATGTAGCACGCCTGATCATCTTCTTGAAAGATATCCCAACTCTTCATGTAGCACGCCTGATCTTCTTCTTGAAAGATATCCCATCTCTTCATGTAGCACGCCTGATCATCTTCTTGAAAGATATCCCAACTCTTCATGTAGCACGCCTGATCATCTTCTTGAAAGATATCCCAACTCTTCATGTAGCACGCCTGATCATCTTCTTGAAAGATATCCCAACTCTTCATGTAGCACGCCTGATCATCTTCTTGAAAGATATCCCAACTCTTCATGTAACACGCCTGATCATCTTCTTGAAAGATATCCCAACTCTTCATGTAGCACGCCTGATCATCTTCTTGAAAGATATCCCAACTCTTCATGTAGCACGCCTGATCATCTTCTTGAAAGATATCCCAACTCTTCATGTAGCACGCCTGATCATCTTCTTGAAAGATATCCCAACTCTTCATGTAGCACGCCTGATCATCTTCTTGAAAGATATCCCAACTCTTCATGTAGCACGCCTGATCATCTTCTTGAAAGATATCCCAACTCTTCATGTAGCACGCCTGATCATCTTCTTGAAAGATATCCCAACTCTTCATGTAGCACGCCTGATCATCTTCTTGAAAGATATCCCAACTCTTCATGTAGCACGCCTGATCATCTTCTTGAAAGATATCCCAACTCTTCATGTAGCACGCCTGATCATCTTCTTGAAAGATATCCCAACTCTTCATGTAGCACGCCTGATCATCTTCTTGAAAGATATCCCAACTCTTCATGTAGCACGCCTGATCATCTTCTTGAAAGATATCCCAACTCTTCATGTAGCACGCCTGATCATCTTCTTGAAAGATATCCCAACTCTTCATGTAGCACGCCTGATCATCTTCTTGAAAGATATCCCAACTCTTCATGTAGCACGCCTGATCATCTTCTTGAAAGATATCCCAACTCTTCATGTAGCACGCCTGATCATCTTCTTGAAAGATATCCCAACTCTTCATGTAGCACGCCTGATCATCTTCTTGAAAGATATCCCAACTCTTCATGTAGCACGCCTGATCATCTTCTTGAAAGATATCCCATCTCTTCATGTAGCACGCCTGATCATCTTCTTGAAAGATATCCCAACTCTTCATGTAGCACGCCTGATCATCTTCTTGAAAGATATCCCAACTCTTCATGTAGCACGCCTGATCATCTTCTTGAAAGATAACCCAACTCTTCATGTAGCACGCCTGATCATCTTCTTGAAAGATATATAGATGTAAAAGCAGGTAAAATACACCCGTTGAACAATTTACGTTCTATATAGATTGGGACCCTTTTATATAGATTGGGACCCTTTTATATAGATTGGGACCATTTTATATAGATTGCGACCCTTTTATATAGATTGGGACCCTTTTATATAGATTGGGACCCTCCTGTCTACAAAGAGTCAACCATATTTGTGAAAGGCGGAACGACTAGCTCTTATTCGCCTTTGCACTTTCCCATTTGCGACCCTTCAATGTTGAGCTCACGTCCCAAGTAAACAGTTTTGTTCTCTAAATTCACCAGTTTACCTCCCACCACAACATTACCCCACTTTTCTCGACGATTGTTCGGATCCACAGTTTTTTCTTCGTTTAGCAACAATCCCACTTTTCTTAGTTCCCTTTCCAATTCTCAAACCATTCTTATGATTTGCCTCGGATCAAGTGAAGTCAACAAAACTTCGCCAGCAAATAGTATATGACTAAGACAATGACCATTGACATTTTAACGTTTCTTTTCCCATTTTAAATGTCAGTGTACCCTCTAAAGTACCCTGAGAGACTAATAATCTCCATGTCAGTGTACCCTCTAAAGTACCCTGAGAGACTAATAATCTCCATGTCAGTGTACCCTCTAAAGTACCATGAGAGACTAATAATCTCCATGTCAGTGTACCCTCTAAAGTACTCTGAGAGACTAATAATCTCCAGTGTACCCTCTAAAGTACCCTGAGAGACTAATAATCTCCATGTCAGTGTACCCTCTAAAGTACCCTGAGAGACTAATAATCTCCATGTCAGTGTACCCTCTAAAGTACCCTGAGAGACTAATAATCTCCATGTCAGTGTACCCTCTAAAGTACCCTGAGAGACTAATAATCTCCATGTCTTACCCCACAACCCACTTTTTAAAAAAATGTTATCAACAATTTTTTTTCATATTTCAAACGCATTTTTGTTCAAGCCTCACAAATTGTTCAAACATCACAAAAAAAATAAAAATTTTAAATCAAAACTGAGTCAGTTATAAACGGACCACAATAAATAAATTTCGTCGATTGTCTTATATAATATAATAGTTTATCGCATTGGGTTCATTCATCAACATAAAGGCATATGTGGAATGAGTACATAAGCGTGACACTTTAACAACTAAAGTGAAAAAATAATTTTTCGAAAGAAGAAAAAGTTACTGAAACAGCGGAAGAAGAGAAAGAAGAAAAAAACAATTCATGGATCGGGTATTTTATATTTAGAATAGCTTTAGTTCTGAAATCATGACTCTAAAAGATTTTACTGAATTCGCTGAGATTACCGATAGTGGTAAACTGTTCCATTTGTTAACAATTCTAACTGAAAGAATATTAGAATGTGCTACGCTTTTAATTTTTGTTATAACAAGGCTGTATAGATGAGATCTAGTTTCGTATCTATGGCTAGGTAGAGAGAAAATTGTCGATGGTGTTATCGGCGTTTTTCCACTCATGATCTTGAATGTCATCACCAAATCTGCTTGCGTCCTTCTTTTTTCCAAGGATTGTAGCTGCAGTAGGTATAGACGCTCTTCGTAGGACATGTCGCAAAGCCCTGCCCTTCTGCAAATAGACTTGGTATAAGAGCGCTGCACTTTCTCGATAAGATCTACTTGATATCTGAGATGGAGTGACCAGATAGTGGAGCAGTACTCTAGTTGAGGGCACACACACATATGTAGTGAAAAGGTTTTTGTAAAGAGAATGACTCCTGGATTTAAAAGTTCTTAGGATGTAGGCACACCTAGCTCTCGCTTTATTGCAAATGTCCTCGATGTGTTGTGTGAAATTTAATTCACTAGAATACTGAACACCGAGATCCCTTACCATATTCGTTACAGGCAAAACCCTACCATTCAGTAAAAATGGGTGAGATGGATGATTTTTACCTAGTCTGATTACTAGAGTCTTAGTTGTTGAAATTGAAATACCCCATATTGTTGCCCACTCCGAAATGTTATCTATAGCGAGCTGTAAAAGTGCAGGGTTGTTGACTGTCAAAATTTTGACATCATCCGCATACATTTTAACATCGCAACCTTCAGGAAGAATTTTTGGGAGGTCGTTAATATAAAGGAGAAACAGAAGAGGCCCCAAGCAACTTCCCTGTGGTACTCCCGAAGGCGTCGGATAAGATGCGGAGCACGAGTTTCCTATTTGAATTTTCTGTTCTCGATTGTATAGGAAACTCCTTATAAATCTCAGAAGTGAGCCTGAGATTCCAAAAGAAGCAACTTTTTTCATAAGTAGATCCAGTGGAATAGCATCAAAAGCTCTATTAAAACGCAGCTTATGAAATCTTTATTGTCTAGCCTGAGATTCCATTTGACTTGAGACTGTAGGAGGGCTAGTTCACATGAGTGACGTGACCGGAATCCGAATTGATTCAGGTCGATCAATTTATTATCTATATATGGTTGGAACGATACGGTCTCAGGGTGCCCAAATCCTTCTATAGACCGAGCTCAACCATGTTGATGAGTGGAGGAAGAAGAGTGGAGATGAAGAAACAACCGCTCTTTTGCCGGTTGGAATGATAGCCGAACCCGAGAGCGCTCAGACTGATAGTCTAGCGCTCTACCGATTTAGCCATTGCGGTTTTTAATATGAGTATTACCTCTTTATTATGCCATGTTTAAAAAAAATTTCTCACGAGAGTTCTTATTCTTACCGAATTGTGAAGGAACAACATCCTACCTGATGAACAATATGGTTTCCGTCATAAAAGATCAATTGAACAGTTGATGATCCTCTTCCTGGATGAGTTTTTATACAGAAATTGATGACAGAAAATTCACATATGTTATTTATTTTAACTGCCGAGGCCTCCGACAAGGTTTCACATTTAACACTTATATATATGTACATAAGTTAAGAGCTCTTGAATTCCACAAGGAAGTAGTCCTGTGGATAGAAGAATACCTGAAAGGTAGATCGTAACAAGTGAATGTTAATTATAGGAGATCAAAGCAATTTAATTTTCAGGGGATCGTTCCTTCAGGGGGGCGTATTTTCTTTCAAACACATGCAAAATCAAAACGTAAATTTAAATTTTAAATCAATTTACCCCTGTTTACTCTCCTCATTTTTCCAAAGATATTGCTTTATAAGAGAACATACTCAATTACTTTACTTGACGAGTCATTCAGCGTTGTTTCCAAGCTGATTACAGAAACATGCCGAGCAGCGACTTTAGAAAGAATCAACTAGCATTTCGCTCCCCTTTCTCGACAAGAGATGAATTGAATCTAATGCTTAAGCTCATATGCGGTAAAACTAAATTTTAAAAAACCACATCTTTTCAATCTGAGACCGTATACCACCCGCGGTTCTCAATTCAAATTGTACCATCGGACCTGTAGGAATAATTTACTTTTAAACTCATTTGCCATACGCGCAGATCGATTTTTCACATAATTAAATGGTTCTGCTGTTTCAACTGAATAATTTCAATATCAAGTTTTAGTCCTATTTGCTCTACACTTGATTGTTGTAACAGTGCTTCACGTAATGAATTCATTTATTCTTTCTCATTCAATTCTGTCGAAAAACTCGAAAAAAGCTATGAAAACAATCATTACTTCAATCACATAAAGTAAATGTTATTTTGATTGTTGAGGTTTGCGGAGAAGCAGATTGTGAGAAAGGAACACTTCAAGTTTAAGCGAACAGCTCAAAGTTCAAAAAATTATCTAGGCACGAGAATCACAAAACTTCTACCAGTTTCTGAAGACTGTTTACACGATTTTATAAGTATGTAACGCCGTTCCACTTACAATAGCTAGAAAAAAGAAGATTTTTTCACATAAAAAACTATTTTTTTACTGAACAGCTATTCTGACCTGACTGTTTTTAATGTACCGGAAATATGTTTTTTGGTGATATCTTTTACATATTCGAGAGTCTAGAAAGACGATAAAAAGAACCCGAGTTTTAATAGGCAGGTATGGGATAAGAAAAAAACAACATTTTGATTCAACTCGGCATAGGAAAACATGAAAAAATACCTGATCTCTGTTACTGTTTTTACAATAGTCTAAATTTGTCTAGATATGAACAATCAAACGCAAATACGGCGGAAGTCAATGAGCTTGGAAAAAAAACGGAAAGAAACGGAAGCATGGGCGTGTGTGGAATTCGGCTCTTCGTTCAACTTCGTCGTTTCAAAAAGTGATCCTTGTTTTAAATCAGTTCCATTGGTTAGCTGAAACTGACACTCAATTAATCGTTTGATAACTCACGTACATATGTATATAGTGTACCAGTTAATCCATTCAATTTGTTCTGTGAGATCTTAAACGGATAACTTGTGCTCATGTATAATAAAAATTGAAACACTTTTACATAGGCAGATGCTTTACTTGGGGGGACGCATTTTACTTTACAGGGCTTTTGTTTTTAGTGTGTGTATACTACTGTAAATCTTCAAATGCTAAGTTACAGGCAGTGACGCCTGTTTGAGATGAACAAATGATTGAACTATCGCACAGGAAAAAAAGCTAGTTCACCGGGCGGTATCGAACCCAAATCATCTCGACTCAAACCGGGAGCGCGTATTACCATTACAACACGGGGCCACATCCCTATTCCGTTACCATTACACCACGGAGACATATTGCTATAATTATACTACTGTATTTAATACACCATGACTCTTGTTTCGACAACTTTAGGCATTGAATCGACAAAAGTCGATAACGTGAGAAATTCATTCGTGCGGTACGGGCTCGTTCCTGAGCCGAACGGGCTCGTTAGCGTAACCTTTGCCCTAACCTAAGTGAAAAAATGAACAGTCTGAAATCTGAATACAGAAATCTGAATACAGAATACAGAAATCTGAATAATCCAATTTACCTAATGAGACTGAATGAACTACAATATTGTGGCCAGTTATTCCATATGGGGTTGTTCCTAAGTTACACGTTAGCATACATTTGAACTACGCCTAAACGAGAAAAAATCAGTGAAAAGCAACCTGAGCCCAAAGTAAAGCACGCTACTCCCCCATGTAACAAAGTGTCGAAAAATACGAGAAAACACGGAAGTTCTAACGAGTAAACTAAAAACTACTTTACAGAGATTTCTCATAAATTGAGAATTGAAAGCTGAACAATAATTTATCATAATTTATCATTACACATTTTGAATTTGGAAGGAACACAATTAAGTTTTTGAGGTCTTGAAGGGAAAGCGGGATTGTATTGTATTGTATTGTATTGTATTGTATTGTATTGTATTGTATTGTATTGTATTGTATTGTATTGTATTGTATTGTATTGTATTGTATTGTATTGTATTGTATTGTATTGTATTGTATTGTATTGTATTGTATTGTATTGTATTGTATTGTATTGTATTGTATTGTATTGTATTGTATTGTATTGTATTGTATTGTATTGTATTGTATTGTATTGTATTGTATTGTATTGTATTGTATTGTATTGTATTGTATTGTATTGTATTGTATTGTATTGTATTGTATTGTATTGTAATTTGTTTCGTAGAAGAATGAACATGGAAACCAGCCAAGATTCTGGACGGTGATTATCATCTTCCACAGAAACTTTTGGCTTCACTGGTGTGATAAAATGGAAGATAAGCAACGCGAAAACGGAGAATGAAGCATTGTAAACGAAGTAGAAGAGCATCTCAGAAGTCACTCTCTAGAAGAGCTTCTATAAGAAAAAAAGCACTTCTTGGTTGAACGATTGGTCGACTCGAAACATGGCTGTAAAATAACTGATAGCATCATTTGGGTAAAAAACTGCGAAAACAGAATAAAACCTGCGATAACATCAATTGATGATTAATTTATTTTTAGAGCATGGAGTTACCGTTCGATCGCCGAATAAGAGTTTGTGTGCTTCAAATGTTGCAACTTTTCAAGAACTTCAGCATTTCGTTTATAAAAGCAGCTTGCATTTTTGAACGATTCAATATTTTTGAAGATTAATGCCAATTTTTGCTTATCTTGCAAAAATTTGATAGAACGATGTATTTTTGAATGAGGAGCTCTCTGAGTGACCAAATCTTTTTGAACAATTACTTTTCACTTCAATGAAACAAATTCACAGATTCATCTGAAATAAATAGTAGGCTTTTTTTCTGAACAAAAATAGTGATATTACCCTAAGAATTCCGAAAACTCACCAAATGAGTGAAAAAAATGTACACAGAACTTTAACAAAGATCAACTGCTTAACAAAAGAGAGTTTCAAAAAAATGGAAAAGCAGCGAGAAATTCGAAAAGTAGAAAAGTCTTAGCCAGACAAACATATCGACCGTTTACAGTCAACGCATCGTCAGTGGATGGAGTTTCTCTATATACAGGGTGTCCCATCATGAATTGATGATCAAATTTCGTTAATAACTTTTCGCAGAGTTGACCGAAATGGATGAAGTTTTTAAAAGGACCTACACTCAGGATAGGACGCATGACTCTAGAGTTTCAGAAAATTTTCTTAAATTTGAATACCCTTTAAAACTTTGAGCCAATTTTGGAGATATACATCATTTTTTCTAAGTTTTTTTTTACCAGAAATGTTCTTGAAGTAACCCTTAACATGACCTCACTTTCAGTTTTATTGTTTTCAAATTTTTTAATCAGTTTAAATGCAGTTTAAAATGAGTGATTTTGTCACTTTTTCGAGTGATTTTGTGGAGAGCAACCGCTCACTGTGAGGACAGAACGAAATAATGAATTTTTTCTCGGAAAGATTGCCCGATTTGCATATCGAATAAGTCAGAGAAACGCATTCGGTATCGACGAATTTGCATATCCGCATTGAAAAAGTGACAAAATCACTCGTTTTAAACTGCATTGAACTGATTAAAAAAATTGAAAACAATAAAACTGAAAGTGAGGTCATGTTGAGGGTTACTTGAAGAACATTTCTAGTAAAAAAATTATGTTTATCTTCAAAATTGGCTCAAAGTTTTAAAGGGTATTCAATATCATGCAAATTTTTTGAAACTTCAGAATTATGCGTCCTATCCTGAGTGTAGGTGCTTCTGAAAATTCCATCCCATTCGGTCAACTCTGCAAAAAGTTATTAACGAAATTCGATCATCAATTTATGATGGGACACCCTGTATATAGAGAAACTCCATCCACTGACGATGCGTTGACCGTAAACGGTCGATATGTTTGTCTGGCTAAGACTTTTTTGCTTTTTGAATATGGAGGGCTTTAGAAGTGATTCGACTTATGTTTTCATCCGCAAAATGTAACGCTGAAACAGTAAGAGTGCCGACTTTGTTGACAACCGAAGACCCAACCCGGCCAAGTTGAAATGGAAATGAAAGCTTACGCTTGAAGAACACTTTTTTTGACTAATTGTCTCGAGAAAGATAGGCTTAGCGAGAGGAAACTCGCTAATAACAAGTATATAATTAACAAGTATATAATTAACAAGTATATAATTAACAAGTATATAATTAACAAGTATATAATTAACAAGTATATAATTAACAAGTATATAATTAACAAGTATATAATTAAAAATGCACGTGAAATGGAACTTAAAAATGAGAATTTGATGGCTTGGGACAAGTAGAGCGGTTTGCGTTATTAAGAACAACTCGCTAAATAAATATGATTGATAGGCTTAGCCGAAGACCCCCGATAATAAGGCCGTGATAAGAAGATAAAGGGTCTCCAAGAAAACCTATCTCTAATTCTCAACAAGAAGCAGAAGCTTACTCTTGAACAAGGGATGGAAAATGATTTTTAGATGAGAGGCATAATAAATAATCAGGAAAGCCCATGGCAAAAGAGGTGTGCAACAGAGATACCCTGGGCTGAAGATAGAGAGTAGCGAAAGAGTAGGAAGAGAAGACAGAAAGGACAACAACACACAACTTAGAGTGATATGGAAAGTAGAGAAGAGAAAAGTGGAGCAACAGTAAAAAAAGAGCAGAAAGAAAATATTCGAATGAGAGAATGAAGACAGTAAGAGAGAGAGAGAGAGAGAGAGAGAGAGAGAGAGAGAGAGAGAGAGAGAGAGAATTAGACAGAATGAGAGTGAGAGTGAGAAAGGTAGAAAGAAGGTGCATGAGAAGGGAGATGAAAGAAAACAGAAAAAGATAAGAAGAGAAAAATAGAAGCAGACTAAAGTAAAAAAAGAGGAGTTGGAGAGAGAGAGAAAGAGAAATTATGTTGAAAGAAGGCATAGAAGAGACCAAAGAAAAGGAGATAGAGCTGTTGCACTTTTTAAGTACTTGTAGTAATGTTTGAATTACAAAATCAAAAAAGAGAAAGAGAAATAATTGTAAGTAGTGGAGAAATGAAGAAACAGAGAAAGACATGTTTGTTTTCTCAAAGCCATCAAATTGTTGATTATAAATATCTTATCGATAATTATTTGTTAAATGTAGGTTCAGTATCTCGAAATTACCTCACTAACCTTTAAAAAACTTGAGCAGAGTGTTGCTTTCAAAAAATAGAGTATATCTGACGTGTCAATTCACGATGGAATTGTGTGGAGCACTGCGCAAACGGTCTGGATTTCGACCCCCCCCCTTCCCGGAAAGAACTACATACATAAACCAAAAGAGTTTTTTTTAAAAATTCATCTTGAATCGGGGTTAAGAAATGTTGGTTGTGCTCCTGAGTCTCCCCAATTTTTTTATACTCACTACTAGTGAAACAGGGAGCATCCGCAGCTCAAAACAGTAAAGGTCTGTATCTCAATTCAAGGATCCGCGTATTCTGTCGTGAGGCGGAACTAATTGCGAACAGCACCATTTTTGTTACCACCGTTACACTTTTGTTGGACATTATTGAAAATACGGGAAAGAATCGAGTATTGAAAAAAAACAAAAGGACTTTTTTTAAACAATCAGTAAACACTCAAAAATAAGACCATTTTATAGAAAAGTGAGCATTTGTAAGTGATTAAACCATTTATAAAATTCAAGTTTTTGTTAATGTATTTTATGATTCATGTTGTATGTTATTTTTAAAAAAAGTATGATAAACTAGAGCCTCCGATTATTGAAGAATCAGTCACCTCCACCATAAAACGAGTACTTCATGAATAGCATATAAACGTAATCTTTTCAACAAACAACGCTTCTAAACTCTTGAGCGTCTTCTAAAAAAATAGATTCACTTTTGATATATGAAATTTACATAATAAAACTTGTGTCTTCAACAAACCAATGAAAAACTCGAAAAAATCAAAACGCAAAAAATGCAAAAATAAATAAGCAAACAAAATTTTATGTTACATCATAAGATTATTGCTACTTTCAATGACAGCAGAAGAAATGATCAGCTGAAGTTTGCACTGTGTGTTCGAGATCAAATAAAAGAATGCTTGAGGCTTGTTCTATGCATGTAAAAAAATAGAGTAAGGAAAGAAAATAGGGAAAGATAGACAAAAAGAGAAAAAGAAATAAATGGAAAAAATTCAAAAAAAGTTGGACAAAGATAAATAAAAAAAAGAGAAGACTAAAAAAGAGACAAAAGAAAACAAGAGAAGAAGGGAGAGAAGAGAAATATTAAGGAATTTAAATCAGGTGAAAAGATGATTTGAATAAAAGAGATGCCTAGGGGAAACGTCATTGAAAGTATGAATGTATATACGTATTCATTCATTCATTCTTTATTCCTTGTATATATTTGCATATAGTACATTGGATGGTTTTCACTTATGTGATTTGTATGTATGTTTAAAGAAAAAAGGTGAAAAATTAAAAAAAGTAGTCATTTTCTCGTTTACACAACTTAGTCAAGTGAAAATCTGGAAGAAAAGAGAAAGTTGAGAAGTTAACCAACAACCATGAGCAGACTGGAAATTTATATAGCCCTTTCTCTCTCTCTCTTTCTCTCTCTCTCTCTCTCTCTCTCTCTCTCTCTCTCTCTCTCCCTCTTTCTTTCTCTCTCTCTTTCTCTTTCCCTACACGCCGCTTCAAACATGAAATTATAGTTATTTACCTCGCAAACAAATACTTTAAACTTTTTTGTTCTTGACGAACTTGAAAAAAATGAGTGAAATCGAAGTTACAAGTATAACAGAGGCTGCAATGAGACAGTTCGTCTCGAGAAACAAAAAGTCCTTCAAAACTAACACCTAGATATTCCGTTGAACTCCGGCATATCGAAGAATTATTTGCCAATTCCTATTTCCAGAGCGAGGTGTATCAAATTCATATTCTCTGAGGAGAACCTCAGTGAGGGATTCACTATTTAAGCAAGTTAGAAGAACTTCAATGACAATACGTTCAAGTTTGGGTTTACTTTCTACGTTCTCGAGCTAATAATCATGAAATATTAATTTACTCAAAACGGAATCTCTCGTTCCAACTAATTGAAATCATCATTGATAGCTAACAAATGCAGTCGTCGAGCACAAATCAGCCGAGTTTAAGGCCGGTGGCGATGATTTTGATTCTTTGGACCTCGAGAGACTGACAACATATCTCAAAATGATCAAAGTTCAATGGAACTCTAAAAAAATTTTCCTTCGTTTTCTCGAAATGCAAACGTTTGAACAAGAAGCCTTCTGGACGGAAAAAAAATTTTTCGTCGAAAAACCGTTTGAGTTCTTGTGAATATTGAAATTTAACTTCTTTATTACCATAGGATAGCTTGTAAGGCCATCGCTTATATGGAATCATGAAAGAGGAAGGGAAATAATGGGGAAAAAGACAATCAATTTTCGTTGGTGTCCACTCTTGTTGTTGACAACATAAAGTTCGTTAGGGCTATGAGATTCGAGAGGTCGATCTCTTCTAGAGCCTTGCCGAATGCTTCGATATCTTGAATCTCTTTGAAATTATCTGTAACTTTATTCCATAAAGCAATTGCTCTAGAAAAGAAAGAATGTGAATCATTGTATCGTTTAAAGTTCATCAGAGTTAATTTGGAAGTTCGGTCTGAAGTGCGAAGATTTGTTTCAGATTCAAAGATTCAATACTTCTTTCTCTAAAATTTCTGCTGTGATAGAAGTAACTGGCAAAAATTGTCATGGAAGTAAGCAAACAGAGAGTTCCGAAATATGCAATTCACTAATTACTGTGCTCTTTGACCTTCCCATCTGTGTCCGGTTCCAAGAAGATCTTCAGTACAAACTAAAGTGTTATCCCGACTGAAGTTTTCAGTTTCCCCTGATTTTTGCCTTCCAAAAAAATTTACTTTTTGGTTTTCCTTGCCGAAATTTCGTACGAATTTGTTATCCTGGGTTACTCCTGGATAAAAGCCAGGAAAACAGTTTTTTTCGTTTTCACGGGAGTTAAGCGCATTAAAAAATTGTACCTCTTTTTTCCTGTTTACTTAGAAAAAAAGACTGTAGATCACATGTTTTAGCGTGAAACATGATTATTTTTTGTAGTTTTAAAGTTTAAAAAAGTTTAACATTGTTTTTTCTCTTTCTTCCGGTTTTTCTGAAAAAAACTTATATCATTGGGTGCGCAAGAGAATAGCCTTGGTTTAAAAAAGTCAAAAATTTTTCCCGGAATTTTATAGAACTTTATATAGTTTTCACTTTCAAGATATATAAAGTAAAGGTATAAAAAGTTTTCACTTTCAATTTTTTCTCAGTCATCTCATTCTATCAGCATAAAGATATTAAAACATAAAAATTGCAAGGTGTCTAGAATTATGCATTGAACTAAATAGGTTCATTACCGTCTAAAAATACATTTCTCTTTGACCAGTGAACAAGAGATTCAAACTTTTGAGAACAGAGAAAAAAGTTGTTAAAGTGTATTTTATACTCACGGTCCTATCGGCTACAATTGTGAAATTACAGGGGTGTGCTATCGTTATGCATCGGCACTGTAGATCAGGGCCTGTTTCGAAAAAAATCGAAAAATTTTTGCAAATTTTTTTTCTTCCATTTTAAAAGTCGAAAAATTTTTTCGTTTTTTTTTACGAATCAGGAAGTGGGAAACAGCAGAAGTTGAAAAAAACAAAGTCGAAAGAACCGAAATAATCGACTTTTTCGAAAAACCAAAAAAACCAAAAAAGTCGTTTTATTTCGGTTCTTTCGAGTTTTACAAACAAACAAAAAACAGTCAAATCTAGTATTTTCTTTTTCTAATTCGTAAAAAAAGTCGAAAATCTTTTTTCGACTCTCAAAATTAAAGAAACAAAATTGCAATTTTTTAAAGATTTTTTCGAAACCGGCCCTGCTGTAGATCACCCTCTGATTTACAGGGATGTGCTTTCGTTATGCATCACACTGTAGATCACCCTCTGAACATAGATCAGTAAGTCAGCTTCAAAGAAATAAACGGTTAATTTTATGCAACTTTGAAGCAGTTTTTACTCCTCAATTCTATAGAATTAATCGCATCAGATAAGACCCTTATCACTCCGTTTCCATGTTTCCCTTATCTAACTATGGTTCCAAGCGAAGGACCGTCTTTTCAAAAACTGCTGTAACCTCAATTAGGGATGTATGGCAATTCAAAGTCGTGAAATTCCTTGCATCATAATGAAAAGAATTCCTTTAGCTAAAATAAGGAATTTAAGCATTAGAGAGAAAAAATAAGAGAACTATACAAATATTTGTAAATCAAACATTCCCATCTCGACAAAGCGTCGCTGTATTACCTTCAAGCTTTATTTTTTAGTTTGAATTTTTTAGATTGAAAAAGTGAAAAAAAGTGAAAAACACTGAGAAATATGAAAATTCAGGAACTGTACCGAATGTGCGTCAGTTTTTTTCCGAATAACAATATTCCGGGATAACGTTTTGTTTTCCAAACAAAAGATAGTTCTTGGAACGGGACAACTCGTTCTCTGGGATAACGCGTTATCCGGGCTTATGTTTTCCCGGATAACGAGTTTGAAAAACAAACGTCTCGGAACCGGCCACTGATTTTCTCCTCCAGGAGAATTGCCAAGAAAAAAAAACAACGAAAGATCAGACCATACTCCGTCGTTGAAGGTGTCTTTGAGGTCACTGCTGAAGGTGTCCTTGAGGTACCTGCTGAAGGTATTCTTGAGGTACCTACTGAAAGCCGGTTTTTATCTTCTCGATCAGAAGAAATGAATATGGCAGAGAAAAATAGAAAGCCGATAGCAGTACATAGAGATTGTGACGAAGAAAGAATCGGAGTACAGAAATAAAAACATGTTTTTATCTCAGATAATATAATCGTCTGTTCACTGTGTAACTGGGGAATTTTTCATATAAATGTGGATATTATCTTTTTTTCCTAGTAATGCGAATAGATTTTTCCCCCTAGTGAACACGCATTCTTACAAAATACTATGAGATACAGGCTCTTTCCGGTGGAATTTGCTGCTGATCCCTTACTTTAAACCGTCATAAAACAGTCCTGGTTCTCTCATTTCTTTTAAAATATTACCCTCTCCTCGATATCGAGCGGTGAAATCTTGAATTCATTCTTCTCTTTTTGTATGTAGAGAATATGGAGCGTAAGCGATAAGATCGCCTAGAAATGAGTAAAAAGTTGTTCTGAACCAAAACGCATTTGGTGAAGATTCCAGTTGATGAATTGTTTCGAAAAGGATTCGGCTTATGAAGGCTCTTCAGTGAAAAGTGGATTCACCAGTTTTGGTTCGAAAAGCTTTAAAAAACAAATTTGCCTAACGCAATTGTTTGAACTTTACCAGAGAAGTACCTTTAGGACAATATCGAAGAAGTTGGTGAAGCAAGATGGGACAGCACAAAGCCAAGACTCAAAAGCATTATGGGAAAGTTAACTTGTTGGTAGATGAAAGCGTCTAAGCCAAATTAACTGGGATGGGGCGTATTTTATCAATCGAGAGAATGAGATCATCGAGGTAGAGCAGTTAAGAGTTTAAAAATAATGAGTTCAAGCAACAACAACAAAAAAACCGGATTAGAAACTGATTGAGCTATTTTTTTGCAAAAAGAGCGTCACAAATGTTTTTGTTTAAAAAGTACGTTACTAAACTCTTGCAAAAAAAATTTTTCTAAGTAAATATAGGGTAGCAGTACAAAAATAAGCGTGCTATTTACGCTGCGGACCCGGCTCTCAAGGAGGAGAAAAACAGATGATGGTCGTAAATTGATTAAATTATTTTTGAGAATAGTTGGTTTCTGTCGCAAGTTTTTTTGAATACTTGACTTTTTTCGAGGTTTTTTTTTAGTATTTCTCATCTTACAGAGCTCACAAATTTGTTCTTGTCAGGTTTAGAAGTTCGAAGTACGCCTTTAATGTTCTTTTTCCAGGAGTTTTTCGAAAAAATTCTAGATGAGAAGATATATTATATGTACATACATTTGCGAGTGTTCTTAAAAAGAGAGAAGAAGTACTCTCACTCCTACTCTAAACCCTTTTCGGTTTTTCCAACAATTTTTTTCAAGTTTTCTCTAGATCTCTCTCTTTCATTAAAATTATACACGTGATATTTTCATTTGAAGCTGTCCTTCTATCACTTCATTTGAAAAAACTTCCTTAGTTTCACTCGGTTATATTATCTCGTTAATCAATCTTATATCTCCATCGTGAATCATAAAGTTATGTATGCTCCATTCTCAACGAGTTCGCTACATGAGCATGCGAATGAGAGAATAAGGTCATCGAGCCTTTCATATAGGCAGAACGAACGGGTCAGGAAAATATCCTGGATATTGTTGTGGTTACGCGGTCGCCGCGGGTGAGTGATGCTCGGCTGAGTTCGGTTCAGCCCCATTGACAAGTTTTTGTCTGTGATTCAGTTATATCATGTCTTAATGCATTAGTCTCAATCAAGTGTGACTAAACATTTGTTCATTTTTCATCTTTGAAATTTGCTTGTTGAAGTAAGAAGAAAAAAATCATGTTTGTAGTGGATAATTCGTCAAGTAATGAGAAACGAAAGTTCTTAGAGAGAAATTGAAGAGTAGGTAAAAACAAGCCTTCAAAGATTTTCATTCAATAATTCAGAATGGATAAGACATATAGCTTGACCCATCATCGGCTTGCGATACCATACAAAAAAAAATCCACCTTTTTTCCATTTAGAACTTCGTACCCAAAAATTAACACTGTTCACGTACTTAGACACTTAATAAAAGTTTTCAGTGTTTCAATACCCCAGTCGGCATCGGCTTGTTTCACTCATCGTGTCTTCTCTATCTCACATTTCTATTACACTCATCTCTTCTCTATCTCACATTTCTCTTACACTCATCGTGTCTTCTCTATCTCACATTTCTCTTACACTCACTCTCTCTTTCTCTCTGTGTCTCTCTCTCTCCCTCTTCTCCCTTTTCTGTTCTGAGTTATCAAAAATTTCTATAATAATCTTCCTCGCGCTTGTTCCCGCCTCGCGGCAGGGTACGCGCTTATCAAAAATTTCTCACATTGTAAAATTCCACAAATACATTGTAAAATTCTACACATTTATTCATTCTCTTTCAGAATCGCTCTGTGATCACGCGTCATTTCATTTCAGTTTCACCAATCAGTGGCTTCAATGGAGTCGGTGAAGCGGTCTAAATGACGATTGTCAAGTCCAATTAAATGTCACGCAGTTTTGTCTTTTCATTTTGAATCTTCACATCTGTTCTTTTAGCGAACCTGTGCTGCAGATTTGCAGATACACAAGGTTAAATGGAGCGATGTAAAAAGATATGAATATACGTTCAGCTTTTTTCATTTAAAAAAAAAAACAGAACATAAAGTGAACTTTGGAGCGATTCTCGTTCTTCGCAGTGTTCGAGAGGCGTTGGAAATTAGAAATGTTCGTCTCATGGTAGAGAAGACAATAAGACAGTTTGTGCATTACATACATATGTATAGAAGTAGAGCAGGGTAATGGCTCTCCAAATTCTTATTTCATATACTCTATATGTTTACCAATTGACTATCATAATCGAAAACGATTTTTGGCGATGGTGGAGAATTGTGGTCCCGCTCATTTTTGGTTTTTTTCAATCGAATAAAGTGTTATTTGGCTTTTTATGACCTACTGAGCAATAAAAACATGTGCGAAAAAATTTTTTTTACAAAAAAATATAATTTTTCATTATTTTTACAAAAAAAAAATTTTTTGGCCTAAATTTTGGGGAAAGGAAAAGGAGGAGGGGGAGGGGAGTCACCTAAGCAGGAAAGGGAGGAGGGGCCCTAAAGGGGGAAGGGGGGAGGAAGAGGGCCCTACCTAAGCAAGGGGGGTAGGGGCCCTAGGGGCGAGAGGGGGGAGGGGGAAGGCCTAAAGGGAGGAAGGGGGGCCATAAGGAGCAAGGGGGGAAGGGAGTTTTCATGAATAAAATCTCTTCCTGAGAAAAAAAATTGAAAAATTTTTTTTTGTAAAATCAATGAAAAAATTTTTTTTTACAAAAACAATTTTTTTCCACACATGTTTTTATTGCTCAGTAGGTCATAAGAAGCCAAAAAACACTTTATTCGATTGAATAAAACCAAAAATGAGCGGGACCACAATTCTCCACCATTGCCCGATTTTTTATTGAAGATTGCGTGGAAAGCGTTAAAATCAAGCGTTAAAATTCGAAGAAAAAGTTGTGGAAAATTAAAAAAAGGAATTTCATACAATAATTTGTCCTACCTCGAGTTGCCGTGGAATTATGTATGTTCATGGTGCTTTTCATTGCTAACTTTTTTGGGTAAGTTATTGCTTCTTGATAGCTTAATTTAAACAAGAGCAGTATAAAACACCGTAACCCATTTGCAGTTCATGGCAGTTCGTGGTGAGAGAAACGAAAGTACAAAATTTTTGCTCTCTTTATTTCATACCTCCATTTTAACGTACTCCATAACTCATATTTTAAAAAAACGACATTTGCTTATTCTCAAAGATTTCGAAGAATCTCAAGAAGAAGTTTGGGAATCAGAACATTTTTAAAATCTTGTATCAATTTTTTCTTTTAACTTCATTAGTTATGAAATTTAATCTTTTGTAGTGAATTTATATATGTATATATATATTAATTATATATGTATAATTTATATATGTATATATATTAATTATATATGTATAATTTATATATGTATATATATTAATTATATATGTATAATTTATATATGTATATATATTAATTATATATGTATAATTTATATATGTATATATGTATATAATTTATATATGATATATGTACTTTCACGAATTTTTCTGTGTGGATTGAAAGTATTGCGATAAAGGGAAGAAAAACTTTTGTGGTGTATTTCTTTAAGATGATTTGTCCAGAACTCGTCAACTTCTGTTATGTAAACTTTTTCGTTCTTTTTCCAAGTTACTTTCACCTTTTCTACCGGTTTCCTTACTTTTCATAATTTTTTTAAAAATTATAAAAGGAAGTGCTTTAAGTATTTCGGTATTTAAATTCTGCTCCATCTCAGCCACTCGTGAATACAGTCGACAGTGAAGTCCTCGAGTCGCTCTTACTCTGAATTACTCGATGATTATCAAATTCTGACTTTAATCTGTTTTCCTGCATTCCATCCAGTATAAGATGCTTTTTTATCACTCTCATCATCATTGTTCTATTTTATGTGACTTTACTATTTCAATAAAATAGTTCAATATATGTTCATCTACTTATATTGTTGTACGGCTCAAAAAATTCTTTCTCTTGCTTGGTTTTGATCCCGGTATGTTTAGCACCATCTTGAGATCGGGAACAGACCTATCTTGCTGGAACTAGTGGCTTCGTCTTGGGTCAATGCTAGTGTGTGTAGCAGCAGTGGAAAGAGTCAGACTTGTGCAAGCACTTCCGCAATTTTCCTACACTGTTGGTTTTGGTGGAATTATTTAAGGTAGAGGTCTAACTTCGCTCAATAGTTGCGCACACTACCATGATGCCACAACATGAACCCAGGCCCCGGACTAATCATGTACATAATATAAAAGTTCACATTTCCAACATATCCGAACCTCCGCAGATGTTCTGTTATAAGAGATCTATTTTACTAGTACCTGAATGAAGATGATGTATTACATCCCGCTGTAACATTTCTCTGACCTCCGAGCGAGTTCATCGTTATATCAAACAGGCCCTTTTTCTCAACACAATTGAAATCTTATAATAGTACTTAAGAAAACTTTAGTTGAAAGAAAATTCTCAGCTAATCGTTCAGTGAGTACCTTCCTTCCTCTCTTTTTCTTTGGCTTATCTCTCTTCTTCCTCAACGCACGATCTTTGGTGAGCCGTTTAGCGAGCCGAGTCTGTGAGTTTAACAGACAATTACCCGAGTTTCAATGACACACGTATTTTTTGACCAATCTTGTACTGTATCCGTTCAGAAAGTCCCGAACGAGTCACAAGCTCATGAGTAAGCCAAACTTGTTCAATGAGTTAGCTTTCAATAGCCAATACGTAAAGAGGGCCTCTATACGGAAATGAGTCAGAGGTTAGAGCGCAGACTGAAAAGAGTGTTTTTAGTCCAATTCATGAAAGTCGTTTCGAAAACTTGAAGCAGTCCTTACACTTGACAAAAACGTGCAAACGACCACTCATTCGCCAAATGAGCTTAGAACAACGAAAAGCAACTGGAATGTGAAGGGTAGAGAAAAGAGATTTATCGTGCAAAATAAAAGGTCGAGACTTTGAGAAGTTATCCGCTTTAAAATATTGTTGGCTATCCTCTCAATTTAATGGTATTTTTGAGATCATTTTGGCAAGACCAGGTGACAAACGAATTACATTTTCATTGCTCAGAGTAGATTCATTAGCTTGTCAAAATGAATTCGTATCTCTGTTATTTTTTCAAGTGATTTTTCAAAAACTGCAATATGATTGGAATACAAGTGGGCACTTTTTCCGTTCATCGTACCCCCGCGTTGCGGTCGCGTCGCGGCCCCCTTCGCGTCGCGGTTTTTACATCAAAAAAGTTATTTTTACATTAAAAAACGCTTAGGCTTAGTAAAAGTTTACGATAACGAGGCCGTACGGCTTAGCTAACGAGGCCGTACCGCTTAGCTAACGAGGCCGTACGGCTTAGCTAACGAGGGAACCGCGACGCGAAGGGGGCCGCGACGCGAAGGGGGCCGCGACGCGACCGCAACGCGGGGGTACGATGAACGGAAAAAGAACCTACAAGTTTTCATTTGGAACAAATAAAACATAATAATCTTCCTCGCACTTGTTTCCGCCTCGCGGCAGGGTAAGCGCCACACTAAGATGCGGGACAGATCTATCCTGGTAGAAGCAGTGTCTGCCCGCTAGATCACTGCTAGTGTGTGTAGCAACACTCCAAAATTTCTGTGCATGAGCACTTCCAAAAAAAGTCGAACTCGAAACTCTTCACCTTATAGTCGAACACACTACCATTATTCCGCGGCCAGACTGATTTTCGAACAACTATACCTATATATAAACAATCATCAACCTGGAAAAAGATGAAGATACCTCCGACCACTATGCCCGCGCATGCAAACACAATGATGGGAAACATCCAGTTGCCATACTAAATTGGAGAAATTTCATAAGGAATATTTTGTTTCACACTCGTTGAAAGATTTTCTTCAGACGTTTCTTACTTATTATATTTATTTGGAGTTGATGCGAATTTTCATTTATTTTTCAGTTTCTTCTTTTCCGAAATCACTAAAGAATTTGAGCACTTTTTTGTACATTTTTGTACATTTTTTATGAACCAGTTATTTCAAATAATCTAATATGAGCTGTAATATCGTGTTTGGAAGATCAAAGAATCGTTTTGAGTGTCTTATGTAATACAAATTTTAGTCTGCAAATTGATGTTCTTTCTACTCAAAGGAAAAATAGCAAAATAATTAGCGAGCCAGACTGACGAGTTTCTCGAAGTGACGCTCGATTTCTTTGATTTGTTGTTGCGTCTTGTGTACTTGGAGGACATGGGAGAGTTTCGGTGGATTTGTGGCCATCTTGAGCGAGATTGAGACGAGTTTGCAAGAGTAACGACCTCTCAAAAACCCCTCTCAATCTAGAAATGAGGCAGAGGCGACCACTTGAGAAGCCTTAAACTCAGACAATGACAAGTAAACCCTTTCCTTATTTTCCCTCTAATGTTCTCTCCATCTCTCTTTTGCATCGAGTTGCCGTGAAACTCGAAAAGATTACGGTGTTTTTTTCAAATAACACTATAAAAAACCCGTAACACATTGACATTTCACGACATTTCGTGGTAAGACAAATGAACGTTCTAAATTCTTGATATCCCAATCATAGGCTAAAAATTACTTTTTTGTAAAATTTCCCGCTCCATGAATTTCTCATTATATCAAGTTAAACCAAAGTAATCATCTTTTAATTATACCACTGATAGGTTCATTTTTATAACTGCCCATCAGAAAGGTGGAAGTGGAAAATTTTTTTTTTTTGCACATTGACTATCTCAATATGTGCCTAACACCCAATTCGCGAAAATGACTTCTAAAAACCATGTTTCCGTTCATTGAAAAAAACTTGTTTAGGCAACGCAAAACACTACAGACTTGAAAGTTGGTGAAAGTCACGTACACAGTGCATAGGGAATACTGAGTAAACACTGCACTGTATGAGATGTTCACACGTTTCGTCTATGAAGATCAGTATAATCCCATAGTATTGATTTAAAGCAATTGAGCGTTTCATATAGCATTATCGCACGGAATAGCAATGTGTCACCGTGATGTAATGGTAACGCGATAGCTTCCGATAAGATAAAAGATGGCTGGGTTAGATCCCGTCCGGTGGACTAGCTTTTTTCCGTGCAATGGTCTAATCAATTGTCATCTCAAACAGGCGTCGCTGCCTTTAATCTGTGTAACTGAGAATTTGACATTTATTGCAGTTGATCGAAATTTTCACATTGATTCATCTGAGTTTTATGAATTTAACAGCAATGTGTGGAGTTTTCAATCTTTTCGAATAAACGTTATCGATAGTTACTGATGATTATAAAAAAATTTAGCGCTAATTTTTTATCTAGAGCCATTGCCTCAAAAAATGAAATTACGAATATGCTCAAACATATTACGAACGTTGAGTTTTTGAACCTCTATTCGATGAAAAGATTTGTTATACAAAGTGTTCCAGAACTGCGTATTTCTCAAACAAACAAAAAACATAAATTAAATGTTTCACAATAGCATAACACATCTACGTTTACTTTATAACTTTTTTTTAAAGAAGAATGAAATGTTTGAAAGATGCATAGAAACAGGGAGTTGAGAGAAAAGAGCATAGAAACAGGGAGAGAAAAGAGCGTAGATTGTTGTTGCAGTGTTCTTCATTTTGGAACTTTGAATTCATTTGTTATTCCCTAACCATTGCTTCGCGCGTTCTTCGATTTGCAAAACCCCATTCTTGAGGCTTGAGGAAAAAGAGAAAAAGAGAGAGAGGGAGAGATAGAGATAGAAATAGAGATAGCGAGATATATAGAGAGATAGACAGAGCATGTAGGAAACAGTAAGAGAAGTTGAAAAAGTGACAAAAATCAAGAGAGAGATGGAGATAAAAAGATTGAGAGGGTAAGAGATGAAAACAGTTATTGAGAAAGAGTAGAAGGGAGATAGCCAGAAAGAGAGACAGAATAGCATTAGAGTTCAACGGTGGATGAGCAACTGAACAACTGTGGATGAGCAACTGAACAACTTTAAAAGTCGTACCAAGAAAGTAAAATGAAACTGTCAGACTTCAAGTTTTTAGGCAACGATGCTTCGTCGATTGTTTGTTTTCTGCTTAAAGACGCTTGCTAAGTCTTTTGCCTCAAAACTGTTGAACTGTTTCAACATTAAAAGTGAATTTTTGGAAACTCAGAAACCACCTCCTCAGTTTGCGACAGTGTGTACTGTTACTATGTGAGAGAGTCGCGTGACATTGGAGATGTTAAATTTGCATTTTTATACTTGCGTGTTTGGGCTTTAACAATATGTTTAGTTCTCGAAACTCCTTCAAACATCATACAATCGCTTATTCAAACATCATACAAGTTCTCAAATTCTGGAAAGATTTTAGAGCAGTTTCCAATTTTTCAGTCTTATCTCAACAGTTTCCAATTTTTGATGATTATCAGGTGAAACAGAGGTTGCGCTGATCCGAAATAGTCACTAATAGTTTTTTCAAAGACTGAACTACTGATTTTAATCTTTGTTTATTCCATTATTCAGAAAAAATGATTAATGTTTTGTAAGAATAGAGATTCATCCTCAATCTCAACTTATCCTAGGGCATATACTCTCCTCCGCATGTCTCATTGATATTTAAATATACATATAATATAATATTTCCTATAATTAATTTTTCAACATTCGATGCGATAACACTCTTCGTCTTGTAACTTTGTGTAATTTTAACGTATGAAGAAAACATGAACGACGGGTATTCTAGTGTATTAAAGAAAAAATGCGTACTGCAAGGTGAGGCTAGAAGGTGAGTAAACAATTGAATACTTTTTTCTTCAAAATATAATAACAAAAAAAAAACTGATTTTTCAACTCATTTGAGCACAATACACACAAAAAGACGAGAACGACTTTAAGAAACCTGAGATGATGTAAAGTATCGACGTTCTCTTTCAGAACGTCAATTCTAACATGTTTTGGATAAACATTTATAGATTGACTGAAAATTATAAGATGGAACATTTTTGGGCAGAGAAACCTTCTATTTCTCTTTTTCTTTACTACTTTTCTCTCTCTTTTTCTGTACTTTTTCTCCCTTTTCTCAAAACTCTTAAACTTTCCAATTATTTCTTTCCTCTGTCTTCATATTTCCTTTCCCTCTTCTCTATTTCCCTTCAAGCTTTTTCTCTTTTTCCCCAAACTATGATGTCCTCACATATTCACTTCTTTTCGTTTGCTATCTTCAAACTTGTTTATCTGAATTTTCGTTGACATAATTTTCTCGTGAGTGTATTTGCATTTAATTCAATCATCATTTACAACTGAAATCGGAAGTGTTACGCATGTTTCATGTGAACTCTATGTACACATTTCTGATCACATGAGAACGATTTTGTTGTATGTTTTTTGTATCCAACACATCCTTTTTTAAAGCACATCCAGCTTATTTAAATGTAAAGTATACATTACTTAATGTTCGAAGTTACCTTTTTTGATTTCTGGATTTCTATCCGTATTTTTCCAGTGCATTTGGGAACTTTATGTAATTGTATTCTAGTATTCACTAGCGAAAAATTTAAAATGAACTGAAATAGTTGCAAAAAGTAAAATTACCTGATCTGATCTTTTCCGACATAATAGAACTATTATAAAGGGACCATTGATCAAACTGAGGTGTCTGAACCTTCCATAGTGCACTATCGCACATTATGTCCCCATGGTGTGATGGCGCTCACTCCCGGATAGAGATATGACAAATGAAATTGTCATCTTAATCGTTCGTCACTGTATATAAACTGTGTATCTTAGAATTCGAAAATTAAGAATAAAGTAAAAGGCAGAACTATAACTGAATAGCTACTCTTAAGCATGTTCTCGCAGTCTAGACTATCTTCATCATTGAATAAACTACTTAAATAACTGAGATTCGTAGTGACTTGAACTTTAAACTCTTCAACGCTATCTTGCTATTAGATCTACAAAGAGAATTGCTTCTCATTCGTGAACGTACAACTGAATAGTTGAAAAAATTTAGAACATACCATCCTATTGATTTATCTCTGTTCCTCTGTTCAAATAATGTGTTAGAGGTCGTTTAAGAACGGAAACCAATCATTTATTGATTCTCCGACTGGTTTGTTAGTTAGATATGCTCATTCACTCATGATAGCGAATTTAGGAAAGTATGAAAAAGCATACAACAGTGACTAACCATGTTTTGTATCTTTCCTTGGCACTTTTTCACTTTAGTCACCCCTCCTACCATAGGTTCAATTGGGTCAGATGAGAGTGGCCTTTTTTGATACGGTCTCGTAAGCCTAAGCCGTACGGCCTCGTAGCGCAAACTTTTTTCCTAAGCCAAAGCGTTTTTTTAATGTATAAACAATTTCTTTAAAGTAAAAGTAACTTTTTAAATGTAAAAATAATTTTTTTGCAATTGTAACTAAGTCAGAAGTATGACCCATGAAACCTCTGGGAGGGGGAGGTGACTAAAGTGAAGAAGTGTTTTTTCATTTTCTCAAATATTATCATGGGAAGAAAACGAAAAAGGGATTTGTATGAAGAGCAGGATACAGAAAACAAAGATGAATTTGGGAACAACATATGAAAAAGAAAAATTGAAAGAAAGATAGAAAGTTGAAGGTTATATTGAAAAGGTTATACATTTTAAGAGGTAACAAGAAGAATAGTGGAACGACAGAGTGAGAAATGGGAAAAAAATTATTTGAGGAAGAACGAAAGAGAAAAGGACAAACTGAGAAAGAGAGAGAAAGAGGTTTGGAAACAAAAAAAAACAGAGAACAAAAAAGGGATTTGTTGGAGGAAACAGAAAACAAAAAAGGGATTTGTCGACAGAGAGAGAGAAAGGGCGAGAGAACAGGGGAAAGAGAAAAATAGAGAGAGCAAGAGTGAGAGTGAAAGGGAGAGAGAATGTGACGGATAAGAAGAGCGAGAGAGAAAGGGAGAAAGAGACAGAGAGAGGGAGGAAGAGAGAAGGGAGAAAAAGTGGCAGAGAAAGGGGGAGAAAAAGAGAGAGAGAGAGAGAGAGAGAGAGAGAGAGAGAGAGAGAGAGAGAGAGAGAGAGAGAGAGAGAGAGAGAGAGAGAGGAACAGTGGCAGAAAAAGGAGGAGAAAAAGAGAGAGAAAGAGGAAAAGCGAGATTGAAAGAGAGAGAGAGAAAAAAGAGAAAGGGGAAAGAGTTTTTAACAGGATACCGTTGACAGGCGGGAAATGACACCAAGTCAACAAGCTCATTGCTCTGCTTTCACAAAAAAAAACCCATCGACTCGTGAGCAAATATTATATGTATATGTATGTAGTGACTAACAAGAGTTGGTTCGGACTGTTCTAGATATCACGGGAGCTACTCCTCTTACACTTTACAAACATACATGTAGACCTGTTTCTCGCAATCGCGTCTGCCATAGTCTGACTAGAGTCCACCGTTTGACTTATAGCTTTCCAAAAGCTTCTGTACCTTGGACGTTCAAGCTGAAAACTAGACACCTTTTTTAGTTCACTGCGCGAGAGTATTCAAGAACTATTCTATTAATTGTACTGTCAGAATTGGATCTGATTATCGTGCATAAGAAAGTTTTATATGAAATAATGGTTTTCTTGACTCTGTTTTTCTTTCTCATAGAATACAATATGTACTTCTACTCACTATCTTTCGGACAGGTTTTTTTTTAAAGCCACGCAGTGAAAAAAAGGAATATATCCTACAAGGAGACTACTATTCGCGGTTTCAACCACCACTGAAACTTTGAGGAAGGATCATCAAATGAAAGAATGCGAAATGAAAGGACTTCTACTCAATCATTCACTTAGGCGGTGTAAAACACAATTATTTGAAAATCATAAATAGTCGTCAAAAACAGCTAACGCGCACTGTTAAACGTTATGGTAGTATTTGATTCAATGTGTTAAGAGGCAAGGTGGTATGATGGTTAAAAAAAGAAGAATACATATGTATACAAACGTTCGCTAAATGAGAGTTTGCTTTTCTTTTTTTTTTTTTTTTTGTTGTTGCTGTTTTGATTGGAAAAAAATTTCGATTTTTCTTCTTTTTAAGAGTATGAGTTTTAAAAAAGTCCAAACTTTTCATACAAAATTTTTTTACGATTTTAAAAAAAAAATTAAATCACGCTCATAAAATTTTCGATTGTTAGATAAATACACTGAGGAAAACAACAAATTAATTCAACATTTTTAATCTGGATATAATTCGACCATAGTATACTCCACAATATGCGTTCCCTACTACGATGGAGCAGAAATGCGCCTCTGATCCAAGTAATAACATTCCAATAAATCGATGTTGTTATTGTGAAATTTATCTGTGTTTCGAATGTTTTGTGGTCAATTATCATTTTCATTGAGAAAATGAAGAATTTGAACCCCAATTTAATTATTCACCTTGTATTCCACTTCGAGCATGTTATGTTGCACCAAATTGAAACTATCGTGGGATTTGAAAACACAAGTTCGTCAAAATTTTTTATCATTTTTACCGCATTGTTTTCCATAACAAATTGTAAAATATGTCATTTCTTGTAAAAAAAATTCTTGAAAAAGAACTTGAAAATTATGATTTCTATAACATACAAAAAAAAGTTTTAAAAAACGCAATCATTAAACACAAACCCTCATTCTGCGAAAGAATATTTTACACTCTTTCCATTATACCACGCTGCCTCTTTATTCACTAGATCAAATATTAACAAGTTGCAACAGAGCACCTTAGCTGTTTTTAACGATCGATAACTTTCAATTAAGTTTGTTTTAAGCCGCCTAAATGATCGATTGGGCAGAAATAACTATTAAGGCTACTAAAGCGATGCATGCTATGCTCCGCTCAGTAACTATCAATGACTCCCAAGTACTTGTTAAGTGTTTCAATGAATATGTTCTATCTAATCTAGAATTTGCCTCTTGTCTATGGAATTCAATATTTGGGAAGGATTCTGATCTCCTAGAGAAGGTTTTGAGATCTTTCTCTAAAATTCTCTTTTATCGATGTTTCCAACACCCGGATTATCCTCTAAGCCTTCCACGTTATAGAGATAGTCTGAATCTAGTTGGCCTGAGTACTTTTGCTAAAAGAAGGGTGATTGCAGACCTTAAAATGGGTTGGAAGGTCTTCAAAGATTAGTCTATTATTGAAAAATCACACATTTCCAAGAGCACCTCCTCCACTCGTATAAATAATATTGCAATTGATAGTAATTCTTCGATTCAATTGATTAGGTTTACGTGTTTCAAGAATGCTTTACGTAATCTCGAGTGGAATATTGAGTTCAGGAACAGTAGAGCAGCTTATAGGTCGTCTCTGTAACGAGAATGTGCTAAGTCAACTGGAGAATAATCAGATGCATTTAAAAATATGCCTTACCTGTCGCCACACTTAAGTATCATTTACAATGTGTCCCACCATAACTTTGCATTGTAAAAGAACGATAAAATAAAAAG
>OZ057404.1:31313058-31388653 GCA_964056735.1 Allodiplogaster pararmata | reverse complement strand
TTCTGAAAAGTTTGGGTAGAAAAAGGGATAAAGGAGGCTCTCAAAGTTTTCTACCTAGTTATTTTGCAAGAAAGGTCGCCTAAGCACTCAATTTAGAAGTAAAAGAAGAGAGAGGGACAGAGAGAAATGAGAAAGATGGATTAAGACAAAGTGAGAAAGAGCGGGGAGAAAAAAGGAAAAGAGAGAGAGAAAGAGAAACCGAGAGTCTGAGACAGAGAGAGAATGGATAAAAAATTAACTGAGTAAAGGAAGGGAAATAACTGAACAGCGAGGTTCTGTTCTGATCCGAGACTCCGCTACCTCAATTCGGTGCTCTGTAATAAGCTTCTGACCTAACAATCTGGTGAATTTTGTTCTTTGTGTGGTAGCGGATCAAAAAATCAAAGTTTACTCTGTTCCGTCACAGGCCGAGGCGAGGTCGCGTGCTAATTACCGATTTGTTATTTATAAAAGTTCTCTCTCTTCCTCTGCTTACATTTTACTTTTCCCCTTTTCATATCACTCTAAGCCAATCGCTTCATTTTCTTTCACTACTTCTATTTCTCTTTATCTCTCTCTTTCCCTTATTCCCTCCTCTCTCTTTTCTCTCTCTCTTTTTCCCGTTCTCTCTATATATATCTCTATCTCTCTTTCTCTCGCTATATCTCTCTGTCTCACCTTCCTTTTCATCTCCCCCGCTTTGGAACAGTCTGAACAGAACTAGAACCCAGAACTTCAGAATGAGACTTGGAACAGAAATACGGGACTGGAGATGGGTTTTCTGGACTCTTCTCCTCGCTTTGGAAACCCACTCTCTTCTCTCATCACACAACGAGAAGGAAGTATTGAGGTTCTGAGCTTCAATCAGCCTTTTTTCAATTTATCTGATTTTAGAAGAACAATTCAAATAAAACAGATGAATTTTAAAACTTAGTACTTTGAAAAAGTTTGTTTAACCTAAAAATATTGTTTTTTATTGTTATAAAATAGTTGATATTCATGTTATGAGAAAGATAATTATAATAATTTTTTTCAAATGATTCTCTCCAAAATAAACGAAACAGTTTTTATCTAATTTTTTCATTACTGAGAATTAAGTTCATGCATTCCGTTTCTTCATCAAGGAATCTTTTTTTATGTCACTATATATACATATATATATTAAAAATTTCTATGTTGAAATGAAAACTGTTTCTTTAATTCTTTATTTGTTTTTTTTCCATTTAGCAATTAACATAACATCGAAACACTAGAATGATACAAATAAGCATGGACTAGCGTACATGATTCTTGATTTAAAAAAAAAAGATTCTAGATAATTTCGATTACTTGTGCTGGTTGGTTTTTACTGTATAAAAAAATGAGAATTAAAAAAAAACAGACCTTACGAAAACAATAGTTGCATTAAAAGCTAAATGCTAATTTCCTCGCTTTTTAATCTTCAACACTAGGATTTGGTAGCAGAACTTCTAAGGGCAGCTTCTTTAAAGTATCAGCGAACTGTGAGTCGTTTTTGATTGAGATGACTTGATTAAGAAGAGAGTTCCAGGTTGATATAGATCTTGAAACGAAGGTAGAGATTCTACATGTTTGGTTAAATAATAGAAAGTCGAATTCGAAGAGAATGTGTTTGACTTGTATTGTAAATAGAAGGAGAGACAATGTACAGAAAAGAAAAATCGAGAGAACATAAATTGTGTAGGCACTTGTGCAAGAAACATATATCCCGAAACGCTCTTATATACTCCAATGACTCAGTTTTTTAGTAGCCGCAGTCTTTCAGAATAAGACAGCTTTAATTGGCAACATCTTTATAGTAATCTTCTTGTGAAACTTCTCTGAACATGTTCAAGTTCATTAATGAGATATTTAGTAGTAGGTGACTAAATCTCTGTTCCATATTCTAGAACTGGTCTGACGTACACATTGAAAGCTAGCATAAGCATCTCTAATGATTTAGTCTCGAAGGCTTCCAAAAGGATATTTGAAGTTGAGGAGGCCTTCTTGCAAATCTTCTTAATATGATCATTGAAACGGAAGTCCAATGATAACGATTCCTAAGTCTTTGACCTTGTTGGCCTTAATCAGGAGAATTCCATCAATAGCGTAGGTAAACAACGTGACTTGTCTGCCTAAGTGTGAAAACTTGACATTTAGATGTTGATAGAGACAACTTGACATTTGGATGTTGATAGAGACATGTTCCATTAGTACACCAATCAAAAATGTTGTTGACAGCAATTTGCAAATCTTCTGAGTATAAGGGAACTTTTGCGAACAGTTTGACATCGTCCGCAAATATGCTGAAACAAATAGTTTCAGGGACTACCTTTTTGATATCATCAATAAACAATAGAAACAATAGAGGGCCTATGGATAATCCTTGAGAAACCCCACTAATAACATGTGCAGGTTCAGAATATAGGCTGTCGATACATACTGATTGTCTACGACAGTCAAGAAATGTAGAGAATAATTTTAAAATAGAGCCTTCAATAAAAAAGGACTGCATTTTGAAAAGCAGGAAACGATGATGAACACTATCGCAGGCCTTATTAATATCTAGAAAAATGACATCTACATTGATACCTTTGCTAAGGGAATGCATAAGATAATAATGCGGTTCAGCCAGAGATGTAATTGTGGATCTATTAGGCCGAAATCCAGCTTGGAAAGGGGAAAGTAAACTACATTCTTCTAAGTATTCTGAGAGAGAGTTAACGATCACTTTTTTTCATTAATTTAGAAAACGAGCAAGTTAAAGAGATAGGCCTATAACTAGCAAGAACAGGAGCGCCATTATTTTTTAGAAGATGCTTTATAATGGCGAATCTCCACAGATCAGGTACATTACCAGTAACCGAACAGTTATCGAATATAATACATAATGGTTTCAACAGTGAAAGTTTACACATTTCCAAAAATTTTCTTGTAGTTTTTCGAGAACAATTTTCTTTTTTAGGTTTGTCAATGGGAGCTCTAAGATGGAGGGAATCAGCGAAGAGTGCAGAAAGAGTCTATCCAGGGTGAGCAACTTGGAATTCTTTTTTATTTATTGAAATCAGTTTCAGTCATTCAATCAGTTGTTCATTCATTCATTCGTTCTACCCTACGTTTGGTAGACGTTAGCGTAATAATTGAACAAATTATGGAAAAGGGTAGCATGGACACTGAGAGTAAATTAGAAAAAAATAAGATTTAGTGAACAATTCTACATTCTGCAATGCTGCAACGAAAAAATTGAAAAGATAATATCTACTCTTAATGGTCATGTTAGTTTGAAAGTTTGTTTACTATTTATTTTCTATAACTGGACAAAGTTCGACTACGTCTACGGTGTTTACATGTACACTGAAACACATGTGCTATCGAACATGAGAATAATTAGGTCATTAAGCCATGTTTATAATTCTTATAAGATTGCTTCATAAGTTTTGCGTGATTTCAACACTTTCTTGTTCCACTCGAAGAAATAACAAAACCCATTAAAAATTCTATGAAAAATTTGACCGATAAAGTTTTGAAAATTAAAATGAGACTCAAATCTTATGCAGCAACCGAATAATATCAAGTGGGTCATATGCAGCAACCTGATACTGTCAAGTGGGTCTTATGCAGCTACCTAAGACTGTCTACTGGGTCTTATGCAGCAACCAAATACTATCATGTCACAGTTCTGTAAGGGGAATCCGCTCTATTCTAAAAAGAGAAAGTTGCAGTTTGAAGCCTTCGTTTTCTGTGGAGTCTGCTTGTGCGATATTTCAAACAAGTGTTTCACTTTGAATATACAAGTTTAATTAGTTAAATTTAGTCTTATCTATTCGCACATTTGACCAAAACCCACTTTCTTCTTCTCAGGTGGCGCCATATCTCCGAGCTTACGACACTCTTGATGTACAGAGACTTTTCTACTCGGAATCATACGCTACTGGTATTTTTTCATGATTTAAACTTTGATTTTTTCTAAATCTTCTTCGATGAAGTTGATTTCTTCAGTGGCAAAGCTACCATAATTACATTCCCAGGTCCTGCAGCGATGTTCCTTTCTCGTGACCAGGATAGATGGGTCTATAGAGGATACGAATGTTTGCTCTCAGCTGGGGAGACACGATATTCCATGAGTGAGCATCCGATGCACTACTGCTACGGGTACAACGAACAGGTTAGGCCTAAAACACGGCCTCGCTAGCTAAGCCGTACGGCCTCGTTAGCAAAAACTTTTTCCAAAGCCTAAGCGTTTTTTAATGTAAAAATAATTTTTTGATGTAAAAATATTTTTTGATTTAAAAAACTTTTTGTAAAAAAATTTCCCAAGAACTGGTGTCCCTGATGCTCAAAATGATCACCTATGAAGAAATTTTTCGAAACCGAAGCGTTTAAAGCCCACAAGCGCTGCCACTTAAACTGCAGTAGTGCCAAAAAAACAGTAAAAAGACTTCGAGCAATTTTAGCTGTTTTGCAGTTAAATCTGAATATGGCTGTCATCAGTCCCCATTGAACAAGTTACCATACTACATTATATTTGTTAGCAGCTACATGAAGTCAGAAGCATCTACGCCACACAATATGAATATTTTTGTTGTTTTTTTCATTAATGTAGTGCACTTGGCCCGAATCAGCAATGTGACCTCGATAGTATGAAGTTGAAGCTCTTACTTCTGTTAAGAAAAAGACGACTTAACTCAATATCGATTAGCTTTGATGACAAGCTTTTGTGGGTCATATTTTTCATTACATTTTCTTTTTGACATGCTGACTGCCTCCAGACAGCGTATTTGGGCATTGTTAGTCTATTTCTCCTTACACTTTTGCCCATGTTCATGCTTCTGCGTCCGACGCTGACCTTTTGACCATTCCCTGCAGTCCTTTGACCGAAAAAGACAGTTCGACTCAGTTTTCACTGGAATAAATCAAAATTTAATTGAAGGCATAAAAAATCTCAAAACTGAAAAAAAAGTTCATTTAGAACTAATCAAATGCAAGGTCTAAAAAGAGCTTTATTTTTTAATTCAGCCAATTTTTTCTTGCAAAAATGGAAGACGAAAATGAACTGATACGGCCGATTTCCTCTCATTAACAACTCAGCGAGATAAAACCAAGAGTTATAAATTGGCAGCATTAAATAAACCGTTTAGGAAATTTGGTTTGCTCATTCGAGGGTCACTAAAGAATAAAAAAAACTGTTCTAGATCAATATACAAATTCAAAGTGGTAATTTAAGTGTCTCATTCATTAACCCGAATACGATTCCAGGACCTGAAAAGTGAAGCCTACTCCATTTGCATACCCAGTCCTTGTCTCATTCATTAACCCGAATACGATTCCAGGACCTGAAAAGTGATGCCTACTCCATTTGCATACCCAGTCCTTGTCTCATTCATTAACCGGAATACGATTCCAGGACCTGAAAAGTGATGCCTACTCCATTCGCATACCCAGTCCTTGTCTCATTCATTAACCCGAATACGATTCCAGGACCTGAAAAGGGATGCCTACTCCATTTGCATACCCAGTCCTTGTCTCATTCATCAACCCGAATACGATTCCAGACCTGAAAAGTGATGCCTACTCCATTTGCATACCCAGTCCTTGTCTCATTCATTAACCCGAATACGATTCCAGGACCTGAAAAGTGATGCCTACTCCATTTGCATACCCAGTCCTTGTCTCATTCATTAACCCGAATACGATTCCAGAACCTGAAAAGTGAAGCCTACTCCACTTTCATACCCAGTCCTTGTCTCATTCATCAACCCGAATACGATTCCAGGACCTGAAAAGTGATGCCTACTCCACTTGCATACCCAGTCCTTGTCTCATTCATTAACCCGAATACGATTCCAGGACCTGAAAAGTGAAGCCTACTCCATTTGCATACCCATTCCTTGTCTCATTCATTAACCCGAATAAGATTCCAGGACCTGAAAAGTGATGCCTACTCCATTTGCATACCCAGTCCTTGTCTCATTCATTAGCCCGAATACGATTCCAGGACCTGAAAAGTGAAGCCTACTTCATTTGCATACCCAGTCCTTGTCTCATTCATTAACCCGAATACGATTCCAGGACCTGAAAAGTGATGCCTACTCCATTTGCATACCCAGTCCTTGTCTCATTCATCAACCCGAATACGATTCCAGACCTGAAAAGTGATGCCTACTCCATTTGCATACCCATTCCTTGTCTCATTCATTAACCCGAATAAGATTCCAGGACCTGAAAAGTGATGCCTACTCCATTTGCATACCCAGTCCTTGTCTCATTCATTAGCCCGAATACGATTCCAGGACCTGAAAAGTGATGCCTACTCCATTTGCATACCCAGTCCTTGTCTCATTCATTAACCCGAATACGATTCCAGGACCTGAAAAGTGATGCCTACTCCATTTGCATACCCAGTCCTTGTCTCATTCATCAACCCGAATACGATTCCAGGACCTGAAAAGTGATGCCTACTGCATTTGCATACCCAGTCCTTGTCTCATTCATTAACCCGAATACGATTCCAGGACCTGAAAAGTGAAGCCTACTCCATTTGCATACCCAGTCCTTGTCTCATTCATTAACCCGAATACGATTCCAGGACCTGAAAAGTGATGCCTACTCCATTTGCATACCCAGTCCTTGTCTCATTCATTAACCCGAATACAATTCCAGGACCTGAAAAGTGATGCCTACTCCATTTGCATACCCAGTCCTTGTCTCATTCATTAACCCGAATACGATTCCAGGACCTGAAAAGTGATGCCTACTCCATTTGCATATTTGCATACCCTCCTTGTCTCATTCATTAACCCGAATACGATTCCAGGACCTGAAAAGTGATGCCTACTCCATTTGCATACCCAGTCCTTGTGCAGACGACCACTTGAAGGTTTGAATTTTCAGAAACTTTTGCGTCAATGGACACCTTCGATTTCCTGTACTATTTTGTCTTCATAGATCTCCCCCCCCTGGTAAAACACTGTTTCATCATGGGACTTTTGTTTCCATTTGAACTTTTGTCTTCATGGAAAGGAATGTCGAATGTCTTCTCAGATTTTTGTCGTAGACTCTTTGAAGAAGAGCCACCAAATATAGTGAAGTTATTTTGAAGATTTTGACAAAAGCAGTTGACTACTTTTTATGCTTGAGTCTTTGAGTATCCTCATAGAAAAAAAATCAAAATAGTGTTTTCAACCGTAGAACTAAATCAATATTGCAATTGAGCTGATAACCAATTGGAAGTCACTGCTCACGGCCGGTTCGAACTCATCCAAGGCAGAGAAGAGTGTCGATTTCACTACTTGCATTAGTTCGCGGCATGAGAAGCAATGGTAGGTTGTACTTGATATCCACATAAAATTTATCATGGAATATCATCCATAACTTTTTATTTATAAAAACAAGTTGTTCATGAAAAACTATTCAAGAAAATAGCGAAAGAGATAACCAGAGAGAGAGAGAGAGAGAGAGAGAGAGAGAGAGAGAGAGAGAGAGAGAGAGAGAGAGAGTGATAGAGAGAGAGTGAGAGAGAGTGAGATAGAGATTGAGAGTGAGAGAGAGAGTGAGAGAGAGAGAGTGAGAGAGAGAGTGAGAGAGAGAGAGAGAGAGAGAGAGTGAGAGAGAGTGAGAGAGAGTGAGAGAGAGAGAGGGAGAGTGAGAGAGATAGAGAGTGAGAGAGAGAGAGAGAGAGAGAGGGAGAGGGAAAGAGATAGTAACACAGATAGAATTAGAGAGAAAAAGGTTAAGAGAGAAGTATGAAGAGAGAGCGAAAAAGAGTTTAAACGTTTACAAAAATTGTTTGGAATGGTTTTCACTGTTTTAACAAGAAACCTGCTAAGAAATGTACCAAAGTCTGTTTTGCCCCCGCTCAGACAGACTCTGGTGCTCTCTGGGTGGGGCTCATCAGTGAGTGCCCAGAGAGTGATTATGTAGTAAATGAATGTAATGAAAATATAAAATTACAAAAAATGTTTAAAAAATTAACTAACTAACTAACGAAAATTAAATCAGAACGTGTAAATAATGAGTTTTTAAAAAAAACTAACAAAATAACTACCGAGCACTAAATCAAAACAAAATAAGGAGTATAGTAAAATGAAAGCTAAAAATGTTATACTTTGATCTGTGTCTTGCCTTGTTGATGCGTTGTTGAGAAGAATAGGATTTCGAACGTTTCGCTTTATAAAAGCATCGTCAGCGAAATGAATCACCTAAACACAATGGTGAGCACAGCAGAAATATGTATCAAAAAGGATAAGAAAAACAAAAACAAATCAAAATAACGAACCAAATAATGGTGATTCTGGCTGTATCACCATTATTTGGTTCGTTATTTTGATTTGTTTTTGTTTTTCTTATCTTTTTTGATACATATTTCTGCTGTGCTCACCATTGTGTTTAGGTGATTCATTTCGCTGACGATGCTTTTATAAAGCGAAACGTTCGAAATCCTATTCTTCTCAACAACGCATCAACAAGGCAAGACACAGATCAAAGTGTATCGTCTACCGGATTCTCAATCCAATGCGTTTAACTCAGCACAAATTCTTCTAAAAATGTTATGGAGCGTTAGAATTCAACTTTTCACTTTGCAAAGTAATCTCTGCGAAGTGAGGGATGGGGCCTAAAGCGTTAAACGCTTAACGGGATGCGGCCGGGATGCGGCCTAGAGCGTTCAACGGGATCACTTTGCAGAGATTACTTTGCAAATTGAAAAGTTGAATTCTAACGCTCCATTAGTGAGACGCGAAAATAGAGATTTGGAAGTAGATCATTAGTTGTTAGTGAGTGAAATGTTGAAATAAGACATGAGATTATAAACTATGTAGTGACCTGTGTGAGAAAAGAAGAAATATTGACATAAGTGAGAACATTTGTAATTATTGAAATATGTTCAAGCAGGTGATTTTTGAGTTACGAATTTTAAAAAAAAGGTTTTGGTCGAGCATCACTCTTCTACACCCCCCAGTATAAATCGTGGAAAATTCTTGAATTAGAAGTTTGAATGGATAAGGGAAGGGAGTAGAGTGTCGGCCTGCTCTGCTGAATTACGTGTTTTGTTCAGTTCATGTTCATTGTCAATTACAGGTACTTGCGGTTCATTCCGCTGGCCGACTTTGCCTTCAACATGTTGCTTATTTCACTGGTGGCCTTGGCTACAGTATATCATATGCAAAGAGGAGATGATTCCAAGTCAGTCCTCGGCTTTTACTTGGTTACTCCGTGTTCCCCAGAAAAAAATCAGTTAACATTTGTGAAATTTCCCAGCATATTGAAAGTTTGAGGTTTTCTTCATGAGTTTGAAAAGTTTTAATATGGTTCCATGAACTTATAATGAAAAAAAATTGCTATGAAAAGTGGCGATCACTTAGCATTAGTAGCTCATTCCAAGAAAACTTGAAAATTTTGCTGATGTTCATAATTCTTAAGTTTTGAATTTTAATTTTTCACTCAAAATATAATTTTTGGGACCACTCAGATGGTCACTGCAAACCAAAGCATCTTTAAAATGAAACAACAATTTTTTTCTAAGGTCCTCGTCAATTCACTCTTTTACTCCTTTTCACTATTTTTTTTATCTCTCTGTATCTTTAACATCTTAATTTTTCCCTGTAGTTTAGATTGACTTCACTGTCAAAATCTTCTGAATGAGAAACGAGCTCAGATTGACTTCACTGTCAAAATCTTCTGAATGAGAAACGAGCTCAGATTGACTTCACTGTCAAAATCTTCTGAATGAGAAACCCATGCAACAAAAAAAACTCCCGATTTTTAAAAATTTGCTTTCAGATCACTAGCAGCCCAAATATTCGTTTCATTTTCGGCGAAAAAGAATCTCAAGAAGTTGTGTGAACTTCCCAAAGATCCTCAGGTTCTTTTCTAATTCGTCAAAGTTTACTATTCTTTTTTTTTTATGGACACGAGAGAGAAAAACTGCCACAAATTAATTGTCGTGTGATCTCAAACTTTATATCACATAACATCGTCGATGGAACGATCGTAGCTGGTATAGAATTGCTTCTTTCTATAAGATGAGATCACAAAAACCTCAATACATCGAACATATATTTTAACCCTCAAGTCATTTTCTATTCACTGATTCTTCGACAACTCTATAATAATAATAATAATAATAATAATAATAATAATAATAATAATAATAATAATAATAATAATAATAATAATAATAATAATAATAATAATAATAATAATAATAATAATAATAATAATAATAATAATAATAATAATAATAATAATAATAATAATAATAATAATAATAATAATAATAATAATAATAATAATAATAATAATAATAATAATAATAATAATAATAATAATAATAATAGTAGTAGTAGTAATAAGTAGTAGTAAGTAGTAAGTAGTAGTAGTAGTAACACTCGTAGTAGTAACTAAGTAGTAGTAGTAACACTCAGCTGAAAAGTTTAAAAAAATTTATAGTCTATGTTCGAGAGTTAAAGTTCGGGTTCAAACGCTCATTCTTGAAAAAATGAAACAGGAATCGCCATTAACTTGATCGACTTCATCTGGTCTTCCGGTTTTTAACTGTACAACAAAATAAGAACGTATAATTAAACTCGAGTGCAGATTAGAGCTTGAACGTCGATCTATTGAGTACAGAATGATCAAGATTTGCAGGTTATAGTTACAATTTCAAAAAATATGCTTAGTTAAACTTTATCTTTAATAAACAGGTGACGCTCACATGCATGTTTGGACTGCGGTTGGGGGCAATGATGTGGACTCTGGTGGGCCACTCCTTTATATTCGTTCAGGTGCGATCTTTCATCTGGTTGAGTCGAAACAAATACCGGAACTAAATTAAGAACAGTTTTTATTTAAATGAATAACTTCAAGCAATTGAAAACATCGAACTTTTTAACTAAATTAGATTGCATAGACAAGCTTAGAGTACTAGGTAAAACAAAATCTTAAGTGACCGAGGTTCTATAATATTTAGGGATTTTTCCAAACTTTTCTTAACTTTCAAATCTTTTCATCACTCTATCAGTTTAATCGTATTCTTCCCGTGTCCACGACGTGTAAATGCATAATCTGAGAAGGGTTTAAAAGGTTTGGTCTGAAATGGTCAGACTTCTGCAAAAAAAAAACTTAAACAGCAAACCACTTGTTCATTCATTCATTCATTCTTTATTCCAAGCATGTAGGTATTTAAGACAAAAGCAAATTACATATAAACAGAGGTATGCATGGACTACATTACACATAAAGCTTAGTGGCGGTGTGTAAAGGGGAAAAAAGGGGGGCTGTGATAATGATGAAAAATAACAAGAAAAAATATACATTAAGTATCAGAAACAAGACTAACTGGCACAATCACATTCACAGGCAACGAAAGAAGTTGCTTTCTGAATTTAAGGCTACTAGCTTCGTTGATAACATCAAATGGAAGAGAGTTCCAAACAGACATTTGACGGGAAACACATGTCGATAAAGAGGTCTTATTGATGCGGTGAGGAGGAATAAGTCTTAGAGGATGCGAATGCCGAGTGAAACGCTGAACAGCCGAGATTTCGTATAAATGATCAGTGTCTATGTCTAAGCTGTTATGTAAACATTTATGAATAAAAATTAGATCAGAGATAGCGCGACGGTACTCGAGGCTCTGAAGGCCTAGCATTGAATGCCTCTGGGAATACGGAAGCTTAGGGTGACGGACTCTTCCTAGTACTCTCCTTATGAAAGAGCGTTGGACTTTCTCAACCAACTTAACAAGGCCCGAGGAAGATGGATTCCACAACTCACTTGCGTATTCGATAGTGGGTCGGACATAGATTTTAAAAGCAGATGTCAACAGAGAAATGGAAGGGGATTTAAAAGCTTTAAATAACATGTTGACAACAGCGGAAGCTCTCTTACACTTATCGACAATATGGTGTTTGTACGAGAATTCAACGGAAATAGTGACACCAAGATCTTTAGCTATCTCGTCAACAGTTGAGGGGAGACCATTTATACGGTATACAACAGAAGGATTTCGGGGTCCTAAATGCAAAACACTGCATTTAGATGTCGACAAAGACAAGTTCCATTCCGAACACCAAGCGGTAACAAGATCAAGAGCGACTTGGATATCATGGCTAGAAGAGGGAACACGACCCATAATTTTTATATCGTCTGCATACAAACCGAATCGAAGGTTAGGAGGTATCGCTTCCTTCACTGAATCAATATACATAAGGAATAGTAAAGGACCAAGGGAAGAGCCTTGAGGCACACCTGAAATAACAGGCATGGGCTGAGATAGCACATTATCGATTAAGACTGATTGAGTTCGATTACTTAAATAGCTACTAATCCAATTGACAATATTAGAGGAGATACCGAACGATTATTTTATTTTTTTTTTTACCGAACGAATGAACCTGATATAAAAGCAGCCTATGATCTACAGTATCGAACGCTTTACGAGTATCGAGGAAAATAACATCAACTGAAAACCCTTGAGCCAAAGAATCAACAACAAAAGAATGAGATTCTACCAAAGATGTTACGGTAGACTTTCTCGCTCTAAAACCTGCTTGATATGGAGACAATAGCTTTGATTCTTCTAAATACGAATAAACTAAGGCGAAAACGATTTTTTCCATAATCTTGGATAACGAGCAACATAACGATATAGGTCTGTAATTATTTAACAGATTGCGAGAACCAGATTTGTGTACTGGTTTAACAACTGATCGCTTCCAAATAGAAGGCACTGAGCCAGAAAGCAGACTGTTATTGAATAAAATGCATAAAGGTTTCACAAGAGCGAATCTACATTTCTTCAAAAGGATATTTGGTATCCCGTCGGGAGAGGTATTGCATTTGGCTGAAAGAGATGAAAGGGCTTTCAAAACCATTTCCTCAGTAATACAATCAACACTCATCCTCTCAATTACTCTAGTGCAGGATGGATGGATGGACCATGGATAGGTTCGGAAAACACGGAAGCGAAGTATTCAGAAAAGGCATTCGCCTTATCCGATGACAATATTATCTCTTGCCTCTGATTATCTAACAGAGTAGGGATGGCTAGGTTGACATTCATAATTAAACGATTTCTACAGGCAGCGAAAAAGGACTTTTGATTTCCTCGCAGTATAAGTTTAGCTTCCTGATCATATTCAAAGCTGAAACATCTTATCGAATTCAGCAGATTTCTTTATACAAAAATGAGAATAAGGGGATTTCTTAGAGATACGTTGCAGCTTAGAGTACATTTCACGAAGAACCTTTGGGTAGCGAAATGATGGGTCTTTACGGTCTACCAAGGGAACGTATGTAGCTCTCAATAAGCGAGCCTATGAAAGAAACAAGATAATTATTTGCAGACTCAACATTCCTCAAAGAAAGCATTAGAGTCCAATCATGAAAGACTAGTTCACTTTCAATAGACAGCCAGTTGGCTTTAGTGAACAGTTTGAAAGCTGATGGAACCGATCTGGTATTGACTGTAAATGACAGCTCCAAAGTAACTGCATTGTGGTCGCTACTATGGAAACGACCTATAACTTTACAATCGGAAATAATAGGTACATTCGAGAATAACAGGTCAAGAGTATTGTCGTTTCGAGTGGGGGTATCAACATACTGCGTAAAGAAGTTATCGCTCATGAATTCGAGAAACATTTCATCCTGTCCACTTCTGTGCGATATAAGAGTGGCTTAATCTATGAAAGGGAAATTGAAGTCACCAACGATTATTGCGGGCTTAGGACTCAATGTGTCACAACAAACTAGCTCAGAGAAATAAGACAATAGCTTTGAGAGGGAAGAGTCAGGGCAAGAAGGAGATCGATACGCACAAATATATCTCAGTCGAGTCGATACTGTGGAAGACACAGACGGAAAAAGGTCTATGGTGACAGCTTCGAAGCCGTCATCAGAGCAAGTGGAAACGAATGAGCAAGGAATACGGTTCGATACATGGATAGCTGCGCCACCTCCTTTCATTGAGCGATCTCTATCACAACGAAAAATATGATAATCAGAATTGCTGAGTACCAAGGAATCATTATCTTGGCTCGTAAGCCAGGTCTCACATATAGCTATTACATCATATGAAAGAGAACTCAGCAGAAAAGATAGATTATACAGCTTATTACGAAGTGATCGAGCATTAAAAAAGATGCAGTTGATACTTAAACTCTGTGAAAAATGTGGGGGACTAGAAAGAACACCGCCACTCACCTAACGTCTCATCGTTACATTCCGAGAAGATCGGCGATTATTTGGCGAAGAAGAGACAGTCGCAGGATTCGCAGGTGAAGTCAAGACCACCAGAGCACGATTTACTGACGGAGAAAGGACCTTGGAAACTGACGGACAGGGAGTTTCCGCATTTCTAGGCGTGGAGGATGGCCTTGGCTGTGAATACGAAGTTGTTCGGACCGGCAGCAGACACGTTCCGACGACTTTCCATTTCTGCCCATCGGGAGTCTGATTTCTTTCCTTGGCGATTCTTTTGACTTCACGCTCAAGTTGGAGTCCTTCGCGAGTTAGGTCTTCCCGAATGTAACTGTGCGGGAACTTGGAGAGGCAAGGAGGGCGGCTTTTTCTGATCTTCATCAGAGCTTCGTTTCTAAGGGGAGCAGACTCAAGGAAGACTTTGAGAATGCGCCGCTTTTTTGCTGGGTCACCAAACCGTCTAAAACGAGCAGTTCCAATCTGCGGTATTCCGACATCCCGGGAAAGCGCTGAAAGGAATACTTGATCAGCCGCATCTGTTGCCTCATCGTTGTCTTGTTCTGGGATACCAAGGCAGACTATGTTCTCGGCCTTAGTTTCTATCATGTTCTTGTCGACTGTCATAGCTCTTACCGCGGCATCGTAGGCGAGGATATGCGGTGGGATGGATAGCAGAGAAGGCAACTGAGAGGATTGACTGAGGGGCGCTGGATGAGAAGGCGATGAGTCAAGAGGAGGCAGACGGGAAACGAGTTCCTCCACCACACTTTCCAACCTTATCATCTTCTCCATCAACTCTTCAATCTGTGTCCACGACGTGTAAATGCATAATCTGAGAAGGGTTTAAAAGGCTTGGTCTGAAATGGTCAGATTTCTGCAAAAAAAAAAACTTAAACAGCAAACCACTTGTTAAATGAAAATGTGGCAAATCGCAGGCGTATCTCGAAAACGTGGACGATTTCAAAGACGAGCTTGTCAATGATTTCTGGAGTCAGTACATTACCAACTTCACGCTTGCGGTGGACATCTTTTTTGTTAGTCACTTTTAGACGAGCTTTGCTTTTTTATTTCTCTTCAAAAGTTTCTTGATGATTAAATTTTTTTGGTGATTAAAAAAATCTTACAAAAAGAAACTGAAGGATTTTGAAAGTGTCAATCTGATGAATAGCGAAAGTTTGGGAAACAATAGTAACTGACTGAATATTCTTGCGGAGGATTGAAAAGGTTTTTATGACGACCACTACAAAACGGCTATGAGCTCAGTTGTTTAATTGAACCTATTTGATTCTGTTATTTTCAAAAGCTTTTGCTTACCATTTTCTTAACTAAAAAAACTTTTGAAGCTTTTTCCTTAGGATTCTAGGTATATTTAATTGAAGAGAAACCGAAAGAGAAAGAAAAAGAATGCAAAGACACAATGGTGTTTTTTTGAGAACCAAATAAAAAAATTTCATTTGATGTTTAGGTAATAGGAGGAACTGTTCTTTCTTACTCCTGGTTCAGGAAATGGCTCAAAGACACAAATGGTTGGTACATTCAAGATTTAATCACTTTATATCGCATAACATTCCTTCATGTTATAAATTTATCCATACATTTTACATATGAAGACATGACGTTTCTGATAGAGAGAAAGAGAAAGCAAGAATGTTAGAGAAAATTTGAGAGAAAATGAGAGAAAAAAGAGAGAGAAAAAAGAGAGAGAAAAAGAGAGAGACAAGCCGAGTCCTTCAAAACAGCCTTATCCCATATGTTTAAACAATGGTATTACGTGCTGAAATATACTTGGCAAACGCATTTAGTTCGAATAATTTCGGACAAAAGCATGGCAAAAACTATTTTGCATAGCAGAAAATTATGCTTTTTAATTTCAAATAAATTTATCCACCAAAGGATGAGTTGTCCAGACTCATCTACTGACATGGAAAGCATCACAGCAAGATAGAAATAAATTAAAAAAGAAAACATTGCGTAGCATTTTGTCGATACTTGTTTAGTAGAGCAAGTGATATGCGATTATGAGACAAGTTTGGGTCATCCGGACGACAAGAATCATCATCATATCTTAGCTGAACGTCTGGTAGAAAAACGACCATCTTTGAAGAGTGAAAATGAGAAAAATCTTTTATTATCCTTAAACTCGAAATCTTTGTCAGTCCTAGTCTGGTAAGCTCACTTTGAAACTTGTATTCTTGTTCCGTCAAGAGAGAAACAGATTCGAAAAAACTCTCTCTGATTCGAATCTTCTGAGGCTCTATCATAAGCTTCATCATAAACAACAACCACACCATTGGGGCTTTTCACGTCAGATATGTACTGACTGGGTAAACTTATCAGCCTAAGAAGTCAGTGAAAACAGTCTTAGTCCATGTGATTCAGATTCTGTTAAAGAAAATCGAGTGCTTAATTCAGATTTGGTTTGAACAAGTTATCTCGCAAATTTCTACAACAAAGTCAACCTCAAATTTACGCTTAAAAGCCCTGACGCAAATTCAAAACATGTATAGGTTCTTAGCGAGAATTCCGATTTTTATTTAGAAGGCTAGACTTGAAAAAAAAAAAAACGCTGCGGTGCCTATTCGAGTCGGGAATTTTTCAACTTATCGTGCAAGAAATAGCCACTCTACGGTGTGGAATCAAAACCAGCTGTCTAACCCTTACCGGAAGGAGTGCATTACCAATAAATTTATTTATTTATTTATTTATTACATGTTGTTCATATAATATACAATGATAGTACACAAACATCATGTGGGTTATAGTGATTCCAACAAGTTGGAAGATAATAAGCATTAAAGGAACAAACCAAACATTAGATCATAAACATTACAACTGAACACATGAACACATTGAGCGGAACAATATTATAAATACTAAACACTTGAATTTAATTCAGTAAACAGACGAGCAGATCTTATTGCGAATGAATTTATACGACAAATTGTTTTCGGGGCACGAAAATGTAATTTGAAGTTAGATCCACGTGTCGCGGATTGTCTTAAATTATAGAAATGGGGTTTTCTGTCTGAAAGAGTTGTTTTTCCCCCTATTAGTTTTAAAAGTAAACTCAAATCGTTCGATTCTCTTATGCTTTCCAATGAAAGAAGGCCTAATTTTTTGTTTCTAATTTGACTGTTTGGCATGTTTATGTAATCAGTACCAAAGCAGCGATAGAAAACTCGGGGAGTGAAAAAGTTTTGGACGTTTTCTAATATCTTTAACGAAATGGGGGGAATAGATAGTGGTACAATGTTGAAGAATAGATTTAATATAAATGTTATAGGCATCAATGAGCACTTTCGTGCTCTTACTTTTGAGAACTTTTAGAATGAGATAGCATTTACGTTTGGCTTTCGATGCGATTATAGAGCAATGAGAAGAAAAGGTTAATCTATTATCTACAATGAAACCTAAATCACGGATCTCATGACAATATTCAAGGTTGGATCCGTTCAATGAGTAAGGATAACGAGGGGGTTGTTGTGGACCTATTCTTAAAACTTTACATTTGGGAAGAGATAACGGTAATTGCCAAGCTTTTGACCAATCAAGAACAGAATCTATAGCGTTTTGCAAAGGAGTATGAGAGTCATTAGAAGACAAGTGCTTATATACTTTCATATCGTCGGCGAAGACCTTTATTTTACAAGAAGAAGAGGAAATTTTAGAAACAATATCTGAAGTGAAAATGATGAAAAGTAATGGGCCGAGAACACTGCCCTGGGGGACTCCACTGCTCACAGTGAAGCTATCGGAAAGTGCGTCTCTAACCCTAACTTGATAGGTTCTGTTACTTAAGTATTCTTCTATCCAAGGAACTATCTTAATTGGAAATTGATATTCTTTGAGTTTATGGATAAGTTTAATATGAGAAACTTTATCAAAAGCCTTTTCAAAATCGAAGTAAATTATATCTGTAAATTTCTTCTTATCAATCTCTGATGTACATTCGTCTAGAAATAAGAGCATAAGTTGTTCTATGGATCTCTTGCGACGGAAGCCATACTGGTCATCATGAAGAATATCATTTCTTTTACAGTGATTATCAATTTCTTTAGATAAAATTTTTTCGAATATACGACAGAAGAGAGAAGTTATACTAATTGGGCGATAATTAGATGGGCTGTTGAAAGGGGGCTTCTTTTTGACTGGAGTCACTATAGAGTGTTTCCATCTTTGGGGGATCTGAGCCTTCTGATAGGAGTCGTTATATATGATTTCAAGAGGGATGGATAAAGGTACGGCAATCTTTTTTATAAAGAGCATGTTTAAATTATCTGGAGTACTACAAGAGGAGATTGGATACTTTTCAATTAGATCACAGATTTCATGACGTTTAAATAATGGTGTTTCTGGATCCAATATTGTTTTGATAGGAGAGGGTTCAAAAGGAGGAAGTATTCCATTATCTTTAGTAAAACATTTCTGAAATGTTCTAGCAAGAAGATTAGCTTTTTCTAAATCTTTAGTCATAGTAATACCAAGCTCATCTAGTAATATATCAACACCATTCTGCTTCTCTGTGGTGTTTGTTCTAATGAATTTGAAAAACAAGTTTTTGTTCTTGCTATTCACAATAAATTTTTCAAGGCTACCATTAAATTTATCTACATACTTCTTGCACTTTTTACTAGCTCTAACATATAACTCATAATCGGCAACAAGTTCACTAGAGAGGTATTTGTTCCACAAGTGAAAGCGTTTACGCTTAGCTCTTTCTATATGAGAGGGAAGAGGAGCGTGAGTTGATAGACTCACCTTCTCTAGAGGAGCAAATTCTGTCACACAACTGTCTAATACCAATAATAGCAATTCATACTTGCTATTGGTATCATCGCTTAGACTTAAAATGGAAGTCCAATCTAAGTTAGATAAGAAACAGAGTAAAACTTCGTAGTTTATTTTATTGAAATTGAGTCTATAAGAATATAAGGGAAACTCATAGAATAAGGACAACTCAAATGTTATTGACTCGTGGTCAGAAGAACTAAAAGATGGGGTTACAAGTGAGTTTTTTACCACTTTGGGACTATTAGACAGGAGAAGATCAAGAATATTTATACCTCTTGTAGGTCTTTTTATGTACTGGGTCATTTTAGTAGATCATCTATTCCATGCGATTAACTAACTGAAGCATAAACCACTCGTAATAACAAGCTAATTAACTTATTGCAGAACCAGAACCAACATGGCGGTCGTACGGATACTGGCTCAGTTTCTATCGCCATCGTGTTGTAAGATTGTGGCCAGCCTATCTATACACGCTCACAGCGATTACTCTCCGGTAACGCTACTCTCTCTCTCTCTCTCTCTCTCTCTCTCTCTCTCTCTCTCTCTCTCTCTCTCTCTCCCATTCTCTCTCTCTCTCTCTCTCTTTCTCTTCTCGAGAATTACCAATATGTTCTCAATAACATTGTCCGGGCTTGGCATAATGGTATTGTGTTCGACTATTGTGCGTAGAGTCCCCAGTTCGAATCCCGCCGCGGACAGATTCACACACTCCAAGGGGGTTTAAAAGTATGTATTGGTAGTGCTCTGACCCCAATCTGACTCTTCCCACTGCTGCGAATCTTCCCACGTTTCCACCCAATAGTTCGCTTTGGTCCGTGCAATAATTTGCCCTGTTTTCTCTTTTTGCACTGAGTCAAAATAAAAAAAAAACGTTGATCGTTTGCACTTTTGCTGTAACACTTACGAAAAAATTTTTAAACTCGCTTTCTGTATTATGTAGCAAAAAGTAATTTAGGTTATCTGTGTCGCATTTTCATCCCATGTGGCCCGGAACCGATCCGGCCATCCAGTGTCCCATTTACTGGTTACTTGACATTTATTTTCTCTTCGATCTTTGTTTAGATTTTTTTCTGGAAACAAAAAATATTTAAAATGCTCACAGAGGACTAAACAGTTAGGAGGCGGTTTTTATCTGGTCTTTTGAAACAATTTGAAGAATTAGAGAGAGGGAAATTTATAGAGAAGTCGAAGATAGATAAAGAGGGTAGATATCAAAAGAGAAAGAGTGGAATAGAAAGTTAGAGCGAGAGAGAGATAAAGAGAAAGTGAGGGAAAGACAACTTCGCCAATGCTTACGAAAGAAATTTTTGTAAACAAACAGCAACCCTTTCAAGGTGGCAGAACGTCATCTTCATCAACTCTCTTTTCAATAACAGATGTATGCCGTGGACTTGGTCAGTGAAGATTTCTCATAATAATATACCTATAATTCCATCTTGAACTCTGTTCGGGCGTGTCATAATGGTGATGTAAGCGAGTAATGTGCAAAATGGCTCAAGTTCGAGCCCCATCCCAGGCAGATCCACCCAAATCTAGGGAATAAGAAATGTTGTCAATGCTTTTTAACGAATCTGACTCTCGCCACTGCTGCCATCTACACACTTATGTCGAAATATCATTACTTTTATCAAAATATTTCTAATGTTCGAATAGGAAGCAACTCTAGGAAGTTTCTCTGAGTGTATCCTCTCAATTTTATTCTAATTCGAGCATAACTTTAAGGGCTTGTGATCAATAGAAATCTTCCAGAATGTTTTCAAAGCTTTGACTCATTATTTATCCTGCTCATTCAAGTATAAGCTCATCTGTTTGACAACTTATCAAAATTAACGACTCGAGTTTCAGCTCTTGGCCTGGCTAAAAATATCAGATTGTTTCTGAAAAGCTTTGAAAAATTTTAGCAATGAAATGATCAAAGAAGAATCTTCACTCTTTGATTATTCTGTTATTGATTATATATCTTTGATTATTGATTATAAATCTTCACTCTTTGATTATTCTGTTTATCATGACAAATTGTTAAAACTTGCTCATGATATTGATCGAAACGAATCATCATAGTTTTGATCGTAGGCCAACCATTATGTGCAAAAATACGCAAACTTTTTTTATAAGTCTTTTTTATTTACTTCATTCAATTCATTCGATGTAACCCATGAAAAAGTGTTTTTATCAGTATCTTGAAAAGACAAAGAGCTCGAAAAGAACACTTGCAATGATCTTTTGGGAATCGACGCGATTCTGGTGGACTAATTATGTGATTCATAGGAAAAAAAACCCGAAAACTAAATGATGATGATGGATAATCTAAAATTAACTCAAGCAGATCTTGAAGTATTCACTTGAGGTACATCGGAACAGAGTTCATATTCTACGTTCTCTCTCCCATATTCCTTCTCTCCCTGAGAAAATCCTTCAAGTTGGGCCTGCTGATTTCCGTCGTGACAATTGGTTCGTCCAGCTTTCCTCTAAAAAATTTGATACATGTCATTTTAATTAATTCATTTCTCACTTTCAAACCCGAAAAAATAAACAAAAACAAGGGTGCGTAAGTTTTAGTTTTTTTTTCTTTGCATAGCGGATCGAAAGTAATTGGTACTTTTTAGCTAATAAAAAGAACTAAATCACCCATAATCAACGCCAATTAAAAAAACTTTTTTTAAAATTTAAATCACTGGCAAAGCCGAAAGCTGCTTCAGCGTGGATGAGATTTTTCAGTTGCCTCCGCGCTCGGAAATACGGAGTCCATCATTCGGAACAACTTTCCGCCGACACAATTTATCTGGAGGCAACCCGAAATATTCAACCCAGATTTTATCCAAGTTGATCATTGAGATTCTCCCCAACGCCTTTTACAAATTTTTCGAGTAATAATTTTGAATTACGGGTAATCCTTTGTTTTTAGCATCATGTCGAGCTGTATATCAAACCACAATACCGAATCGGTCCATACATCGTGGGAATCTTGCTGGGATACTATCTCGCCTGCTTTCAGGTAAGTTCGTCTAGAATTGTTCTTTTTTTCTTCAATAAAAAATTGGGAGAATATCATTCAGCGTCGTCCGATCCGTCCTACCCGATCACCGGTTTTCATCGCCACTGGCTGGACTCTTAGTGCAGCCGCGGCATTCTGGGCCCTTTTCGGCGTATATCCCTCTCTTCAGGGATGGGATTGGCCTGTTTATCATGTTGTTTACGGAACTGTTCATAGGTAAGCAGTTATCTTTTCACACAAAATCTTAGAGGAAACAATCATATAATTGCAGAACTTTGTTCGCAGTCGCATTAGCCTGGCTCATTTACGCCTGCCACACTGGTAATCAATAAAAATATAATTATCTATCTATATTTTCTTTTTTTTTTGCAGATTCCATGTTCAATATAGTTTCAATTTTTTCAATATTTTATATTTTAACATCTGAGTTTTTGCTATTTGATTAGATTTTTTCCTCACCTTTTTTCGAAGCTGCTTTTGTAGCCTCCCATTTTAAACAAAAAGTTGTCGGTATAGGAATCGGAGGACCAGTAAACACAATACTTTCTGTGAAGCTCCTCCTTCCCTTCTCTAATCTCTGCTACTCCGTGTACTTGTTCCACATGATCGCCGTTGTTTTCACCTATCTCACGGTGCCTTTCCCAATGTGGTAAGTTCCTTTTATAACGTTTTCCGATGTATCAACGTTATAGTTTGTTACAAAAAACTTCATATTTATAAAACTGCTCAACATGGGGATGTTAATCTATCATCTGTTGAGAGATCGAGATACAATATTGCAAGAAGAAGTTTTCTGAATATAAGACAATGCTGGGAATAATTTTCGCCAAAATGCTCGAAATGTTGTTCCTCAGCCAAAAACTTTATTTCGCCAAGATTTCGAGTATGCGAACTTGGGAGAAGGAAATTCCGTTATTTGTCTTTTTTTAGCTGCCAAAATAGGGACAAAGAATCGGCCACCATTTCGCAGTGCCAAATGATGAATGACTCTGTGGCCAAGTTTTGTTCCTGCCAAATCACGGACAATTTTGTTTTTTCCTTTTTGACATGTTTTGGCACTGCCAAACTCGGCTCTTTTTTTGAACACTTTTTGTCAATTCAATTTCAATTTTATTACGTGAAAACATTACATGCAGCAACGCATAAATTAATCACGTGGTACGAGATTAAACAATTGAATTGTTTGAAATACATAAATAGGTGAAACAATGCAGATTACATCCAGGCAAACATATATCATTCATCAATACTATTAATTTCGGTGAATATACGAGCTGATCGTATAGAGAAGGCATTTCTTCTGCAAATAGTTCTCGGAGCAGGGTGGATTATTTTGAAAAATGCGCCTCTAGTGTTGGACGCTCTTATTTCAAAGTTGTGGTGCGTCCTGTCAGAGAGTACTTTTTTCCCAAATATCAGTTTCAAGAGTAGTTTGAGGTCAATTTGAGGTCAATGAGGTCAATTTGAGGTCATTTGAGTTTGAGGTCAGTTTGAGGTCAATGCCAAATTACGGACAATTTTGAGTTTCTTTTGCGTCATGTTTTGGCACTGCCAAACTCGGCTCTTTTTTCACACTTTTTGTCACTACCAAATCAGGGACAATTTTGTTTTTCTTTCGTGTCATGTTTTGGCACTGCCAAACTCGGCTCTTTTTTGGAACACTTTTTGTACGTTGAACAAAGCTCCGCAACGACCACATATTAACCGCATCTAGCGACGTACCCCAACCGAGTTTAGTAAACAGTTGAGAAAAATGTATGTTGCTGCGCTAGTACGTAAAGATTTGTGTGGCGGTTGTAGTCGGTTTAATTACCCAAGTTTGAGGTAAAGATTCGATCCGGCTCGTTGAAATACGTAGCCTGAACCACACATTTAAAGAGATCAAAGTCTAGTATTGGCACTCCCCAAAGAGTTCCTGAGAGCGATCCTCCATCATCCCAGAAATGAGGCTAAGGAGTTGCAGGGGCTACAAAAAAAGCCCGATTTTGGCAGTGACAAAACAAGGACAAAAATCCCGGTTCTGGCAGTGGCAAAACAAGGACAAAAAAAAAACCGATTTTGGCAGTGACAAAACAAGGACAAACAAAAACCCGATTTTGGCAGTGACAAAACAAGGACAAAAAAAGGCCGGTTTTGGCAGAGACAAAAGAAGGACAAAAAAAGCCCGATTTTGGCAGAGACAAAACAAGGACAAAAAAAAGCCCGATTTTGGCAGGAAAAAAAAGAAGTACACAAAAAAGCCCGTTTTTGGCAGTGACATAAGCAGTTACAAATTTTGTCCCTTCTTTAGCAGTGACAAAACGAGTACAAAGTAGAAAGCTTGTTTTTTGACGGTTTTTCTTGGCAGGCCCGTCAAAACGCATGTTATTTGCTGCCATTTATCATGGCGCTTTTTTCCGTTTCTTGCCATGGAAAAGCTTGGTTTTTCAAGGGAAATCTGCCCGAGGAACAACATTTTGAGCATTTTGGCGAAAATTATTCCCAGCATCGTCTTATATGTTGGTGGACTGACTTCTGGTTCGAAAAAGACGGTTGTTATTAATCAGCCTGATTAGTCAAGGGTTGTCCCTTGCGTTAGTTTTGTGAGAAAACTTTTGAGTCTGAAAAAGTACCTCCGTCTACACTCTCTTCAAAGTAAGCGAATCTCTCTTCGAGACCCAACACTGGACCTTAGAACAGCCAGAGACCGGTTTAGCGGTGATAACCTTTACAACGAAGTTTGAGCTGTTGTTTAGCCAGGTAGGGCTTGGTCAGGGACCTATTCTAACCTATTTATCGAACTCATGAATTTAAAGACTTTATATCAATAAACTCATCATGAATTTCGTGAACAAAAGAAAATTTTTTAAGGACTCTCTTTAAAAATTTGAAACAACATTCGTGAGAGTCGCGGTTAGTTAGAAAAAGAATTTTAAAACTTTAAAACTTTTCAACTTTTTGATGTTCGTAGATCAGAACTGGTCCCAAATTAGTTCCGCTGTTATATGATTAGGTTGAATCGGTGATGATTTCAGGTACAATGGTAAATTACGGATTTTCGTGCACAGTTTTGTGCAGTTGATGGTTTCCTATGTTTTCGCACTTTTCTGCGTCCTCGTGGCCGAGTATCCAGCTCTCAACATTGAGCGATTGCTGCTACACGCTCCTTCTAAAAAGGTTCACCTCCTTAAAAGTCCCACCTCCTCACTTCTCCGGAGAATAATGCTGTGGCTATTCTTCTGTGATCCTTCTGTTTTTCGGGCATCTAACTGTCAAAAATATCAGAACAAGTGTAAGAAAGCATCAAGGAAATGTTATTCATTATACTCTTCCAGGTGAATGATAACTGTGAACAATTCTTCCTTTAATGATGAAAATATTCATATTATTTATACTGTACGAGCTCCCTTACCCATATCTTTCCATTTTCCTCGGACTTTCGGACTTTTATCTCTTAATTTCTCCTAAAAAATTCTGTGTTTTATGATGATAACGCGCTCGTTACCGGTGGGCAAGAATTTCCTGGATTTGAGCCCACCAAATGGGATATTTGAAATTTTTTACAATTATCAAAATATGTTACTCAAAAAATCGGCTACTACAAGCAGTAACCGCTGTGAGAATTGTGCTTGTGACGGTAGAAAAGTGAATTCCTTATGAAAACTGTAACACTTCAACAACAAAAAATTTCTCAGAATCTAGTCAATTGCGTTTTTACTGCCTATCATTTTTACAGCCGTTAAGGGGTGTTGGAAAGGAACCAGTGAAAAGAAAGAGTAAAAAGGGGGACATACGACATGCTTTCAAAAAACTGTGTTACATAGTTTTTATTGTAATTCCTCGTTAGCGAAGTAGATTTAATTTTCTTTAACTACAGCAATGAAAGGAAACACTATAGAAAAGTGAACCTTTTTTGATTCATTTGAATAGACATTTACTTATTCATTCGTGCATTCCTCCAATCATACATTCACTCTTCATTGCTCTTCAACAGGCGACGCTGAAGCCTGTGCCAACGTCGGACTCGGAAATGCAATTGAAGTCAGAATGCACAAATGGGAATGGGAAAGCGTCTTCAAACATGATGCAGTAGAATTTCCAGCTCGAAATTGTTTCGAGCATCTTGCCTGGTATTTACAATGCTAACAAGGATCTTAAGGGTATTAAAATTCGCCAGATCCATCGATCCATTTGCCGGATCAATCCCTGTTGGTACTCGACCATTCATTTCTCATTTTCTCAATTAAATTCTCAAGTCATTTCTGAGCTTTGTTTCAGTCATCAATCTTTGATCCAGCCATAATAATTGTAAACCTTTCTAAAATCATTATTCGCTCACTTCACCTCATTCGTTTGCTTTTTTGTAGTTGTAATGATGAGTATTGTATTAGTCTTATGCTACCTTTCTTGTTTTGAGCATACCTTCGAATAATCCACGGAACTGTCTTTTAATTCAGCTGTTTTTTCTCTCTACTTCTTGGTCGTCTCATATACGCGACATCATGTTGCTATGGGGATTAACTATGGGAAGAAAATTTGAAATTTGGATGAAAAATATGAATGAGAATCATGTTTGATAACCTAGTCACTACGGGGGTCGTTTTTATGAAGTATAATTGTAATGTTTTGCTCTACAAATGAATATTAACCCATAAGAATATGTGAGTTGTACAAATACAATAGCCTTCTTGTGAATATGTAGTTAATTTGAAAGTATAAAACTTTTTAACTAGCAAATAGATAGAGGAAAATTTTCTCGAATTTCATTATTGAAGAAATTTTTTTATATTGATTAACTTATTTAATCCCTTTTGTATGTCCTTCAAGCGTGTATTTATAAGTGTGGCTTAGCCCCACTTTCCAATTGAAGCTCACATTTCACTTGCTTTCTGCTTACCTTACCTTATATCGAAATTTGTTCTCAGAAAAACGGAAGCGTTTTGTATTGCTGCATTTCACATATCTATAACTAACACAAATTAGTACCAACTCCTTTTTGGATGATTAATAAAAGTGAAAAAATAACGAGCTGGAACTGAAAAATCTTAGCTTTATCAAATATGGTTTTTTTTTTCTCAAAACTTGGAGTAAAAAAACTGATTAAGAAAAAATGAGAATATGTTGTTCAATCGAGCGAAAGTATGTATACATACTAAAAAAAGCAGCACACTCGACATTCTTATACATAAAAATAATAATCTGGGTATATGTATAAATGAACAGGTCAGAAAAGTAATAAATATTTCAGGTGTACTATTAGTGCTAATAACTTAGTCACTAAGAACAACAAAATAACATTTTAAAATTAAATATGTATAGATATAATCAGGAAATGAATAACCAAGAAATCTCTAAACCGACTTTAGTGGGACTTGAAGCTAAAGCAAAAGGCACCGTTAAACACAAAGAAGCCCGTTATTGAAACAGAAGACGCTAGAAAGAAAACGAAGCTTCTTGGTTTGAGAGAGGTTTCAGTCGTGGATGAGGACTGATTTTATAAGAAGCCGCCGCTGAATCCGCTGAACAGGTCTGCACTTGACAAGATCTTTGTCAGCTCTGCTCGAATTTCCGGAGACAGGCCGCTGAAAATAAGGATATAAGGGCTTCGAACTAAGAGGCCCACTTCAGGCAATTAATTTTCATAGGAAATTCAGATTTTGACTATCTTCAAGATGAGAACATAAATGGACAAGCAGAAAAAACTGTGGAAAATGAGAAGTGAGAAGTTAGTTCGTTGATGAGCAACACATTCTTTGTACAAATGATCAAATATGTACATATGTATATGAATGAGCAGCACTGATCATGAATGATGAGGGTCCATAATCCTACTCAGATTGTCTTGGAAAAATCAATAAATTATTCATTTCCTGGAAAAATCATTCATCAATTATTTCCTGGAAAAATCATTCATCTATTATCTTTTTTTCCGCAAATTTTTTGATCAACTTTATGTACATTTTACAACCGCAATCTTTATGTGAAAAAAAATTGATGAATCAAAGAGAATAAACCGCACTTGGAAAGCTCTTGGAGCTTCGCTCTTTTGTCGTTTTGCGTAAGTTGCTGATCTTCTTGTACGAAAATAAGCCGAAGTAGCTTGATTTGTGCCTTTACGGATAATTGGTGAAGCGCTTCCTGCGAGCGAACTCTACACATCAATGCTTTGATGGTTATTGAAAAAAGAAGATCGTGAAAACTGTTTACGTTGTTGAAAAACTTCAAACATTATAGACTTACAAAAAATAAACATTATAGACTTACAAAAAAAAAAAAAAAAAACAAACATTATAGACTTACAAAAAAAAAAAAAAAAAAAAAAAAAAAAAAAAAAAACATTTCAAAAATTTCAATTATGTGACTGAATGTTCAATACGGTCTCGTCCGTAATCCGTACGGCCTCGCTAGCGTGAACTCAACCTCAGTCTCAGCATGAATTATTATTGATTTATTGATTACGTGTGTTGCATTTGTTCTTTTGTGTAGTGCACAACCATGTTTAAGGTTAGACGGCGCAACATACAGTTTCACGATCGCTTCAAAATAATGCCGAAATATGTGCCTTATTGTTTTAATTACTCATTCACAACACTATTAGTGTGTATGACTTGAAGTTCATCAAAGAGTTTGTAAAAGATTGATGAGTTGTGCAAATTATCAGTTCTTTCGAATTTCTATTTTTTCGATCAGCTTCAATTTCGATCAGCTCCCCCTGTCTGTCGACCACTTTCGATAGACAAGGTCGGCCCCAGATGTGCATGCACGCACGCACGAACGAAAGCACGCGTAAATTAGACTACAAACTTCAAAAGATCTAATAGTTCTTTCTCTTTGCAAAAAAACCCCTCAGCGACTTTATAAATTAGGTTTAAATCCGCCGCCATTTTAGCCACATTAAGGCGGGACCGTTTGAAATAATAAAAATTCGTCAAAACCTAATTCATTCTTTCTCTATTGGCTGACGGGGTGTTCCGAAACGACCCATTAAGAAGCTGATTTAATATTAAAAAGTGTAAGCTTTAAAAAGTCGCTCAGTTTTAAAACGCTAACTTTTATACTTATGTTTGTGTACCTTTTGTGCACTTTTTTCTGTGTCTGTGTTTTGTGCACTTTTTTCCATGTAGGTATACATAGTGCATCTATTACACTCATTCCATACTTTGCAATGCCGACTAACACAAAATCCTGAGCTCATTCCCGCTATAATTTGATTCTCAACTGAGTTGTGGTATTATGGTAGTGTTTCAGATCATTGTGCGGAGGGCCTCAATTACGAAATCCAGCCGAATAGACTCTCACAAACCAGGGGTTAATTTGGGGTAGTGCCTGCACGAATCTGACCCTTCCCGATGCTGCTAACACGCGAGCATTGATCGAGGTCTTATATCAGCTTCTGGCTCTACCAAATTAAGTCTGTATCTCTTGTGATTCAATGGAGCGCGTACCCTGGTTCGAGGCAGGTATCAGCGCGAGTACGATTTCAGTCTATAGATGAGGACCAGATAAAACAACTAACTTTTATTCGTTGCCTCTTCTCATTATCTTTATGATGTTGCAGCTTTTTCCATTGTTCGTGTTTTTTCCTCAACAAACAGAGATGTTATTCTTTTCGGCACTCTCAATGAATCATACCTTGAAATCAATTGGAACACAGAGACGCATAGACAAAGAAGATTGTTCCAATGATTCAATGCGGAAGTCGATGATTAGAAACCAAAATTAGGCTTCATAGCATAGATTATCAACATGGAATTGTGAGGGAAATTAAAACTTATAAAAGATTGATGATACAACTTTATCATCCATCTTCCATCTCTCTTATGTCTTGATCGTGAATTCTGGATTTACGCTCCATTCATGACGCAATCGCTTGATAAGCATGCGTGACTAAGAGAACAAGGCATATGACCCTTTCATATAACACTATCGCACGGAATAGCAATGTGTCCCCGTGGTGTAATGGTAACATGCGCTCCCGATTTGAGTCAGAGATGGTTGGGTTCGATCCCGCCCTGTGGACCAGCTTTTTTCTGTGCGATAGTCCAATCAATTATTTTTTATAAAAGATTGTTTGAGTTCCAGATTTTTGATAGTGAGTTGAATAAAGAAGAAGTTTGAACTGAAAATTCGATGAAAATTATTACAAAAGAGAGATTTGAATTTTAATTTCAAACGCACCTCCATAACAAAATTTCTTACTTAGTTTCTTCATCCGCAGATTCCACCAAACTCTCGAATTTCTGTTTTAACTGCACGACATTCAAGTCCCCCGACTCTTCAAGAATTTTCTGGAACAAACGCTTTTTTTCCAAGCTGGTGATTTCTTTTTGGTCAGAATTTGGAAAAGTACTCATTGCTTTTCGTAAATTCTCAGCTGATTTATGTTTTTCGTTTTTTTTTCTCATAGCCTCGAAACCACAGTAAGAGATTGCTTAAATTTTCCATCAAGAGTATGGTAACGAAGAACAAATTCTTTAAAAGAGAGAGTATTTTTTTTTGCAATCTCCGACAAGGACCGCTTACTTGGAGATTTGATACTCAGTGTAAATTGATTCGTTTACTTTGATTGCGAAATGGTATTATCGGTTTTAATTTCATTTGCGAAATGGTATTATCGGTTTTAATTTCATTTGCGAAATGGTATTATCGGTTTTAATTTCATTTGCAAAATGGTATTATCGGTTTTAATTTCATTTGCGAAATGGTATTATCGGTTTTAATTTCATACACGAAAACCTGAAATTTAAAAGAGTCTGAGAGAAAAAATTTCAACATAAAAAGTCAGTGGAAACCTCGAGTTGTGCTTCAAACGTAGCATTAACAACAGCAGCTGGAACTTCTCTCCCCATTCGGGTCTTAACCTCTCCGATTACCAGAGGCGAAGAATCCAGGGGTTCCAGCCAAAGATAGATCATGAGAACCACACTGAGACAACATTGTCTTCTCCTCATTAATCCTGGAATAATCAACTTTGCAGCACAATTTCGGAAGATTTGTGCAAATTTAGGGATAAGTGCTTAATCTGGACACACTGAAGCGAAGGATAAGAATATCAGACGGTAGATCGCTTCAAGCGTCTCCCCCTTCCCTCCCCCCAATTGAACAGAAAAAAAATTGAAGGAGATTTGGATTGAATAGCATGTGAGCTTAAGAGGAAAGAGAGATCAGATATATTCTGGAAAAAAAGATGGATGAAAGAGAGGTAAATACAGTCTAAAGCCATTAGCAAACACTTTATTTCCCCTCTGGATCTGGACCGCTTATTTTTCTTCTTTTGCAAAAAGGATCTGATTCAACAAGATGTGAGCCTTCTCGCATCACTTTAGTTCGTTCGGGATCTGTCGTCACAGACGACTATCTCACAATCGTCTTTTCTCTCTCTATCTCTCGCTAATTCTTTCTATATCTATTTCTCTCTCTCTCTCTCTTCATAACCAATTATCTCTCTACAATATATTTGTTAACATCTCTGCGAAAATTCATGTATTTATGCCCCTCTTTTTCTCGCACTCTCTGTCTCTCTCTCTCTCTCTCTCTCTCTCTCTCTCTCTCTCTCTCTCTCTCTCTCTCTCTCTGTTTCTCTTTCCCTCGTATCTTTCTCCTTCTCTCACACTCCGTATTGTTTTGAACCTTCTGTCTCCGTTTTCCGCCTTCTCAACAGTTTCCGGAAAAGGGATGTAACGTAACCCACGAGATCGGGAATGCGATTGAATATGTGTGTAGCGGGTACAATTTTCATGGATCCAGTTTACATAATTCTGCCGCAAAAAAAATGTTGCGGTAAAAAATTAGCTTCTTAGAGGATTAGTGATAATGAGAGATCGGAGCAGCTTATGTGACTGTCCATCGATCCAACATCATCTGAAACCTTGAGGGTTTTCCGTTTCGTGAAGATTACACGGAAGCTCAGACAGGCTGATCTCAAAAAGGAAGACGGATGTTTGTTTCAAGGTTCTTGCCCTTCTGTTTATCTTGATTTTCAGAAATGTTTTTAAGAGCATTGTTTTATGACGCACTCTGAGAATGATGAATATTTGAGGGAAAAAACGATTAGTTCTTCACTCAACCTGCATCATTCCACTCTTTTGTTTACTTCGCTTTAGCTTTTATTTTGAAAATAGGAGGACTAAGCTTACTCGCCAAAACTCGCGAGTTTGTGCCATGGGTGAAAAGTGATCAGAGGACATTCACATGGCTGGATATGTTGTTTCAATCGAACTACCAGTTTCAATCGAACTACCAGTGCAAAAAATCGCTGAAACTTTTGAAGAATCTTTGACAAATCGTCGGTTCTAGAAAAAATATTGCGGGCATGTTTTTGTTTGACTTTCTTGACGATTTCTATAATTAGTTTTCTCCTGTTTTATCAGAGGCGAAAACTATTGATACACGAAGAAGCAATATTTTGCTCAGGTTAAAACGAGAAGATCATCCCGTCACTTTTCGTAAAAACGATTTATAGATTTTCAAAAGATTTTTTGTAATGTATGTTTTTGAGAAACATGTATTACAGAATTGTTTTTAAAGAAATTATTTTAATATAAAAAAAATAATTAAAATATAAAATATAATAAAAAATATAAAAATATATAATAAAAAATTTAAAATATACAAATTTGAGTATATTTAGCGTACTTTCATTGTGTAGGCAGCATACTTTCAAAGTATCCCTAGCATACTTTCACTTTATTACTATTCATACTTTCAAAGTATGAATAGTAACACTTGTGTGCGGAACTATTTGGAATACTTTTGAAGTATATAGTTCCATTTTCATGCTTTCGTAAGTATGACTATTAATACGCTTTTTTGTGTGTACGAAAATTACGAAAATTCCCACTCAGCAGCTATCAAAACGAAATGTACACTCAATAAATGAGGCCTTATTAAACGGTGTACATGTGGCGTATACTGACTTTCACAACAGTCAAGTAATTTTAAGGACCCAATGGTCGATAAATTTGTATATAAAACAGTGATGTTATTACTTTAAGTGACTGGTGATTTCACTATAGATAGATTGAACGTGCGGCAAGCTTTTGGTGCCGGAAATCGATGAACAAAAAAATGATTCTCGTGAATTAATTACTTTTGAAAAATTTACCGACTTCTGCGCTCTGAAATGTATTTCTCTAAAAAATTTTCCACGAGCGATTATTTTGAGTTCTATTAACAAAAGTAGATTATTTCGGCAACTTTTGTTTCATAAAAAGTTTTTCTGTCAAAACTTTGCTAACTTTTATTGGAGACTTGAGAAATACATATAAATTCCTAAGATCCTTCTATCTTCCATACTTTTAAACTGCGACGATCACTTCGCTTCTCTAGAACTTTTCCTCTGTTCATAGGGGATATCCAACATACATAATCCCACTATCAAGTATAAGTATCTTTTGCAAAAAAAGTGTTCCTCAAATTTTTCTATGATGAGGTCATGAGTGAGATCATGGCTTTTCTATGATGAGGTCATGAGTGAGATCATGGCTTTTCTATGATGAGGTCATGAGTGAGATCATGGCTTGCCTTGATGAGGTCATGAGTGAGATCATGGCTTGCCTTGATGAGGTCATGAGTGAGATCATGGCTTGCCTTGATGAGGTCATGAGTCAGATCATGGCTTGCCTTGATGAGGTCATGAGTGAGATCATGGCTTGCCTTCATTGTGTGAGTAGCTCAATGTCGAAAAAAACATTCAGGGATTCCACTCCAATGATTTCATTATTCAAGATATTATTTTATAACACAATCTTTTGACTTAGAAAAAAAAATTTGAGTTTTTGATAGAACTTAACACAGTTTAATGTGCATGCACTATGTTATACGACACACAATCTAAGGCTGCTTGAAGAGATAGAGGGTCGACCGAAAACAATTTAATATCGTCTGCATATAAAACAACAATGAACGTTTTCAGGCCCAAGGCAGCTGCCTTGAGGCACTCCGGAATGGTAGGGTAAACTTTCAGACAATACATCATCAACTTGAACTTTTCTATTTGTGTTAGTGAGGAATGAGGTAATAAGGCTAAGAAGAGATGAGTGAACACCATGACATATCAACTTGTGAATCAGGGATCGATGGTTAATGGTGTCAAATGCTTTTGAAAGGTCTATATAGAAAATATGGAAACATTGTTTAGTATTCAGCATACAACAAGAAACAAGAAAAGGTTTTGAACCATATTTTATTTTCAAATCGCATGTTTTATTTCATCAGATTGAATTTTTATTTGTTTAAGATTGTATGATTTTATTGATATAAATAGATGAAATTGGATATAAAAAGGGATCAACAGACACGCTCACAATGAAAAGAGGTTTTTCAGGTAATCACGGTTTGATTTTATTTGATTTGATTCGATTTATTACGTGAAAACATTCAGGCATACATCAAAGTGAAAACATTCAGGCATACATCAAAGTGAAAACATTCAGGCATACATCAAAGTGAAAACATTCAGGCATACATCAAAGTGAAAACATTCAGGCATACATCAAAGTGAAAACATTCAGGCATACATCAAAGTGAAAACATTCAGGCATACATCAAAGTGAAAACATTCAGGCATACATCAAAGTGAAAACATTCAGGCATACATCAAAGTGAAAACATTCAGGCATACATCAAAGTGAAAACATTCAGGCATACATCAAAGTGAAAACATTCAGGCATACATCAAAGTGAAAACATTCAGGCATACATCAAAGTGAAAACATTCAGGCATACATCAAAGTGAAAACATTCAGGCATACATCAAAGTGAAAACATTCAGGCATACATAAAAGTGAAAACATTCAGGCATACATCAAAGTGAAAACATTCAGGCATACATCAAAGTGAAAACATTCAGGCATACATCAAAGTGAAAACATTCAGGCATACATCAAAGTGAAAAAATTCAGGCATACATCAAAGTGAAAAAATTCAGGCATACATCAAAGTGTGTTATACGACACACAATCTAAGGCTGCTTGAAGAGATAGAGGGTCGACCGAAAACAATTTAATATCGTCTGCATATAAAACAACAATGAACGTTTTCAGGCCCAAGGCAGCTGCCTTGAGGCACTCCGGAATGGTAGGGTAAACTTTCAGACAATACATCATCAACTTGAACTTTTCTATTTGTGTTAGTGAGGAATGAGGTAATAAGGCTAAGAAGAGATGAGTGAACACCATGACATATCAACTTGTGAATCAGGGATCGATGGTTAATGGTGTCAAATGCTTTTGAAAGGTCTATATAGAAAATATCGAAACATTGTTTAGTATTCAGCATACAACAAGAAACAAGAAAAGGTTTTGAACCATATTTTATTTTCAAATCGCATGTTTTATTTCATCAGATTGAATTTTTATTTGTTTAAGATTGTATGATTTTATTGATATAAATAGATGAAATTGGATATAAAAAGGGATCAACAGACACGCTCACAATGAAAAGAGGTTTTTCAGGTAATCACGGTTTGATTTTATTTGATTTGATTCGATTTATTACGTGAAAACATTCAGGCATACATCAAAGTGAAAACATTCAGGCATACATCAAAGTGAAAACATTCAGGCATACATCAAAGTGAAAACATTCAGGCATACATCAAAGTGAAAACATTCAGGCATACATCAAAGTGAAAACATTCAGGCATACATCAAAGTGAAAACATTCAGGCATACATCAAAGTGAAAACATTCAGGCATACATCAAAGTGAAAACATTCAGGCATACATCAAAGTGAAAACATTCAGGCATACATCAAAGTGAAAACATTCAGGCATACATCAAAGTGAAAACATTCAGGCATACATCAAAGTGAAAACATTCAGGCATACATCAAAGTGAAAACATTCAGGCATACATCAAAGTGAAAACATTCAGGCATACATCAAAGTGAAAACATTCAGGCATACATCAAAGTGAAAACATTCAGGCATACATCAAAGTGAAAACATTCAGGCATACATCAAAGTGAAAACATTCAGGCATACATCAAAGTGAAAAAATTCAGGCATACATCAAAGTGAAAAAATTCAGGCATACATCAAAGTGAAAACATTCAGGCATACATCAAAGTGAAAAAATTCAGGCATACATCAAAGTGAAAACATTCAGGCATACATCAAAGTGAAAACATTCAGGCATACAGCAAAGTGAAAACATTCAGGCATACATCAAAGTGAAAACATTCAGGCATACATCAAAGTGAAAACATTCAGGCATACATCAAAGTGAAAACATTCAGGCATACATCAAAGTGAAAAAATTCAGGCATACATCAAAGTGAAAAAATTCAGGCATACATCAAAGTGAAAACATTCAGGCATACATCAAAGTGAAAACATTCAGGCATACATCAAAGTGAAAACATTCAGGCATACATCAAAGTGAAAACATTCAGGCATACATCAAAGTGAAAACATTCAGGCATACATCAAAGTGAAAACATTCAGGCATACATCAAAGTGAAAACATTCAGGCATACATCAAAGTGAAAACATTCAGGCATACATCAAAGTGAAAACATTCAGGCATACATCAAAGTGAAAACATTCAGGCATACATCAAAGTGAAAACATTCAGGCATACATCAAAGTGAAAACATTCAGGCATACATCAAAGTGAAAACATTCAGGCATACATCAAAGTGAAAACATTCAGGCATACATCAAAGTGAAAACATTCAGGCATACATCAAAGTGAAAACATTCAGGCATACATCAAAGTGAAAACATTCAGGCATACAGCAAAGTGAAAACATTCAGGCATACATCAAAGTGAAAACATTCAGGCATACATCAAAGTGAAAACATTCAGGCATACATCAAAGTGAAAACATTCAGACATACATCAAAGTGAAAACATTCAGGCATACATCAAAGTGAAAACATTCAGGCATACATCAAAGTGAAAACATTCAGGCATACATCAAAGTGAAAACATTCAGGCATACATCAAAGTGAAAACATTCAGGCATACATCAAAGTGAAAACATTCAGGCATACATCAAAGTGAAAACATTCAGGCATACATCAAAGTGAAAACATTCAGGCATACATCAAAGTGAAAACATTCAGGCATACATCAAAGTGAAAACATTCAGGCATACAGCAAAGTGAAAACATTCAGGCATACATCAAAGTGAAAAAATTCAGGCATACAGCAAAGTGAAAACATTCAGGCATACATCAAAGTGAAAAAATTCAGGCATACATCAAAGTGAAAAAATTCAGGCATACATCAAAGTGAAAACATTCAGGCATACATCAAAGTGAAAACATTCAGGCATACATCAAAGTGAAAACATTCAGGCATACATCAAAGTGAAAACATTCAGGCATACATCAAAGTGAAAACATTCAGGCATACAGCAAAGTGAAAACATTCAGGCATACATCAAAGTGAAAAAAATTCAGGCATACAGCAAAGTGAAAACATTCAGGCATACATCAAAGTGAAAAAATTCAGGCATACATCAAAGTGAAAAAATTCAGGCATACATCAAAGTGAAAACATTCAGGCATACATCAAAGTGAAAACATTCAGGCATACATCAAAGTGAAAACATTCAGGCATACATCAAAGTGAAAACATTCAGGCATACATCAAAGTGAAAACATTCAGGCAGATGTGTCACGTGAGACTGAATGAGTGGAAACAAACGAGGAAATATTACAATGAAACGACAAAAAAGTTCTCGCTGCTTATGTATGTGTTTTGTAATATGAAGTATGAAGAAGATATCGTTCTCATGGTTGGAAATCGGTGTCCAGCCTATCTAAATCGGTGTCCAGCCTATCTAAATCGGTGTCCAGCCTATCTAAATCGGTGTCCAGCCTATCTAAATCGGTGTCCAGCCTATCTAAATCAGTGAATAAACAAACTGAGTGGACAGGAAAAGAGTTTATACGGCATATAGTTCTAGGGGGAGGAAAAACTATTTTGAAGTAGCTTCCTCGGGTATTGGAAGCTCTTAACTTGAAGAAATGTGGTCTTCTTTCGGAAAGTACACGTTTACACGTTCACGTTTATCAATTGCATGAGAAGCTTCAAATCATTGGATTCTAGAGAAAGGAGATAGGCCTAATCTGCTATTTCTTACTTGAATATTGGGCATATTGCGATATTCAGTGCCAAAACAACGGTGAATGACTCGGCGAGTAAAACACTTCTGGACTTTCTCTATTATTGCTATGTTCTCAGCAAAATACCGTCGTGCTATGTTCTAATATAGGTTTGATACAAATCTTTCATTCTTTCACAAGCACATTGGGTTTCTACTATTGAAGACTCTCAGTACGAGATGACACTTACGTTTCGCTTTTTGGGCAATCGTAGAACAATTATTGGAAAATTTTAGCCTGTTATCTACGACAAATTAAAAGTCACGAACTTCTTTGCGGTAAGGAAGGGTATTATTCTCTATTGAATATGGGAAATGCGGATGTCGCTGGGATCACAACATTTAAAAAAAAAACATTTTAAGAGAGAAATCGGGAGTTGTCAATTTTTACACCAATCTTCTACCAAGTTGATACAAGCTTGTAGCGAGGAGTGAGAATCTCCTACAGAAAAAAAACCTATAAATCTTCATGTCATCGGCGGAAACCTTAAATTGACAATTAGAGGATGAAATCAGATTAACAATATCAGCGAATATACATATACCTTAAATTGACAATGAGAGGATGAAATCAGATTAACAATATCATATTATGAACAGAAGTGGACCTAAAACACTACCTTGTTGGACTCCACTGGACACCGGTAAACTTTGGGATAAGGACTGGTTAACTCGTACTTGGTAGGTTCTATTTCTTACAAAAAGATTCGATCCAACAGACAATTTTAGGGTGAAGATGTTTTGAATTTAATTTAGAAATTAGTTTTGGATGAGAACCTCTATCGAAGGTTTTTTGAAATCAAAGCAATGATGTCGGTAAATCTTTTTTCTGTCTACAACTCTGTAGCATCAATTGCTCTTATGTCAAAATCCGAACTGGTCATCCAGTAAGATATTAAATTGCTCACAATGGTTTTCTATTTCGTTAGCTAGAAATGTTTCGAAAATTCTACAGAAAAGCGAATTTATACTGAAAGGGCGATAATGGAAAGGGTTAATGTAGGGCGATTTCTTCTCGAAGGGACTCACAATCGAGTGTTTCCATCTGCTCGGCACTTCGGAGTTCAGGAGAGAGTGGTTGAAGATGATCTCCAGAGGAAAGGTTAGAGGAACAGCAATTTCCTTTATGAAAAGCATATTGACATGGTCAGGAGTACTCCATGAAGAAATAGGATACTTTTCAATGATACGGCAGATTTCATGACGAGGAAACAATGGGTAATTCTAGAGTAGAAACATTCGAGATAGAACTATGTATTGAGACAAATAGGAATCTTATTATTGTCATTAGTGAATGATTTTTGGAATGTTTCACCATGTAAATTCGCCTTATTATTATTATAGAAAAAGGTAAAAGAGTTGATAAAATTTAATTTATTTACATTTAAGATATCACTGCTGAAAATATAATGTAGCAGAAGTCTGAAACATCAACTCTTTTACCTTTTTCTATAATAATAATACTTGCTCCAAAGTAGTTTCTTTTGAGCTCTTCCGATATGGGAAGGTAGGGTCACATGCGTGGTTAGAGACACTTTCTGAAGAGGTGCGAATTTCTCAGCGAATTCTTCTAATATGAGTAGCAACTATTCATACATTAAATCAGTGCTCTTGATGGGAGGGAATAATGAGTGCCAATCGATACTTCATAATGAAGAGAGTAGCGATGGATAGTCTATTTTACTATACACACGGCGATACGTATAGAGATGAATATCGTGAAAAAGAGAAAGTTGGAAAGAGATAGAGTCGTGCTCAGAACTGCTGAAAGATGGGGTTACAGAAGAATTCTCTAACAAATGATCACTATGTATTTGATATTAGCAGATCTAGAATATGGGGTCCTTTTGTAGGTTTTCGAGTTACTTGATTCATAAGAGTCGATGAGCAAAACTCGAGAAAGGCTTTGGATGGTAAATGGGATGAAGACAGCGGGGACTTAATCAAATCAATTTCAGGGAGGTTAAAATCTCCCATTACAACACATGGATGGTTGCACGCGACTAGATCAGTTAAAATATTCAATAACTTTCCACTCTTCTGAGCATTGATATGAGTGACACGGTAGACAACAATCAAACGTACAAGATGATGCTGGATTTCAATATCAACAGCTAACAAACACTTCATGAGATCTTTTGATTGACTGTGAGAAAACTACTTTATAAGAGAATGTTGAGTCTATGATTTGTTCTTCAGATCCCGTCAAAACTGTCTGACGAAGAATTTTCCAACGAAAAAATTCCCTTCTCCACTCTTCAAATCTTTCAAAATTTCAAAACTACCTGTTGTAAGAAAAATATTCAAAGCCCCTGGATTCGTTTAACTTTTTTTTTAAACATGCACTTTGCTTTCTTTTCCTGACTGCTTCTGATTTCTTCTAAGAAACTGTTTGTTTGCTTATACTAAGGCCCGGTAGAATAGTAATCTATCAGTCTAAGCGCCCTCAAGTCTCCCATTCTGACCGGCAAAAGAGCAGTGGCCGTAATCAGAGATCTAAGATGAACTCAGGGGTTAATTTTACCCTAGTACTATATTTTAGACCTAAGTTCAACTCAGTTCTGTATTCAGAGACAAGACGGGTGAGAGCGTCTCAGCTTTCCTACAAAACTTTAGTATGAAGTTTACCCTAAAGTCTAATCTCTGAATTCCATTTTCGCGAAATTACAACTTAGGATAAAGTTTACCATAAATTTTAGTATAATTTTTTTTTCCATAACACGTTGTTTCTCTACCTCTTCTTTTTGTTTTCTCTACCTCTTCTTTCTCCGTTCATTTACATGGCTGAGCTCGGTATCTAACAGGAATTTGACACCTTGAAACCGTGGGAGACAAAAATTTACACTAAAATTTATGGTAAACTTTAAACTAAGTTGTAGTTTCGCATTAATGAAATTCAGAGAGTAGACTTTAGATAAACTTTATACTAAAGTTTAGTAAGAAAGCTGAGACACTCACCCGTCTTCTCACAAAAAAGAGCATAACTATTGCATTATGCCTCAATTCGTTTTAAAACTCGCGAAAATGTCTCATTTCAGTTCGAGCCTTTTCATTGATTTTCTGAGACGGGATTTGGGATTTTTTATGGAGTCTCGGAGCTCAGGTTACCTAATAATATTTTCCTTATATTTTTTTTATATAAAACGAATTTTCGATTGCTAAAAGCAAAGATATTATTTTATTTTATTAATGAAAAAACTCACGTTGACATAATGGTAGACAAAATTTCAATTTTTATCTTTCCCGTAAGAAAATATGGCCTTTCGAAGTTGAGCCACGCGCTAGAGTAAGTATAGTCACTGCTTTATGTAAAGGCGAACTCTCGATTACTAAAAGCAAAGATATTATTTCATTTTATCAATGACAAAACTCAAGTTGACATAATGGTAGAGAAAATTTTAATTTTCATCTTTTCCGTAAGAAAACATGGCCTTTCGAAGTTGAGCCACGCGCTAGAGTAAGTATAGTCACTGCTTTATGTAAAGGCGAACTCCCGATTAAAGACGATGCTGGGAATAATTTTCGCCAAAATGCTCGTAATGTTGTTCCTCAGCCAAAAACTTTATTTCGCCAAGATTTCGAGTATGCGAACTTGGGAGAAGGAAATTCCGTTTTTTGTCTTTTTTTAGCTGCCAAAATAGGGACGAAGAATCGGCCACCATTTCGCAGTGCCAAATGATGAATGACTCTGTGGCCAAGTTTTTTTCCTGCCAAATCACGGACAATTTTGTTTTGTACTTTGTGACATATTTTGGCACTGCCAAACTCGGCTCTTTTTTTGGAACACTTTTTGTCACTACCAAATCAGGGACAATTTTGTTTTTCTTTCGTGTCATGTTTTGGCACTGCCAAACTCGGCTCTTTTTTGGAACACTTTTTGTACGTTGAACAAAGCTCCGCAACGACCACATATTAACCACTTCTAGCGACGTACCCCAACCGAGTTTAGTAAAAAGTTGAGAAAAATGTATGTTGCTGCGCTAGTACGTAAAAATTTGTGTGGCGGTTGTAGTCGGTTTAATTGCCCAAGTTTGAGGTAAAGATTCGATCCGGCTCGTTGAAAGACGTAGCCTGAACCACACATTTAAAGAGATCAAAGTCTAGTATTGGCACTCCCCAAAGAGTTTCTGAGAGCGATCCTCCTTCATCCCAGAAATGAGGCTAAGGAGTTGCAGGGGCTACAAAAAAAGCCCAATTTTGGCAGTGACAAAACAAGGACAAAAATCCCGGTTTTGGCAGTGGCAAAACAAGGACAAAAAAACCCGATTTTGGCAGTGACAAAACAAGGACAAACAAAAACCCGATTTCGGCAGTGACAAAACAAGGACAAAAAAAGGCCGGTTTTGGCAGAGACAAAAGAAGGACATAAAAAAGCCCGATTTTGGCAGGAAAAAAAGAAGTACACAAAAAAGCCCGTTTTTGGCAGTGACATAAGCAGTTACAAATTTTGTCCCTTCTTTAGCAGTGACAAAACGAGTACAAAGTAGAAAGCTTGTTTTTTGACGGTTTTTCTTGGCAGGCCCGTTAGAACGCATGTTATTTGCTGCCATTTATCATGGCGCTTTTTTTCCGTTTCTTGCCATGGAAAAGCTTGGTGTTTCAAGGGAAATCTGCCCGAGGAACAACATTTTGAGCATTTTGGCGAAAATTATTCCCAGCATCGTCTTATTACTAAAAGCAAAGATATTATTTCATTTTATTAATGACAAAACTCAAGTTGACATAATGGTAGAGAAAATTTTAATTTTTATCTTTCCCGTAAGAAAATATGGCCTTTCGAAGTTGAGCCACGCGCTAGAGTAAGTATAGTCACTGCTTTATGTAAAGGCGAACTCTCGATTACTAAAAGCAAAGATATTATTTCATTTTATTAATTACAAAACTCAAGTTGACATAATGGTAGAGAAAATTTCAATTTTTATCTTTCTCGTAAGAAAATATGGCCTTTCGAAGTTGATGAAGATTACCAGTGCGAAGTTAAGGCCGCGTTTTAGTACAAACATGACCCACTTGACCTTCCGCGCTCTAGCGTACCAAGATTTGTTATAGGCAGAATTTTCGTAACTAATCTAAGCTCTTTTTTCTGCTTTAAAGTAATTGTTTTTGATTTTTTCATGTTTTCTTGAAATAATTAAGTGATTAAGAACACATAAAAATAACATTTTACCACCTATTCTTATTTTGATTTCAGCTATTGCGGTCTCTACTTTAGGGCCCCCCTCCTCCCAGAGGTTCCATGAGTCAGTTTTTGGGTAAGTTTCTTGATACGGTCTCGTTAGCCTAAGCCGGACGGCCTCGTTAGCGTAAACTTTTACTAAACCTAAGCGTTTTTTTTAAATGTAAAAATAGTTTTTTAATGTAAAATTAACTTTTTTGAAAATGTAAATGAGTCAGAAGTATGACCCATGGAACCTCTGGGAGGGGGGGGGACATAAAGTGCAAAAGTGCCAATTTTACTTTAAATATTTTGCTTTTTTAATATCAAAAAGTATTTTAACAGTGCAGTTTGCTTATGCTTAGTAAAATTTCGAGCTAACGAGGCCGTACGGCTTAGTAATGAGACCGTATAAAACAATTAGTCACAGTATTAATGTTCTGCGAACTAGTATATAAAAAATCTTAAACCGTTTAAATTCGTTCTTGCTGTTGTTAATCTTACTCAGGAGACCATTAGTTGAAGAAATTAAGTTAAGAACTTGATCCCTTGCTCATCTTGTTTTCTCTTCTTTTACGTAAAAACGTTTGGTTTGTAAGGATCGGCCTCAAAAGATCGCCTCAAAAAAGAAAGGATCGCTCTCAAAATTATTTCGCCAGTTCCTTGTTAATTTATGACGAAGTAGATTTTCGAAAAATTTCATGCTTGGTAGAAGGTAAAAATGTATTTGTTGTGCTGACTCTAATTTTGTTATTATAATAACAAAATTGTAATATATTACAATTTTTTGCTGGTTGATTGAGATTATAACATTGTTTGCTGTTATTGAATAAAAAATTGTTGATTCAATCATAAAAAATTTGACTCCAGAAAAAAACAAACAAAAAAAATCTCGACACAAAAATCAAGGAAAAAAGAAACGGCATACTTCAAAGTATGGCTGGCCTGCAATATTTTGATTTCATGAGAAAAAAAACTTTCGAGGTATGGAAAAGAATACTTTTGCGTAGTATCCCGACAAGCAGTGGTATCCCTAGAATACTTTGATTCCATGAAAAACCATGTTTTCGCGGTATGAAAGACAATACTTTGAGAAAGTATTCCTCGGAATACTTTCAAACGTATCGTTACGCTTCCCATGCTTTGCTGGTATGAATTTTCATGTAAACTTTTTTTGTGAGTTGTCTCTGAATACAGAACTGAGTTGAACTTGGTTTATAATATACTAGGGTAAAATTTACACCTGAGTTCATCTTAGATCTCTGAATACGGCCCCGTATCGTTTAAACCATGTTCTACATTATTTCACCTCTACGTTCAGGAGTATGATTAAGTGTAGAATTGTATGAATTATGGAGCTTCATGTCTATGACATTGAATGTGAACCGAAAAAAGTTTTTTCTACAACTTGGTTAGATTTTTTTAGTTGAAAAAATTGAGCGTAGCACAAAAAGTTTTTATTAAATAAAAATTTTCTCCATCAAACACTTAAAACAGAAATTATAAGAGACTAGTTTTTTGCAGAACAATATATTTAATATTTATTTTTATTAATTTTTTATTTGGTAAACCCTCGCAGCTACATCATAAATGATAGTTTAACATCAGAAATGATATTTCAACATCAGAAATTTTAGTTTAACATAAGAAATGATAACAGTTTTTTTTCATTTCACGAATAGCTCCAAGAAGTTCAGCCTCCAATGTATGTTTTTTTTCTTCAATTACTTAAGTTAACAGTGCGTAAACACGTACGTATAACTGAAGAAGAGGAAAAACTTTAAACATTGTGGGACTGAAATACTCTTGTTGTTTTCTTCAGATGATGTAGTTCGGCCGATAATTCGACAGTAAAAAAACATGTTGATTGCTTTTAAAGAAGATTTTAGGTGCGTTTAAAGAAGATTTTAGGTGCGTTTAAAGAAGATCATATATAACTTACGCTGTTTTCTTGCAACTTTCATCCTTTTTTAAGCGTGGGGTGATATGTGTAATTTTATTTTTAATTAATTTTAATTATGTGTAATTTTATCCTTCCGGTTATTTTATTGTAAATTCATGAGTTTATATGGGTTTTTCGATCAAAAAAGTTTGAAAGTGTTAATTTTCTGCATGTGTTTATAAGAACTCAGACTAATCTTCAATTTACTTCTAATGAGATAATTAAATCTTGGCGACCCTCTCAGTTTGAGGATTAACTGTATATTCTCCAGTTTTTCTAATTACCACATCAAAAATTATATAAACAAGCTTTGTACACTAGAGAATTTGAGGTTATGTGTAGAAAATTAAAGTTTTTCCTCAGTCTTTTTTATAACTAACACTTTTTTCTAGAGTTCATTCATATGGTCTACATAGGAACAGAATTTGAAAACAAAAATGAGAAATTGGAGATAGAGTTTTGAAAAGTAATATGTACTTGGCAAGACTTGCTTCATAAGCTTCTCAGACGGTTATTATCGAAAAAGTTTTTTCAAATCATCAAAATTTAAGAAAAACACTTTAACTTAAAATAATAAAAAATCAAAAGTTTTATTTCATAATCTAGCTGAGAATCTTCATAAATAGCTTTGGAAATTTTTTTCCTAAATCAGAATTCGCATTTTTATAGATAGGTCTTTTTTCCAGAGAGACTAATTTGAACAAAAGTTAGTTCTAGAAACTATTATAAGAAATAGTTGAGGATAATATAGGTTTTAGATCTCAAATCTCCCTGTTGTTGCTATAAGTGTTTGTAGTGGTTCAGAAATCAGTTAGTGGTTCCACCAGGTAAGGCATGTTCCTCATATTCTCTAAAACACCGCTTTCACAAATAACTCCGCCTGCTCGTCTTCCCTGCTGGCATCTTTTCTTGTCACCCAGCAAATGTTTTGTGTAGTTTTTTTCTTCAATGGTAGCTTACTCGTGTGCTAAACGGCTCTCTCTCTCTTTCTTCACTGCCCGCTTCATCACCTTAGTCAAAATCACAAACTCTAACTCTCCCACTAAATTTTCCGTCACAAACCGAAAAGCTACGGCTGAAACAGCAACCGCTCCCGCTTCCACAACCACAGCTAAATTATCTACCACAGACAGGCATAGGGACGAAGATGCGGCCATGTCTAGGCCTAGTTGTCTTGCCTTACTCTCTCAGAAGCCCTGTGAGCTGCAAGAGCCAAAGGAAGGCGACATCGGCTTTCATCGTCTCCATTGTGGCAATAAAGTCTTCTCTCTTCCTTTTCTGCAGTACTCTTCTGGCCTTGATCAAACTTCTTCATGTAAAATAAACTTCTCCCATTGGGTGAGAGGGCAGGACTGCCTTATTTTCCCAAACTGTCTAGAATGGGAATAACCTACCCCCTACTTTATAAAATACACGCGTCAGCCGCGTCGCGTCTGCTTTGACCCGCCTCATCCATGCAATTTTCTTACGGGAACCATGTTCAAATCGAAAATTTCGACGCTCCAGCACATACTCGAACCAATTAAAACATTTCATCAGAAGCAAGAAACTATGAGAAAAGTCTCTCAATTCAAAGGCACTTGTTATTGGAAATAAAAATTTTGAACTTAAACTTCACTTTGATAGTTGTTGGAATTGGTGTTTGCTTAAGCAGTGCGCAAGTTTTTCAAGGACCATTTAGATCTGACTTGCCAACTTTGTTTCAAAATCTTTTACCGTATATGTTTTATTCGAAAAGTTGGATTGTTTGAATGCATGGTCGACGGAATTTCAATATGGCTGAGTTCATCAAATCATGATAAAGTAATGACAGTTGAACATGTTATTCTTATGGTCAGAAATAGTAATGACAGTTGAACATGTTATTCTTATGGTCAGAAATAGTAATGACAGTTGAACATGTTATTCTTATGGTCAGAAATAGTAATGACAGTTGAACATGTTATTCTTATGGTCAGAAATATGATATTCACAAACAATTTATGATTTCAAAAAAATTTTATGAAATAAAAACCTCCAAAATGATCGGCTATTTAAGCACTATTCCATTATAAGATCAAGTTTTCAACCAAAAAAGGTTAGTTCAGAAAACATGTTCAACAGCGATATTAGGAACGGTGAATTGTAATACTCAATAGCACTTTTGAGGGAAGTTTGAGTGAAATTCATAGACAAAAAAATTTTTGCTGACCGGAGAGATACCATGCTGTGGGTGATTTCGCCTTTCAACAGAGAAAAATTTTACTATTGAGTTTTTCAGCACATTTTACACCATGAAAATAACTGAACTGCAGCGTTTAAACTGCAATTGAAAAGGCTCAAGTAAACACCGATGAAAAGTGCCCGAGTAAAGAAACAATCGACTGAAGAAACAAATTGCCTTAGACCATCGTCGAGTGATCTGAGAGATACAAGACTCCATGCCCATGAAGGCTGCTTCCCTGAGCTTCTCATGAAGTGAGCAAAGTTCGTTGCAGACGAGGGAACTAGCGCGGGTTCCTCCGAGCGGTCGTCAAATTCACCTTCACGCGGAGGACTCTTTGAGATTGTTGAATGAGATCGGCATGGGATGCATCTTCCGTGTATAGATGGATGTGAAACATAAGTTATGGCGACCGAGGTTTGAGGGCTGATGAGATCGTCAAGAAGGAAGAAAGCGGTGCTGAGTGAAGACTGCACTGCAATACAGACAGGAAGAGTCTTTGCAAAGAATGCGGGCTTTACCCTTTTATAGGAAAAAAAATAATATAAGAAAACTCCGCCTCTTTATATGAAAAAATTAAAAGAAACATCAAGAAAACGAAGGCTTCGTTTAATTTTCTAGTTTCAAACTCTAAAGATTATTATTCATACCAAAGACTTTATAAACTATTATACATCCGAATTTTCGTTTTAAAGTCTTTCTCATTTTTAACGTCTTACTTCTCGAACCCTTTCTTCGCTATTTTTCTAATCTGTTTCTCCGATTCCTCTCAAGCTTTCAAAGCGTAAATATTATTTGCTGTGATACTTATCAATGATGACAGATTTAGTGGACAGATTCGCCCGAACCAAGATGGCTACGAAATGTCAGTATCGCTTACATAAATCTGCACCTGTCCTTTGTTATGACAATTCTGAAGCAGTAACTTTAAAAGTTTAAGCTTGTTAGGCCTGTTTATCATCCCAGGAAAACGCGTGTCATGCTACGAGAAAGTTATTATTATACTTTTAAAAGTATAAAACTTTTGATCTTCTTTTAACTTGTTGCCATTCATTTCACATGATCCCTCGAAGAAAAAGTCAAGTTTTTTCCCTTTTCTCGTCCTCCTGAGCGGTTGCCATGTAATAAATGACTCGCCATTCTCCACTACCCCCCTTCGAACTTCTCTTGCCATTAGAAACCGTCTAGGAACTCCCATTGGAAACTGCCAATGACCTCTACAGTTCTCTTCTCGCTTCTGCCCCTGAATTGCTCTGTCATCCACTCCCCTTTTACCATTTCAACGTGATGTTTTGGAAGAATCCGCTTAATAAAAACTCGAGTTGTCTAAAGTTGAAGATGATCGGTTGTGCAAGAAAAATTACCTTTTAAAAGTTAAGAACTTTTGGACTTGCCGCTCTCAAATGATAGTACCAAATAAAGGTTAGTATACAGGGTAGACCATAAATATTTCAACATAAGTTTCGATGATCATAAATCAGTCGATAGATCAAATCATGTTTCATGTTATGGTGAGCTCTTCTCATACCTGTTTTTCATTCATGGAAAAACTTCGTCCCAATCTGTTGGTGTTCACAATTATGGTGGTCACTCGTTGAGCACGTGCTTGGATTGCAGAGTTGCACAAACCGCGGAAGCGAAAGCGCGACAATTCTCACTTAAGAAAGTCCTAGCGGATTAGAAGCTGTTAACTGTGGAAAAAACTTACAGAGTATTTGCCCGAAAATCTTAGGCAGCTAATCAAAAAAGAACCCCATGACGAGCTTCTCAACAAGTCGTGCTTCGGGTCGGAGCGTCTGCCACCGGCTAAACAGTAATTGTTTTCGTCGAACCAGTAGTCTAAATAGATCTGAATTACTATTCTCTAGAACGCATTGATTACCTGGTCAACGTGAAAAAAAACCCTGCCTCTTTACACCAAAAAACGTAAAAGAAAGGCGAGTATTTTGGTTCTCTAGTCTTCAACTTCAAATATCCTTCACAATACCAACAACTTTATTATTGAAAACATAGTTTCGTCCTTTTTCGGTATTTTTTAAATCTCAATCTCTCTCTCTCTCTCTCTCTCTCTCTTTCTCTCTCTTTCTCTCTCTGTCTCTCTCTCTCTTTTTCTCTCTACAAGTTTTTATTATCATACACACAGAAAAAAATTGATCACCAATAATAAGGTTCAATGCATATTGATCACATTTTGATCATTTTTGGTTGCGCTGAGAGCGCAGGAACTGAACAATATATATTTATCAGTATGTTTTACCTAAGCCGTATTTTATTTTCTCAGTTTGACTGCTATGGTTGAGGTTGAGTATATTACTTCACATATATTTTAACTTCAACAAAGAAGTTTTCGTGTTTTTTGTTGCATTCTTCATTCCGGTTTTTTTGTTGTTGCATTCTTAAAAGTATAGATTTGATCTTTCGAGAATGCCTAAAAAATTAGATGTTCATGTCTTTTCTGATGACTCCGAATGCTTGCAGATCAGAAATGAACTCATCAGAAGATCAGCGCACGGTTAGAATGAGAGAAAAATTACTTAAAACTTAAAAATTTTATTTTATTTTTCCTCGTGTTTTCAAAATGCGGTTTTATATATTTGCTCAAGATAAGAACGAGAAAAGGTACTTGTGTATAACGACGTAGGATCCGCCCCTCTTCCCCCTCGACGTCCGGAGTCGCGGATTATATATATATATATATATATATATATATATATATATATATATATATATATATATATATATATATATATATATATATATAATCTACATCTTTCGATGCAATAACGCACAAATTTAATTATAATTGAAAATGAGGAATGAATAGATCAGCTAAACAATTGTCAAATACGATAACAAAAGCGATACATCAATTTGACTTTAATATAGCGAATTGAACGGGGAAAAAAAACAAACAAACAAACAAACAAACAAAACTATATAAGTAGAACAATTTGAACGACAAAAAAAATTTAGTTCTGAATTCATGACGAGAGAAGAGTAGATAGAACACCACTTTTTAATTGGGATTTAAAATATTTCAGGTTCATACTATTAATCAAGTTTCGAGGTAGTTTGCTGAAAAGGCGGGAAATTCACATTCCATAAGAGTTGTTTCTAGCTGTATTCTTGCTACCCTGAACTAATAAGCCATTTATATTAGTTCGCGTTGGAATAGTCTCTTTGATAAATCGCTTTTTATCTATTATCGACAGTCCATGGAAGATCTTGAAACCCATAACTAAGTCAGAAAATATCTTCCTCTTGGAGAGAGAAACGAATCCAAGGCGGGCAAGTCGATTGGGGTAAGAAGGAAGAGACCTCGTATTAACTTCATTTGCGAAACATCGATGATAAACTATGCGAGTGAATTTCCTTAAAACTTTCTCTATATCATCACAATCTCTTCCATAGTATGGATTCCATATACATATTCGAAGCATAGTCCAAGTGCGGCATTACGTAAGTTTTAAAGCACTTGACCAGTATACCAGGATCATTAACAGTTACCGTACGGAGCATAGCATACATTGCTTTGGATGCCTTTTTAACTCGGTCTGCTACAGCCTCTTTCCTACGCAAAGAAGAAACTATTTGTATGCCCAGGTCACGTATCTGAGATACACATGAAATGGAAACATTATTTATACTGTATGAGGAATATAAAGATCGACCTCCAATGTGAATATGGAGAGACTTGGATGGAGAAAGAGATAGTTGGTTAACTAAACACCAATCGAATACGGAATCTAATGATTGCAGCTCTCGAGTTCGTTCGCCGTATGAGTTCTTATCATAAGAAACATAAATCTTGAGATCGTCTGCGTATGCTTGATAACGAAAGTTAGGAAAGTTCTCTAGTACCTCATTTATATCGGATATATACAGAGTAAAAAGAAGTGGCCCCAGGACAGACCCTTGGGGCACACCCGATGTGGCATTCATTGGATCAGAAGTGACATCACCCATACGCACAGAGAAAGATCTATTAGTTAAAAAAGACTCAAGCCAAGAAAGGAGTGGGTCAGTAATTCCATAATGTGTGCAATTAGACAAAAGCTTACTTATACTAATGGTGTCAAATGCACGAGAGAAATCAAGGTAGATGACATCCGTTGAAAGACCTTTGGCTAACGAAGAGGTCCAATCATCTTCACATATTAATAAATTGGTTACTGTGGACGCTCCACGCCTAAACCGATGTTGATTGATAGGTATAATAGAGTGCTCGGATAGATGATTGATTAAGAAAGCTCTAACAAGTCGCTCCATCGTTTTAGAACAGGGAGAAAGGATGGAAATCGGACGATAGGAGGACACCAAGTGAGGTTCCTTGCTTGGTTTCAGAATAGGGGTCACCAGAGAATGTTTCCAGTAAGACGGTATTTGACCGCAGATAATACAATAGTTGAAAATATGGGAAAGAGGGAGTGCAACATACTTGGCACATTTCTTGAGGACAATCTGAGGGATACCATCTGAACCTTTGCTACCCGTTGGTTTAAGCTTCGAGAGGCTTTTAAGAACAGAGGAGGGGAGAAAAATAGGAAAGGGGCTCATAGTAGGGGCCGCTTCAGTTTGCAATGCGATACGTTGGTTATCATCCTTAGTATAATGAGAAGCGAATTCGGTAGAGAGCAGAGAACATTTAAGTTTGTTTTTCAATACTATGTCCCCTGTAGTATTCAATAGATATCGAGGAGGCACAGGTTTAGGCCGAGTGAGGGATGAGATATGTCGGAACAAGTCCCGAGAGCGAGACAATTTCTTCTTCTCACATTGCCTAGTCCATTTCATTATCTGCTTCAGTAGATCTTTACTAGCTTTCTCGTAAAGAGAACGGGTATTAGGATCGTCAATATTGTGAAACAGAGAGTTACGATATTTAATTATTCTCTGAATATGGCGAGGATAAGTGGCCGTGAGGGTTCGAGGTCTACGAATTGGAACGAATTCAGAAATAGCGTATTCAATAACGGCGAGGAAACGGCCGTACAGATCGTCAATCGAGAGGAAGTTATCAAATTCGGCTTCCCAGTTAACTGAATTGAAGTATTTATTAAGTTCATCGTAGTCAGTTCTTGAATAGTCGAGAACTGGTTCGGCTAAAAGCGAGTCGGTCACAATTGAAAGGCAGCAAGCTATCCCTAAATGATCAGAGGAGGGGAAGGAGGGAACAATTCTACAATTAGAAAATAGCGAGGGCAGAGAAGTTAGTAGCCAATCAATGCAACGATTAAGACGTGTTGGTTCACGGCAGAATTGGGTCAAATCAAAGAGAGTAATCATGTCTACTAACAATCGATCGGATGAAGAACAAGGAGGAGAGAGAGTGTCACAATTGAAATCACCAGTCACAACTACAGGATAGGAAGTGGAAGAAAGAATATCGGATAAAGAATCACAAAAAAGTCTGGTCTCTTCATTGGTGTAGGACGGGGGACGATAGCAAACAACCAGACGTATGTAACCAGTGGTAGAAAGTAAGTCTATATAAACAATTTCCGAAGGAGAGCATAAAGAACTAGGCTTCAAGAACGTTAAGTGATCTCTCAATACAAGGGCAACTCCTCCGCCACGAGAATCACGATCAGCTCGGATTATTACCTAAGGAAGAGGACCAATTATCTCTGAATCAGCTATACGCGAACTCAGCCAAGTCTCAGTGACAGCAACTATATCAGGTTGTTCTTTTTCTAGATAAAGACGAAATGGAACTAATTTATTATAGAGAGAACGCATGTTATATATGCAAAGCTTAGCTGAATGTCGAGCGGTGACGGTGAAGAAACGGGCGGACCATCATATAGCTAGCGTCTTGAGGTGATGTTTCTGCTGCTGACCTCTGAGAATCTTTGCGGCTGAGAGGAGTTCCGAGGATTCAATGGCGAAGGCGAAGAATTCGTTGCGGATGTATGCTCGTTTTGGTGGGACTGGGCATGGAAGGGCTGGGCGTGACGGATTGGAACAAGTGTGGAGCCCACAACTCTCCATTTTCTCTCTTCTTGATTCAAATTTCGAGCCAACAACTTGACCTCCTTCTCAAGTTGCAAGCCTTCTCTGGTTAGATCTTCGCGTATGTACGCGTGAGGGAAGGAAGCAAGGCAGCTTGGACGTCGTCTTCGGATGAGCTTTAGAGTCTCAAAACGAAGATCTTCCTAGGAAAATCTTCAAGATTCGGCGTCGATTCTCGATTTTCCCTAGGCGCATGAATTGAGCGGTAGAGATTTCGGGAAATCCGAGTTCTTGGGAGAGTGAACGCAAGAACTGCCGGTCCGCTGCATTCGTGGCCGCCTCGGTTTCTTCTTCTGGAAGGCTGACGACGACCAAATTCTCCGCTTTTTCCTTCAGTATGACGCGGTCATCTGTTAGAGCTTTCCTAGCCGCTTCATACGCTAGCATTTAGGGAGGTTGATTTTGAGAAAGAAGGGATTGACGGTTATGAGGATGGGCAGTTGCGATCGATTGAGTGGAAGACATTAACTAAGCTGAAGTCTTCTCAATTCTCTCGAGGCTTCCCTCCAACTTGGTCATTCTTTCCATTAAATTAGTCACATCTGTATTCTTCTGCTGAGGCTCACCTTGGACGACCGGAATGCTCATCCTTTCGAATTTTTCCACGGCGGCCTCCAATTTTACCATCTTTTCAGCCTGACTTCTCATTTCTTCATTTTTCTTCAGTCAGTCGAAAAATCCGGCTGTTTTCTTGACTGTGCGTTTTGGAGTGGGCATAACAGCGGGATATCGATTGGCTTAGAGAGCTTTTAATGGGTCACCTTCCTCTATGGGAACTAAGCGAGGGAATGAACTAAGCGAGGGAATTTATGCCTAATTTTTTATACGGTCTCGTTAGCCTAAGCCGTACGGCCTCGTTAGCGTAAACTGTTACTAAGCCTAAGAGTAGTCATAAATCCGTGACTCCGCCCCCGAGGGGGAGGAGCGGAGCCTACGTAAATCTGGACAAGTACCATTATTTTACTGTAAAAATAACAGCGAGAGGGATGAGGAGGAAAATGAGAGAGAACAGGAGCAACATCGTACATCAAAATGCATGGGGGAGGAGCCTACGTCTAACTACACAAGTGCCACGGAGTGATCTGAACTACAAAAGCTAGAGATGGTTTCCCTTTCATCGCATCATGCCTAATAATTTTTTTACCAGTGTAATAGAAAGAACAGTTTAATATTTTAATTGTGCTTAGACTCATCTGTTTTTTTTTATTTGTTGAGATTATTGAATTTTTTCTTCTCGGTATTTCGACAATGATCGAATCATGCTTGTTGATTTTTTTTGTAAAAAAACCAGTTACCCATTACAGAGAACCTTGAACTTTTTAAAATTCTGCTTTAACTCTTCTGTTTGTGTTAATCGATATTGTGATGGAATATTTTTCTTTGATTATTCCGTAAATAATTGTTTAAAAAGATTTTATCATGCTTGTTGGAAAAAAAGTTTGTTGATTTAAAGTGTTCATTTCATTCCATATAAAAACGCAATTTTTGTTTTGAATTGGAAGAAAAAAAGAAAAAAAATTAAGAAAAAGAAAAAAGGAAGAAAATCTCGCAAGTTATGGGCGAGGTTTAATACAGCACACTTTTTCCAAGTGAACAATATTATTGACCACAACTGAACAGTTTCGCAGTTCGCGAATTAGCGCTAGGTGGGAAGAGTTTTACTACAGACTGAACAATATAAAGGGGACTAACTCCATCGTCCCCTTTATATTGTTCAGAAAATGTATCAAAACTGATCAATTTTACTCTGTGTGTAGTATTGACAAAAAACACCCATTGGTTCTAGCCGTTAAGGCTGGTATTTCGTTTCAATCGACCCATGTAACCTGTCACCAGGGACCACCTCTAATCTTTTTACGAATAATTACGACGTTTATAAGTTTATAAAGTTCATAACTTCACTTATAATTAATTGCTACTTTTACAAATGTTCACGAAAAATTTCTAACGAAAGTCCTCGTGAAAATATACCATTTACTTCTCAATTATTTATGAACTTCAAAAATAGTAAAAACAGTACATAAAATTTTACGAATTGTTTATAAATTCAGTCATCGTTCGGAGTTAGTTAAATAATGTTTTTACATGCAATTTTTTTCGTAAACTTAGTTTTAATCAAATTGTTATTAGCTGCTCATATCAAAATTGCTTTCCGCAATTATTAAATGAGGCCGGAGCTAACTAACTATTAACATAAACTCTCCAGCCTCTCTGTTCTTTTTGCTTTTTTGATTACGTGAACGTGTTTTAATCATCCCTCAGAGATCAATAAGCTTATCAAACTTTATGCCTGCATTGGTTTTTTTTATTCTTGCATGCTAGCCTCACATTATACCTGAATAATCCATTTGGGATGACTGTAGATTATTATATTTAGTATAAAGAAGCGCGTAATCGGAGTTTTGAAGAGGGATTCATCATCTCTTAAGGCTTCCTTATTCAGCTGAAATATAAGTAATCTCTATTATGAAGAAGATGATTCCCAGAATAACCCTAGGGATGGTCTTAGAAGCTTCTGCTCATCCATCTTACCCGTCCGGCGCATCTTGTCTTTCTTCGCATGACCAATAAAGTGTAGTTTTAGTTATATTCCATGAATTGCTGATCACATCTGAAAGCTCGTTCTGGAAAGGGTTGTTAATACTTTATAAATAGTGTTATTTTTCGTTGCACCAGCTTGATTAGGTAAAAGTATAATCAAAAACCGTTTTCTCAAGAAGAACTAAGAAACTTTGAGCTGGTTCTCACAGTGATATGGGTTTACAAAAAAACACGTATGAGCTCAAAGGTAATAACGCCCACCACCCTTTGAAGTTGGAGAATGAGTTTCGACTTCGCTAATTTTATGTATTGAATTGTTTTATCACACAATGTATGATAGAGCATAATAGGGTTTTTGAGAAGATGGAATCTTATGAGGAGTGAGGGTTGCAGAGGCTTCAGGTGACAATATAAGATGGTATTTTTTTAAACTGAGGTCTGTTGGGCGTCGTTACAAAGCGGCCATTCGAGTAGGACGAAGAAGGAAAACATTACGGCAGGGTTTATTTATAGACGTTACATCGCAGCCGTTCCGTGGGAAAGAGAAGAGCAAAAATGAGAAGAGCAAAAAATACCTTGAATATGTATAATACCTTGAATACGTCACTCGTAGCCTGCTAACAAAGATTCTAGTGCGGACAGAATAAAACGAGCTTCTTTGAAACTAGAGTTTCAAAAAAGTACTTCACGCTTCTTTTAGCAGAGCCCTTCTTTTTTTAAATAAGAAGTACGCGTATATGATGATGCTTTTTAAAGTACGGAATCCTTTTTCAAGGAATCCCGTTAATCATGTAGTTTAGATGAAACTACATGCAGAGATCTTCAAATAATTTCCAAAAAATTATATGGGACGAAAAAAAAAAGATTAACATAAACAAGCATCCACAGTCGTGGGCCTCGTTCTGCCATTAATCCCCTGATCTCAGTAGCGTTTTAAGTGCCGGTAATTTTAAAAATTGCGTACTTCGTACAATGAGAATGCTTTGGTTGTACTGATTACATAGATGTTTCATAAGCTGAGTAGGAAGGTCGAGACAGACGAGAAAAAAACACAGAACAACATATGAAAGAATGATCAGGATAAATTAAGTGTAGCAGTTATGTTGTTGCATTAGGAATATGAACAGTTAGTGATTAAAATATACAAGAAACAAGAACCACGTCAAGGCTTCCTCTGTCCGGATAAGTTGCGTTGCCGATGGAAGTGGATTGAAATTTTCTCCAACCAACTACTATCACGCCGCTCAACTTGATTCTTTCTTTTTCTCCCACTCGAACTTTAGCCTCATTACTCATAATTAAATCAAATTACTTTATACACCAAAGGATTTGTTATAAAGACTTATCTGCTTACGTGGGGAGTTTCGCAGCGAGACATTGTTTAGTTTAAACAAGAAAAAACTTGACATAGCAGTCCGTGGACATTTTTTCAATAGAGTGGGTTAGAGACGAGTATGAGACGATTATGGGTCTTCGGCTCGAACTGCTTGGCGTCAGACTTATTATTATATCGAGACAGACGTTATGAAGAAAGTACAGTCTTCTTGGGAGAGTGAGAATGAGAAGAATAATGAAATACTAAAACTTAGAAAAAAGGAAGAGGATAAAAGGTATTAAAGAGAAGAATTAGAGAATGCGCACAAATTCAGGAAATAGAAGAGACAAGATAGGAATAAGAGAACGACGATAGGCTTGAAAGAAATGAGAAATCAGAAGAGAAACAGAAAAGACCTTCTTTTTTTTTCAAAGATGTTATGTTTATGTGTTGTCAATTCGTGTTCATTCATTACGGTTCAGGTTTTCTACGGCTGCTTTTCTATTGAAAAGAAAAACCGAAAAATGTTTTTTTTTATTTACATATAACATTAGTATATCAGTAGATCTTTTTGTCTTGTTGAACATCAAAGCGTGTTTCGATCAACTCTTACCCCCCCCCCCTTTCGACTTGGTACTATCATTTGATTCCGATCTTTGCTTGGAGACCACCTTTCCAACCTAAATAATCCTTCCGGGATCCCTAAAGATTATCAGGAATGGCGCGTAATCGGAGATTTCCCTGCAACAACCTCTTCTTTCTAAAAATGGCTTCATTTTCCAACCAAAATACACGTACTCTCTATTATGGAGATTATCATTTCTAGAATATCCCTGAGGATGACCGGAATAGCATCTGCTGAACTAAATTACTCGTCCGACAATTTTTTCTCATCACTTGGCAACTAAAGTCTACTTTTGGTGGAATTTAACGACATTCTGATCACAAATCGGATCTTTTTATCAAAATGAGGTTGGTATAACTTTACCAATTTATTTTCGTTTCCTGAAACCTCAACTCGAGCTTAAATAGAAATAAATAATAAACAAAAATAAAAACAGACTTGAAAGCATTTCTTCATCTATTCAAACTTCTCTAAGCATTTCCTCACAGCCTTAAAGTTTTGCGAGAAAATCATGTGAGCATTTTTCTTTGAAAAACAAAGATGCCGCCTCCAACGCCTTCCCTAGCTCCAATACCTCAAAGTTGGTGGGAAGGTGTAAACTCACTCAGCTCTGCTACCGTGATTGCCGGAATCACGACGTTCTGAGTGAGGCTAAAACTGGACAATTTCACTTCCGGCAGTAGTTCTTTCCGTCAGATGGCTAGACGGAGAGGGATTGTGTCCAGGCCAAGCGAGTCGAGGCGCAAATCGATTAATCTCTTGCCTTTTCTACAGTCAAGAAATATCAGGACCTCCTGACAACCACGTACGCGATGCCAGGCTGGATCGACCACCCGCTCAACAGGCCGATCGTCAGAAGAACCCGCGTTGTAAATCATGACTTCAAACTTAACAAATCACCCCAAAGCTAGAGCGTTTCCCAGAAGCGTAGCGGTCTTATCTTTTTCGAGAGGACCGAGAAATATGCGAGGTCAGGCAGGTACTCATGGGTGGAGTTTGCTTGCGCGGCGTACAGCCCAAATTTGTCTTGTGATTCTTGAAATCGGAACTCTCACGGGACGCAGTACAGAACTCTCTGCGATGCTAAAAGCGAGGCGAGTTGACATAGCGACTGTTCAAGAGACTAAGTGGAAAGGAAGCAAGGCCAAGCTGATCGGAGATGGATAAAAACTCATCTACCACGGAGCATCCTCAGGTAGAAATGGCGTCGGTATCATCCTCTCTTCGAAACTGGTTGACGATGTTACAGAAGTCATTCGCTCATCAGACAGAGTCATTGCCGTCCGTGTCACCTCGTCGAACAACCACCTTTTAATCGCCTCTGCATACGCTTCTCAACAGAGATGTAGCGACGCCGATAAGGACGACTTCTATGATTCGCTCGAAGAAGTATTGAACAGCCACATTAACAGCGAACCATACGAAGGAATACTAATAATCGGCAACTTTAATGCCCACATCGGCTCGGATCGAACTGGATGTGAAAGATAAATGTTGGTAACAGAATCGGCATGCTCAACATTGGAAGTCAACGTTTGCTAGATTTCTGAGCTCGGTGCGATCTTTCGATCGTAAACTCCTTCTTCAAGAAAAGGAGATTGTACAAAATCACGTATGAAAGTGGAGGAAAAGAAAGTGAGATCGACTTCTGGCTGATTCGGCGAACGAAACTCGTGCATACGCGAAAGTAATCCCATCGGATCACATTGCTACCCAACACCACCCGCTCATAATGGTTTACAAGCTTGAAAGGGTAAGCAAGTAACTCGTAATCCAAAGTGCACTCGAATAAAATGGTGGAGAGCATATGGGAAAACGGAACGTCTTCTTCTCTCACACAGCATCCAAGGCAACCTCTTTCCGTCCACACTCTTCAAGCACTTCTCGGTGGACGTCGACGAACACTGGCGGCTTCTAGAAAATAGCATCAAACAACCAGCCATAAGCGTGCTAGAAATGACAAGACCTGGGAAAGCGAGGATTGAGAAAGACACCTGGTTCTTCACGACTGAAGTGCAAGATGCGATAAAAGAGAATAAATCGGCGTACAAGCTATGGAAGAAGTCTAGAGAGATTGAGGACCGTGGTCAATAAAATTCAGCCGAGTACTAGCCAAAGCATTCTACTTCAGCCATCTCTACGAAAACATGGACCGACCAGGAGGAGAAAAAAATGTATCGATTGGCGAAGGCAAGATGGCGAGTCCGTTCCTCCACGTGGTGCCATCGGAAACTGCTAACTTGTAAAAGTGAGCTAAGCTGAACGTGGACACCGACGCCAGGCCCGAGCGACAGGCCGGTCGGCAAATTCTTGTCGCAACTACATGGATCAAACATCTCCATGCTACAGGGCGTCCCCGGAAGCGACTCATGCCCCACCAACGTGAATAAAATGCGCGGGCAACTGGCCGACAGACGATCAAATCTCATTACGAGAAAAGTCCGATTCGCCACCCTAAACATCGTCACACTGACCGGGCGCTGCCGTGAGCTAGCGGACCTTCTCAAACGCCGCGGAATCGATATCGCATGCGTCCAGGAGACGAGATGGAATGGGCAGAAGTCACGAAACGTCGGTGAAGGATATAAGCTAATCTATCATGGAATGACGAAGTTCAACGGGGTCGCCATCGTAGTGAATAAAGATCTTCAAAGCCGAGTAGCCGAAGTTCAACGTCACTCTGACCGCCTGATGTCTATTTCCATTGATGCCGACAACCGCCGTATCCAGATTTTCTCCTCATACGCCCCCATAAACTGGATGTGATGAAGAGGATAAGGACAAGTTCTGGCAGGATCTACACGACCACGTTATGAACTGCCCCGCAGAAGATCTTATGTTACTTGGAGGTGATCTCAACGGACATGTCGGAGGAGAAAGCAGCGGATACAGTTTTCACTGTGGAAAAGGATATGGGAATAGGAACAGCGATGGATGCCGAATCCTCGACTTCGCAGAAGCAGCTGGTCTTGTCATATCCAACACCTTCTTCAAGAAGAGAATGAGCCAGATGATCACGTATTCCAACGGCCTCAACGCAAGCCAAATAGACTTCACGCTGTTACGAAAACGAGACTTCCCGGCAGTGATCGACACGAAGGTGATTCCGTCCGAATGTCTCGCCCCTCACCACAAGCTGGTCATCACTGACCTGCGTGTCAACGTGAAGAAGAGAGTATAAGTAACTGGCCCGGCAACCATCAAATGGTGGAAGCTTCAGGAATATAAATCAGCCGTCGTCACTGGTTTAAACTTCCCTGAAATCGACCCGGAAGACATAAACAGAACATGGGCCTCGCTTCGAGATTCTGCAACCGCCAACGCGAGAAGAGTTCTAGGAACGACGAAACCTGGACGCCGAAGGATCGACAAGCAGACATGGCTTTGGACAGACGAAGTGCAGCATGCTGTTCGAGCAAAGAAAGCGGCTTACAAGAAATGGTTCATCAAGAAGACAGACGAGAACTGGGAGGAGTACAAGGCTGCGAAAAAAAGAAGCAAAGCGACCCGTAGCCTCCGCACGCTCTGAGCATCATCGTGAACTCTACGAACGCTTGGACACAAAGGAAGGAGAGAAGACCATATATCGGCTAGCGAAAGCGAGGAAAAGGGAGACTCTTGACATCGAGCACTACAAATGTGTCAAGACGAAAGACGGGCGAAGGCTGCAGAATACTACAGAGATCCTCCGACGCTGGCAACAGCACTTCGAAGAAATTTCAACTGTAGAATTCCCACACCCGGATGCTCCAGAAGGCCCGAAATTAGCTGGCACAGTCTCCCGCATCACTTTTGCCGAAGTCTCGAAAGCCGTTTGCGCTATGAAGAGTTCCAAAGCCACAGGTCCAGACGAGCTACCAGCCGACTTATAGAAGCTCAAGGAACTACGAGACTCTGCGATCCCCTGACTTCTTCAACGCGATAGTGGAAACTGGGCGAGCACCCGCAGATCGGTTGACAAGTGTCATGGTCCCGATTTTCAAGAACAAAGGAGATCCAGCGAACTGTTCGAATTATCGACCGATACGCCTTCTTTGCCATACAATGAAAATTTTCGAACGTGTCCTCGAACAGCGCTTGCGAGAAATCGTCCAACTCCAACGCAACCAATAAGGATTCGTTAAAAGAACAGGCACTTCAGACGCTGTTTTCACTGCTCGCCAGCTGATGGAGAAACACAGGGAGAAGCAGCAACCACTCCATCTCGCTTTTCTCGATCTAGAGAAAGCATTTGACCGTGTACCACACGAGCTCATCATGTACGACCTTCGGGACCACGAAGTGGCTGAACTTCTAATTGATTGGGTCCGGCTACTCTACGTAGATGCCACGAGCAACGTTAGGTGTCCTCGGAATCTCGGATAGTTTTCCAGTGAGTGTGGGCGTACATCAAGGATCAGCGCCATTCCTCTTCATTCTTGTCATGGACACTATTACTCGTGAACTACAGGGTGACGTTGCATGGACCATCCTGTACGCGGATGACGTGTTCCTGGCAGCTAAAACGAGAGAGGAGCTTCAGCAAAAAGTGCAGGCTCGGAGCAGCCGACTCAGTCAGTTTCGACTACGTTTGAATACCTCAAAGACGGAGTACTTGGAAACAATACCATCCGAAGACACCATCAAGGTAAACGGCGAAGAATTGCCGAAGTCCACCTGCTTCCGCTACCTTGGATCGAACATCCAGACCAGCGGAGGTATCGACTCTGACGTGCTGTCACATGCCAACGGAGCATAAATGAAATGGAGAGATCTCACAGGCGTACTATGCGACCGAAAGATGCCTCTGCGCCTCAAGGCAAAGATATAACGGACAGTAGTGCGCCCCGTAGCTTTGTATGGAACCGAGTGCTGGCCTACTACGAGAACAGTTGAACGATGTCTACAAACTATGGGAATGCGCATGATCCGTTAGATCATGGGAATCTCTCTCCGCGAGCACCTACCAAATGAGACCATAAGGAGAAGATTTGGCGTCACCCCCATCGACGAGAAGATGCGCGAAAATCGGCTGAGATGGTTCGGCCATGTCACCAGAGCATCACCGGAAACTGTAGCCAGCACAGCCTACGAAGTGGACGGCCGGCGACCGAGAGGGCGACCGAAGCAGCGATGGCAAGACACCATCAATGCGGAATTGAAAGCCAGTCATCTAAGCCCGAAAGATGCCCTCGATCGGGACAAGTGGAGAAAGAAGATCCACAAAGCGGACCCTGCCATCTCGGGACAACGCTAGGAAGAAGAAGAAGACGATTGGCGAAGGCAAGACACCGCAACTCGTTAGAGGTCAGGAGGGCCACCACCATAAGAGACAAACAAGGAAAGCTCATCTTGGACTCACAAGATGTGAGAGACCGTTGACGCGAGTACTTTGAAGAGATAGGCGGCCAAGTATTCAAGCATTCTCCTATACCTACTTAACCTCCTGCTCTTGAACCAGTACCAAAGATGACAAAGGAAAAAAAAAGTAAAAAAAAAAGTGCTCTCCAGAAGATGAAAAATGGAAAGGCTGCTGGCCCTGATGCCACGGTAGCATGGAAGCTGGCTGGAGACGCAAGACTGGCTCACCTTGTACAACTGTTCAACACCATCATAGAACGAGGTCGTATCCCACAAAGCTGGTGTGACTCCACAGCTGTGACAATATTCAAAGGAAAAGGCGTTGCAAGACGGTTAACCAGACAATGAAGATATTAGAGAGAATATTGGACGCGCATCAGGAATATCGGTCAGCTACCGGCGCAGAAATGTGGTTTCGTACCCGGAAAAGAAACAATAGATGCCATTTCTGCTCTGAGATCTCTAGTTGAGAAACACCCTCCGAAAAGAAGGTGCCCCTAGATCTAACGTACCTCGACCTAGAATAGGAATTCGATCAAGTTCCGCACGACCTCATCGCTCTCGCTCTACGAGATCATTTGGTCCCAAAAGAGTATATACAATGGGTCCGAGCGACTTACACCTCATCGAATACTGCAGTCAGAACTACCGTCGACACCACAGAACGGTTCGCAGTCAAAGTGGGAGTACACCAAGGAAGTACCCGTTCTCCGCTCCTTTTCATACTGGTAATGGACACCGTCACGAGACCACTTTTGACTTCAACTCCAATGACGCTTGCATACGCTGAGAACGTATTGCTTGCTGCTCCAATACGCGTGGAGATAGATAACTACACTCAGGAGTAGAACGATGCGTTTGCCAGACACGGTCTACGTCTCAATGTCAAGAAAACTGAGTACCAGGAAGTCGGAGAGCAAACGGATGACACGGTGCACATCAACGGCGAACCTATTCCTAAAACTACGAGCTTCAAGTACCTCGGATTGTTCATCTCTTCAGACACAGGCCTTTTTTGCCTACATACATATAATCTTTCTGCCTTCCTTGCAGTCCAGTCCTTGCTTCCATCCTTCATAACGATCCCCTCAGTCCTCAAGCCTCAGCCGGCTCGATCATGTTCCATCTCCACTTCTACGAGGAAGATGTTTCTCAGGCCGATCTTGTCCAACAATCTCGACTATATCTCCGTGTCAAGGCAACTATGAAGGCCACTGGAAGGAGTTCGCGGTAGTTCCTTGCTTATTCACGTGTACCGCTCACTTAAAGAATTAACAAAGAGGCAGTCTTCACGGGCAGGGAATCCTGAATCTTTGAGAGCAATCAGGAATTACTTGCGCTTCTGAAAATCGGCAGTTTTTGTTTCTCATATAAGAACACCTCATTGAAGTTTTCCTTAGTTGTTGATATGTAATTCCACGCAGTTAGAATTTCGATAATTTAGAAGTTGTCTTATTGCATTAGTTGTGTTCGGTATTATGATTTGTATTGACATAACTCGCTTAATGAATTTTTTGTCTACATTCTCAACAAGAATACCCAGCTTTATTGCCGACAAAATCTTACAAAAACATCTAGTCTTCTTCTAAACTTTATTTGAAGTGATCATATTTGAATTTATCCATTTTTCATATTCTACTTAGAATATCTGTCGTGAACAAATCCTATGAGTTTAACTCCTTGAACGTGTGCTTGAATAACCTGTCAATGCTATTGAAGTTTTCTAGTTTTTAGTCTTTTTAAAACATAATTATTTATAATTCATAGCATTCTGACAAATCTCTCGATCACAGAATAACGAGCGATATGTAAAACTGCCATAAGAAAAAGATCTTCAGAACTGTCATATGTATGAGAAAAAATTGTTATATCCAGAGCAAATTGTGATATCCGTCTATCCAATGGAATGGCATGGAATCATCCGAACTGTCAAAAGTCTGACTTTGAGAATAACATGTTATATCAAGAACTGTCATGCATTTGTTATAATGACATAAATCTAATCTCATCATTTCATAGCCGTTGTATTTATCGAATCTCAAACCAATTGAATAATAAAATTGTTCTTGAACTATCTCTGGACAGATGTGAGAATAGATCTTTGAATAGAAGGCTACAAGGCCTGTAAAAAAAAGTCGTGCCCGTGACTCAAAAAAAAGCGCACTTCATCAGACTCAATATTGTCGCGTTGTATCCAGTAGTTGATCCAAAATCCGTATGGCAAAAGCTTGCAATGAAGACAGAAGAAAACTAACACGCAGAAAAGCATTTGAAAATAGGATTGAACAAGTTAACAGTTATGTCCGTGCAGTTAACAATCACTGATAGTAAACCAGACAAAACTTGGAGAAGAAAAGATATAAACAACAAAAAAACAAATTTAGGCATACAAGAAACAAGAAAGATATACATATGTACATAGGAGAGCGAAGTGGTGCATAGGAGTGACGAAACGGGAATAAGAGAACGAGTTAAAGCAGAAAAAGACGAAATATTAAAATGAAAGACATGAATAAAAGTTTTTTATGTTTATTGTTTTGTTAATTCGAGTTTTTCATACGGATGATCTTTTTAAGTCCTACAAACTCCATTTGAAAATTTCTTATGATCTAATGCATGTGAATATGAATTCGATCTATGTTTATTTCTTGTTCATGTGAGTATTATACTTCACACAAAAAAACGTATTAACAGTCATACTTTCGAAAGTATGAGAATGGAACTATATAATTTAGAAGTATTCCGAATCGTTCCGCACACAAGTGTTACTATTTATACTTTGAAAGTATGAATAGTAATAAAATGAAAGAATGCTAGGGATACTTTGAAAGTATGCGTCTACACAATGAAAGTAAGCTAAATATACTTTGAAAGTGTGCTGTCTACAAAAAAAAAAGTCTGTATGCTATGTATTTCTTGGGTTTTTCATTCAAAATTTTTTCTTTGTTTGCGAATTTCCCGAAGAACCTTTTTCCCGAAAAACGTTCCCGAAGTACCTTTTGAAGGAGAGCGCTTCACAATCAAAAATTTTCCCCTATACCGAATTTTCTCCCGATACCCAACGGCTGGGTAACATGATTTACACGATACGATTCGTATTTTGCGTCTCCCCCGTATAAAGTAACGGAGATAATAAGTGTATATAGAGCAACCTAAGTCAACCGGGTTTGATGATTGTATAAGTGCCAAGAAAAGGAAGAGAGCCACCAATGCATACTTTCAAAAGTATCCCATTCATACATTGATTGTATGGCTCTCTAGCATACTTTCATACTTACGCGCAGAAATACTTTTAAAGGGTGTTTTCTTATTCATAAATCACAAGTATGCCTTTTTAGCATACTTTCCGAAAGTCATCCTTTTTGTGTGTTCTTTCTAAAAAAGAAAACTTCTTCAAGCTATGTTTGGCAGGAACGACTCAATTCTTTTTTTTCGGAAAGAAGTCGTAAATTATGATTTTTTTTAAAGAGAACTGGTTTTTTTTTTAAAGAGAAATGGTTTTTTTTAAGAGAACTGGTTTTTGTGTAGCCATCAACTACTAAATATCGTTCCTATAAAATATGCAAATATCTCTCAAGATTCTTTATTAATTTGATGAAGCGTAATTCATCACATGAACCAAAATTCCGAATAGTGAAAACTAATCTCGGTATGTTCTTGGTAGCTTTTTGAAAGCTCTCGGAAACGAGATCCCCTCATTTACAAATTTTCCGGGTAGCCGTTCTACTCCATGAGGTTTCGGAGATACATAAGCATTGGCTTATCCTCGGGGTAGTTTTTCTCTTTGGGACTTCAGCCTATTTACTTGAACAGTAGAGTTACATTTGAACTTTCACTCTCAATACTTTTAGTAAAAGTTTTTTTTTATAACCTTCGTTATTCTTACAGATCAAGTAACTCAACTTCTAAAATTGGTTAAAGGTGTGCACCACTCTTTTTTTTCGAATAGAGGCTAATTTAATGTAAAGGACTTTTTATTAACATAATAAGGTTTTTCTTTCAAATAATTCCTTGGGAAATGGAAAACTTTATTTTCTTTCGAGAACGGACCACATTTTCACCGTTCCGCAACTACTTTTTCATGGCACTTTCCTCGCACTGGAGTTAATATTTTCGGTTGCACAATTATTTCACTCAAACCAGCTTCTCCGAATATCAAGCATCGCCTCGTTTGTTAATTGCCTTTTCATCACTTTTTACGTAGTTGACAAAAAACTTAAATATGGAAGGGATTGGAAACAAGCTTGCACCCTAAAACAATTTCCTGCCGGATATTTCCTATTTCTTGCATTTGTATTGCTTTGAGTAGGATTCCTTCTAACTGACCTCCGAAGCTTTGTATGATTTAAATTGAACTCATTTTCAATTTAAACGCTTCATCTCAATGCCAAAGACATGAAGCGCCAAGAATTCAACAATTTTAGGGGTTGGAAGTGGAAGAGTATGAGATGTTGATATGTTTTGGACGATACGGCTTGGGTTCTATCTATCAGATGTTTTTAATCAGGCGAAATCAGGCGAGCAGAGAGGAAATAGATAGTCGACCGAGATAGCGTGAACAAGAAAAAATTCACATATTTAGAACTACTAAGTTTGATTTTTATCGCTAAAGTATAAATTTTTATCGCTAAAGTATAAATTTTTATCGCTAAAGTATAAATTTTTATCGCTAAAGTATAAATTTGTCGAAGTTCAAGCTAATACTGATAGGGTTTAATTCTTGATGCTATAATTGTCCATTCCTCGAAGATACGTCTAGTTGAACTATCCGTGAGAATGTTTTATAAAGCTCTGAGATTACACTATCATAACTCGAAAATGTAATTAAAAAATATGATTCTTTAACTGGAAGGAATAACTCTGTTGAAGTTTAACTGGAAGGAATAACTCTGTTGAAGTTTAACTGGAAGGAATAACGCTGTTGAAGTTTAACTGGAAGGAATAACTCTGTTGAAGTTTTCGATAGTATAAAGAGGTTCTCGCAAACATACACTAATGCGAACAATGAGTGAAAAAGAAACTACAAAGTCGTGTTTTTGAAGATACAATTTTAAACCGCGACGTCGCGGTTTAAAATTGTTTTCAAATTTTCCTTTTTGGTCACTTTAAAGCAGGGTTTGAAGTAATAAAAATTCGTCCAAACCTAATTCCTCCTTTCTCCATTTGGTGACGAGGGATGCTTAAAATGTTCGTTTTGCTGAATAGTCCCGTTATAGAAATAAGTCTTCATTAACCATTCAGTCAAAAATCACCAATTGATCTATTCGATCACTTATGTAGCGTTAGAATTCAACTTTTCACTTTGCAAAGTAGTTTATTGCAAAGTGATCCCGTTGAAAACTCCAATGTCTCACCACAAATTACCGTGAAAAGAAAAATGGACTACGCTAAAAAGAGAGAACACATGCATTTTAAGACAAATCGACGATTTTTCTGTAAAATTCATTAAAAAAAATTACGTCCAACAGTAAAAGTTATTATAAAAGTAATACCGTAGTCCATTTTTCTTTTCACGGTAATTCGTGGTGAGACATTCGAGCGTTCCACGGGATCACTTTGAAGAAAATTACTTTGCAAAGTGAAAAGTTGAATTCTAACGCTCCATCACTCGTTCATTGGGGGATATCATGTGATTATTTATCCATTCCTCATTTCTTTCTTGTGAATATAGTGGTTTAGCATTTCTCTTCACTCTTCACTACTCAATGATTGCTCTATGACTCTGCTTTCAAGTGAAACTACAGTTTTACTCACAAATCGTTTCGTCGCGAGAAGTTTAAACTAAAGAGTTCAGCCTGATTTTTGTTTTACGTTGACGACTCAGAAAGAAGCCGGGCTTGTTTATCAAGGGTTCTGGGAAGAATGGGGATGAAAGAGACGACCATTTCCCGCCTCGGTAAAATGAAGAAATGATAAATACAAAGCATGTTACCAGCTAGCGCTAGCGAAAGCGAAATTTACCAGCTAGCTAAAGCAATTAACTGAGTGAGAGATTAGGTCAACGCAAAAATAATCCTCGTGGATGAATTAGCGCCAAGCAAAGATCTTTGCCTCAAATAGATTTGGTTCCAAAGGTCTCAAACTACTCAATTCTACTTAAGTGCTTTTCATGGGGGAAGTAAAAAGCTGTTAGGTTTATATTTATTATTAGCTTTTTGATAACTTCGTAGTAAAAATTTTTCAAAGATTTATGCTTTAATCCGACTTTTTAGCTTTTCGAAAAAAAAATCTTTTAACATAAAGTTTTTTTTCTTCAATTTTTCATACATTAAATCGGATACATGTTATAACACCTACCCAAGCTTTTCCGAAATCTAGAAGTAAAAATTCCTAGTAAGGCAATCTTTCCTAATTCCTCTACGAAATATTTTTTGGGTACTTAACAAAAATTTCCGGGGTCTTTTTACCGAAAAAGCTGAATTTCCCTCCCACTCATGTTTTGTTTCCCAATAGATAACTTCCGTTTCGGGCAACCACTCTGGAGAAATGCACCTTTCATACATTATTCGAATCTATTATAACCACTCTCGGTTGCAAAAGTCCCATTTTTCAAGAACATTTTTTTACTTTTTGAAAGGATGCCATTGAAAAGTTAGTTATCGGAAATAGAAGCGATTACGGGAAACCGTTTTAATTCATGTTTTTCCCCATGAATTCAAATGGCCTCGGGTATTTCTGCCAGTCTTGATTCATTGGGGACGCGAATGAAGTCTGATACAAGCAGACCCTTCGAAAGAAGAATACTAGGGAAGAATAATACAATTTTAAACTTTTTTCGAAGTAATGAAAATAATGAATGAGTTATTACTAGTCTTTCACTTGAAGCAAGTCAAATCGGTTTTCTTTATTCTTTATTCCAGTTGTAAATGTTCAGACATACAACGGATGGTGAGAGATTACAACATGGTAATCAATATTTTAAAATGAACAACAGCCAATAAATGATCAGGATTCTAATTTAAGTACTGGAATAGAAACTTCTTAGCTGACAATGCATTCATATTGAAAAAATAAGAAGGAAGAGAATTCCAATCATTCACAACTCTATTTGTGAAGAATTTCTTGTATCGGTTTGTGCGGCACAAAGGCAACAAAAGCTTCCAATGATGTCCTCTAGTCCTAGTACAGTGAGACATTGGTAAGAAATCTGGGCAAGTGATATCATTCTTTTCTTTTTCATTCTTTTCTTTTTCAAACCCCGGAGATGGTCGGGTCTATCATTTCATCTTCACACTGACTTCTACTCATCTCTTCTTCATTGAATTACGAGATTTCTCTTCTGTCTTCTTGGGACTCAAGACTTCGTGAATCTCTTCGGTATGAGGTTGAAACGCTAAGTGGTCTACCAAGACTCTTCAGTGCAACGCCACAGTTGCTTATTCCTCTTCCGAAGATTTTCTACTTTTCATTTTCTCATTGTCAACCATGTTAGCGATGACCCTGAACCAGTTGTCCTTTGGCGATAAAGAATATCAATATCTAATCTTTTAAACACTATTCTATGCAAAGTGAACACATCGTTAATAAGTCTGCGTCTTTGAAGACTTTCACAGCCAAGCCAATTCAGTCTTCCTTCATAAGATAAACTAATTCCTGCTCTATTAAAAATACGCTTAGTAAGTCTTCTTTGGACAGACTCTACTTTCTTACTTAGCGTTAAGTCAATAGTATTCCAGACTTCACTGGAGTACTTCAGGATAGGTCTAACGTAAGTACAAAACAGCTTCATGAGAATTGCAACATTTTTTGTACGAAAAGATCTCAGAATGAGATAAGAAATAGAAAAAGTTTTCATTAAAACTTCCCCTTTGTACTTCCAGAAACAAGCTATCCATATGAACCTGAACCTTAAGCAAAGAGTTTGGAAAAAAGAAACTATGAATTTTTTTTAGAGCTTTGGCATATGTGTTGCCCCGTTTACTGCATGTTAATATTCTTATTTGCACCGACATGAATGTGTTTTATTACTCATATCTGTTGTTTAATTTTCTTTCCTGTGTGTTATTTTTCTGTTCATTTTGCTGGCCTTTTCGAAGAAGCATCTACACGGGAAAGTACTAAAAAAATTCGCATCTCATGAAGTGCACAATGCCTAAAATCTTTCGTTTGAGTTTCCTCGCAGGCCATGTTTCCTTCTGCGTAAAACTGTTCTCGAACTTGACTTGAATTACTTTCAAAAATATATTTATTAATTTATTAAGGATTGATTACTCAAATTAACAGCCCAAAAATTGTTGTTTTTTTTTCAAATACTATGGTTAGATATATGATATTATGGTAAATTTATGACTCTTTTAAAGATCACATGTTTTTCCAATGTTATGACATATAACAAGACTTTCAACATGTTATGAGTGAGACTAAACAAAAGAGAATTATCATAAAAATAACAAGCACTCGTTCAATATGAGATCAAAATTTCAACAAAAAAACTTTAATAATATATTCCAAAGTTAGAGTACTGAATTTAATATTGGAAAAATTAACTGTAGAAGAAGAAAACTCTCCGATAAATACGAGACAAAGTTTAGAAAATGAAAATAGATGCCATTCAACTAAGCACGAGTTAGTTGACATAAATATGTAGTAAAACTGCTCCAGAAAAATTTATAACAAATCCATACAAATCATAAGATTGAAGAACTATAAGTCAAAGTTGGATTGATCAAAATATACAAACTACATGGAATTGCATACTACATATCAACAACTGGAAGAATCGTCGATGAAGAAGGTCTCTCTTTGAAAAAATATTTGCAGCTCTGCTGTAAAGCGAATTATCTTTGAATGCTGAGAAAAAACAAGAATTCTGCTCAAGATTTCTGATTCTGAAGATTGCCTGCCTGTTTGTATCATCGAGTGAGAAAAGTCCTTGGAAAGGCGAGCTATTCAACGAGAACTTTTTCAAGCGGGTCTTCAAACTTCTCCTTAAGAAAAGGGATCGTCGAGATTGCTGCACGAGATCGGCCTGGGATGCATCTTCCGCGTAGAAGTGGAGGAGGAACATGATCGAGGCGGCTGAGGCTTGAGGACTGATGGGATCGTTATGATGGATGGAAGCAAGGACTGCACTGCAAGGCAGTCAGGAAGATTCTTGGCATAAAAGGCGGACTCTTCCTTTTTATACGAGAAGAAACGAAAAAACACCGTCAAAAACTCCGCCTCCAAAAGGGAAAAAAAGAAGAAACATGGGAAAAGCAAGTGTTATCTGTTGGAACTTTTAATTTCGGAGATCATTATTCATATCAATGAGATCAATTTTTATATTATTGCTTAAAATGTTCAACTGATCTTGATTTGACCTATTCTTGACCATCTCTCTCTTTATCTCTATCTGTCTCTCGTCTTTTTCTAAATCTCTCCGGTTTGTTGTGCCTAAAACTTTAAAACTTTCTGAATTACTAGTAATATTAAGAATGATAAGGTTTCCTCCTTCTCCCAAACTCCTCTCTTACTATATTCGCATTAATCAAGGCTTGTTAAAAAGTGTTTGTAATGCTTGGAGGGGGGCTCAATCGGTAGAGTACTAGACTATCAGTCTGAGAGATCTCCAGTCGCGGGTTCGGTTCACATACTGAAAATCTAAATAGTTGTTTTTATTCCATCTCCAATCTTTGCACAGCAAGGTTAAGCTCGGTCTCTAGCAGGATTTAGAAACCTTGAGAAAAAAAACCAAAACCATTTTTCTATACATTTTTGATCTTTGTAGATCGTTCAAGCAACGATAGGCTGACAAGGGAACGTGGTTTAGACCAATATAAAAAAAAATTTGAAAGTTTTCTTTCGGTGAAGATATTATATGTCTCAAGATGCGAGTTCGCTCAAAATCTGCCAATCTCATCTGTAAATGTAAGAAAAACATGTTTGAAATCCCCCACGAATTTTCAAAAAACATTGTGTGCGCTGTCTATCTTGGATATTCTTACTATGGTTTCATAACATTCAAGTGACAGTGGGGTGCCAGTGGGGTGAGGCGGGGATTGAAGCCGATGGCTTAAAAGTTCGAAACCGTCCCAATTGATTCTTTTTTTGTTGCTTCTTTTAGGAACCCAAAGAATCAAATTTAAAACCAGTTTTCAAAACTATAGCTTTGAGCGTATAAATGTAACTGTTCATTAACACTTGTTCACCAATGAAAAACTTCATTCGGAAAAAAATTCCGCGAAGAAATTTCCATCTCTAATGGTAGTGATAATGTGATAATATCACGAAAAATGTAATACATAGAAAATATTCACAATAACATCATTGATCATAGGGACACATTCACAAGAACTCGAAGAGCTTTTTTGCTCTGTGATACTGGTGAAAGCGAGGGGAGTTTTCGAATTCGACTGCAACCCTATCCAAGTACCCGCCGCAGCCCTCCAACTGTATTGAAGAAAGTTAATAAAATCGAGGAGCAAAGAACTGATTATAGGTTAGAGGGAAAACAAGCAATATCCTATCTCTTTGTTAAACGACGAAGTTCGGAACATCGAGAACCACTACATGGTTTACCAGTTCACGATAGAAGTACTTGAATGGTAGGGAAAAGTATATTTCTAATGGTTGACACAGAGCTGTACATTTTGGAGGTATATTTCTGATCGTAAGATTTATTTGAGGAGTTAGGTTTGGGTGGAACATGCTATGATCTCTGAAAGAAGTCCAGGAGTCTAGAATCAGTAGCATCTTTTGTGGAGAGTCAGGCCCTACTACACACTTTTTGATCGATTCCTCTGTTGTTTTTCTGGTCATGTTGTATGACTTGCCGGCTCCTACGACCAAATTGGAGTATTTTTTCGACCACTGAAGTGGGAATCGACCTTGTTGTCCTTTGCATCTGGACAAAGAGCTTGGCTCCCAGTCGGCTACTCGCAAATAACATTGGTAGAACAATGGTGGAATTGACTTTGCGCTACTTTGCCTACCTGTAAGATATTGGTTTCTTTTTTATATACAAGTTTTTTTAAAAAATAGTTTTAAATTGGAAGCAAACCTTTTTAACTCCTTATTCTCCACAATTCGTGAATGGTGCGGTGCATCTCTATTGCAAATGCAGATTGGTCTACGTTGCCGATGCAGTCCAGAGCGTAGTTGGGCATTTGTGTGATGTGGATGACTCTGTGACCAGTTTTCATCGATTGATTTAAAGGGGCGTGTCACATTGAGAGACTTTTTCTCTGACCACAAAGAATCACTCCAGCTGATCTTTATCTCTCTCTCTCTCTATTTATCTTTCTTTCTCTGCTCTTTTCTCTCTCTATTTATCTTTCTTTCTCTCTTTCTCTCTCTCTCTTTCTTTCTCTCTCTCTTTTCTTTATCTCTCTCTCTCTTTCTCTCTCTCTCTTTCTCTCTCTCTCTTTCTTTCTCTCTCTTTTCTCTCCCTCTTTTATCTCCCTCTCTCTCTTTTTTATCTCTCTCTTTCCCTCTCTTCCTCTCTCTTTCTTTCTCTTTCTCCCTCTCTTTCCCTCTCTCTTTCTCTCCTCTCTTTCTCAAACAATTATACACTATTTCTCTCTCTCTCTCTTTCTCTCTCTCTCTCTCTCTCTCTCTCTCTTTATACTCTGTCAGAAATTTTTCTCTGAATCTCTTAAAAACATAACCATCCACGATGCTTTTATCTGCGTCTCTCAATATTACACGTTATTTTCTTTTACACTCTCTAGCGTTTTTCTCTTACAGTGCAGTCTTTCTCCGAAAGACACACTTTTTATACACTCTCTCCGAAGTGTATTTTTGAATCTTTTATTAGACAATTTTTATCATGTGTTTCCAATAATCACTGTTTTCATACACGCATAATCTATGGATACGATCTTGGAAGGAAGCCATCTCCTACTCTCGCAACTTGCACTCTTTGCGGGTAAAGAATACGTCACGTATTCTTCCGTCATTGTAGAACAAAGAACACAAAGATTAGCAACTGCATTTTATCATCTCAAAGACAAAACGAAACGAACAGAAAATGAACTAAATAGATTAGTATTTTATTACGTAGAGAAAAAAACAAATCGAGTAATAACAAATCAGAATACGTCATGTATTCTTTCGCCTTTGTAGAACAAAAAAACAAAGATTAGCAACAACATTTTATCATCTCAAAGACTAAACGAAACAAACATTAGACGAAAATGAACTAAATAACATAGTATTTTATTAATTGGAGAAAAAAAAAAGCAAAGCGAGTAATAACAAAAAAAAAAAAAAATCTAATTTCAACAGTTCATTTAGATAAATCTACACTATTCCTTATATCCATATGGGATTGTGTTGTACGTCCCCCGGACGATAACCCTTTTGTCAAACACAGCGTTCAACTTCTTCTTTTGAAGAAGAGATGTCACCGCGTGACTTCTCTCAGTGACTATTCTGTCGTAGGTGACGGTGACAGGGGCAGGTTTTTCACCTTTCTTCATTTCC